>JAUTXW010000043.1:0-600000 GCA_030620095.1 Kuschelorhynchus macadamiae
AGAAATGGGTTATTAGCTTCAGATTTTCTACAAATGCAAGAGCTCACACCACCGCGAACGCTTTTTTTGAAAAAGTGTATCATATCTGGATCAGTTAACAATTCTAACTCTATTCCAGTATAACGCAAACACGCCTCCCAGGATAAACCTGGAAAAGTGTAAAAATGAGCTGGATCGAGCTTATATGTGGATAAACAAGTGCTTCTAAAATTTTCAAAAATATCTGCCAAAAGTAAAGTATCAGAGAGTAAGTAAACGTCGGAGTATTGACCAAGAGATTCACATTTAAACAATTGCCAAACCTCTACAGCTCTTTGGTATTCTGCATCACTGATGTGCTCATCCGTTAAAGTATTATAAAATTGGTCTTTCTGAGGTAAAGTTGTTTCTTCTAATTTTAAATAATCATCAATATAACTGTAAGGAAATACACCTTTTTGCCGAATAATTTTAAATCTTTCTTCATCATTGAAAATTTTTTTTATTTCCTTACATTGTTCATCTTTTAAGCTTTCAGAGAGTTTTGATAAAGAATGGGATAGAAATTGAAATGAATCAATAAACCTTAATGATATATTTTTTTTCTTAGCCTTTTGTGTCTTTTTATCAAAATAGTTATCCACATGAATAAGCTTTTCAAATGAAATATATTTTTCCTTGTTTTGTGCGATAACTGTTAGTTGTTCTTTGTTTAAGCATAATTTTTTAAGAAATAGATGAGAATCATAATTACGCAAATTATGCAATATAACTGGAATAAAGTTAGGTATTCTGTAATTTATGTTGCAGAGTGAATGAGCTGGACCTCTATAAAGACCGGTTATATGACAATGATCTGCAACCCTGTCATTTAAAAGAGGTTTATTACAAATATGACAAACTTTTTCATAGTTATGATAAATTTTGTCCAGTTCGTTCAAAGGGATCATTTTTTTAGGAGCCTTTAAATATTTATTGTATATGTTATACACATCTCTTTCTAAAGAATTTATAAATAATGTATTACAATTTTGACCTCTATATTTTTCAAATTTAGAATAATTATCGTCGAAGGAACATTTAATGTAATAGGCAAATGAATGTGGAATATGTTCATATTGTTTTAAGGTGTATGAAGTATTAGGATTTTTATCAACATTGTCATTATTTAAAGGCTTTAAAATGCATTCAAAATCTGCATACACCACGAAAGGAACTTTCATTTGTTTATGATAATTTACAAATTTCAAAATATTATCATATGAATAGTTTCCAAACTTATCTTTTATTAATTCTTTAGAAGGTAGGTTAATTCGTAAATGATCACAATCATAGCTATTGTGTTGTAATAAATTTTCTTCTGTAGGGAAATATTGTAAACAACCATCGCAAATATATTTTTTTCCGTGATGTTTAGAAATTTGTGCAGAAACTAGTTTTGATAAATCTTTAATATAGCAATAATGAAAAGTTTTTTCATCATCATCACTTATTAACAATAAATTGACATGTTGATTTTTTTTATTCGATGAATAATAAAGTGGACCAATTACTTCATACCCCTTTTTAGGATTTATAATTTCTAATCCATATACATTAATAGAAATGTTATTTTTTTCTTCAAAAATCTTAATGTTCTTTAGCAACATTGGAAATTCTATACCTGACATATCCAAAACAGAAGAGTAGTGTGGGTAGGATGAAGTTTCAAAATCTAATCCGCATGGTTGGTGAAGAGCAGACACAACTGCCCAGGCGAAGCAAAAGTTGTCATCATTCCTAATGTTGATCACAGCTTGACGTCTCTTGATCTCTTGAGGAAGTTCGATAAAAGATGAGGCTCTCAGCGGATTGTGCTTGTTAACATTAATTTCCAAATGAAGTAAATTCATCAAAGCCCATCCTGCAACGTAAAAATTAAAAAATTACTTTTTTTGTTGCTGTTGTAAAATCGAAAATAAATTCTTTACCTGAATCTCTTTCTGCAAATTCGTCAGCTTTCTGGTCAATAATGGTGCAGATTTGCTCTAACAGTTCTTTTTTCTGATATCCCTGGCAAATGACTTGGAATGGCGCATTAAAAGATTTGACATCATAGCTGTCGCTGCTGGGGTTAAAATAGAAACCGAACAGTTCCATATTTAGCTTGATACATTTATGTTTCTGCAGTTCTTGATCTATTAGATGTGCAATTTTGTATTCCAAATGTTGAAAATATTCTTTCACATTTATGAAGTTTTGATGTGAGGAAATCCTATAAGATATTATTCGTTCCCTGAATGCTGACTTGATAATTTCAACACCTTCCTCCAAGCCTATTTTGGAATTGTTCTTGTGCACACTAGATCGAAGATGTCCACCCCATAGACTTTGGTTTATATTTTTCTTGCATTCTTTACAATATTTTACAATATTTGTAGAATCTATATAAATTAAGAAAAAAATATTTTACAAAATATGACATGAAAAATAAAATGTTCTTACCTTTAACAAGCTTTGGTTTTTTCAACCAACTGTTGAGTTTTGTGGAATTTCCGTTAACATGTTTTTTAATATGTCGCAGTAAATTATCCTTTCTAGTAAAGACTTTATTACATGTTACACACTTATGCATTTCTGAAGTTTTCTGCATAATAATAATAATAAAATTAATATTGTGCAATTCTATTTAGTTATAGTCAAATTTTGAAAAAAGCAATTGCATTTTTGAAGTTCTTTGTATAATAATAAAATTAATATTGTGCATTTTTATTTAGTTATAGTCAAATTTTGAAAAAAGCAATAGAAATTAATTGACTTTATGAATCCATTTCTTCAAATGAGTCAACTAATTTGTCAAAGGCCTGTTTAACATAATTCACCGTACTTTCGTCTCCCTTTTTAATTGTGATCAAATTAGTTAAATTTTGAATAGCGAAACCCAGACACTTAAGGTTTGCTATTTGTTTTTTATTTTTTTTATTAATTTTAAATTTTTTTTTAATGATAAATGATGGTTTCGAAATTGAATTTTGTTCAACTGGTGAATTATTAGGAGAAATATCCGAAGTCAAATTTGCATCAATTTGTTTTTCTTGCGGATCAGAATTTACAATAGCAAATGGTGAATTAATAGAAGATATAGCCGAACTTAAATTTTGATCAATTTGTTTTTCTTGCGAATCAGAATTTACAATATCATATGGTGAATTAGTAGGACAAATAGCCAAACTTAAATTTTGATCAATTTGTTCTTCTTCCGAATCAGAATTTTCACTAAACAAAAAGGGAGAGCAAATTGGTCTCGGAGAATTAATTGGCGATTTTAATGTTAAATAATTTGGATTAGATTTTTGAAAACAAACAATATCCTCATCGCTAGAATTTTGAGTTTCGTCAATGTCATTCAGTTCTTCAAGAGTTTGTTTAGTTTTTGTTGTAATTAAGTGCGTTTTGTTGTCAATAATGTCATTAAGATCGTCAAGAGTTTGTTGTTGAGTAGCTGTAAATAAATATTTTTCGTTGTTGTGTTTGTTGGCATTATTCTGAACTTGGCTATTATAAATAATTTCATTCAAGTCCTGAATAGTTTGTTGTTGACTAGTTGTAAATACGTCTGTTTCATTGTTTTGTTGGTTTGCAAAATTCTGCATTTGAGTACATGTGTATAAGTCAAAGTCATTGTCAATTATTTTGCTAGTCGATGTCAAAAAATTGTCCATTATGAAAAAAAATCGTAATAATAAATAAAAATGCCACAAATGTACATAAAAATGTCACCAATATATATAAGAATTAAATCTTGCCAAATAAAAATGTTAGAAATAAAAATAAAAATTTGCCAAATAGACACAATGTAAACACCAGAAAACTCGCGAGCTCTGCACAGTGTGAATGCAGAAATCAATTGCATTCGTCTCTTCGCTGAGGCGATTTTATATGCAAAAGTTAATCACATGTGTCCTACTTAAAGTTGAACGACAATCTCTAAAAACCACTTTCCCAAGCCGATCAACAACCTTACCCCCCCCCCCCCCGGACCCCTGAATTTCCGAGACTAAAATCCCGGTTCCCCAATTTCGGGCTACCCTCTTCAGGTTAAGTTAAGTTAGGTTAGGTTATGTTAGGTTAGGTTAGGTTAGGTTAGGTTAGGTTAGGTTAGGTTAGGTTAGGTTAGGTTAGATTAAAAAAGAAGAAAAGAAAAAAGGAGAAGGAAAGAAAAAGAAGAAGGACCGAAAACGGAGACGGAAGGAAAAAGGAGAAGGAAGGAAAACGGAGAAACATATAAAAAAGAGAAAGAAGGAAGGGAGAGAAAGAAGATAACGTGAGGGTGAGGGGGGTTTAAGGGGGGCGAAGCCCCCCTTGGCGCCCCCCCCCCCCCCCCCCCCCGAGGAAACTGACAGGGAAAGGGACAGCAAAAAAAAAAAAAAATAAAACTTAAGTATTGCAGGTAGTAAAAGTGGTGGTTGATGGGATATATACTTAAGAACATCCACTCGACGATCATACAGTATCATTCGCTGTAATATCAGTTGTCGATATTATTTTATAAGCTATAACCAAAATTGTTTTTTATCAAATATATCTATCTAAATCTAAAGCTCCTAACGATGGCAGAAAATATGATTGGAAACGCCGACCAAATTGAAGAAAATAATGTGGAGAACGCCGCTCAAATTGAGGAAAGAAAAGAAATTTTTATTAACTTGGAAGGCGATTCCATCACTTATAAACATTCATTTTTGGACAAATCATCTAGGCTTGTTAGAAGATCATTCTTATGTAACATAGACATTAATTATATTGAGGAGGAAGAAGAAGAGATGGAGGAAGATGATCAGGAAATTGACGAAGGAGTGGATATGGATGGACAATTACTAAATTTAGGAACCGAGGCTGACGTAAAAGTAAGCAAGTTTAGGGCTAGTGAATTATTTAATAATTTTGAAGAAAAAGATGTATGTGTTATACAAAGCTACTCTAAAATTGAAAGTCGAAGACTAGGAACATTTGCTATTTGCCTTCCTTGTAGTGCAATTCACATGAGATATTTACGGAGAGGGGAGTCCGATCATGTGAGCTGCCACTACAAAAGAGCCTATGTTGTTAGTGCTTCTGATTTACATTGTGCTATTTGTAGGATACATCTTTTTCTACTAATTCCTGAACATGCTTGCTTTTACTGCAACAAAAATGAAAAAAAAGAGATAGAAAATTATATTGTTAAATATTAATAATAAACATAGTTTGTAAAGGTGATGGGTAGATTATTTCAACAATATTAATTTTAAATATAGGTTATAAACGTAATGGGTAGATTATATCAAAAATATTAATTTTAAACATAAATTGTAAAGATAATAAGTAGAATACGTCAACAATAATAATTTTAAAAAATGTCAACTGTTACTATAAGCGGTTATATATTTTCATTGCTATATGCAAAATACTTATTTTTATTCTAACATCTGACACTGTATTTGTAAATGAAATAGCTAATCATATGTAAAAAAAAAAAGTGTCGATTATGTCAACTGCCACTAGAAGCACTCATATATTAGCATAACATTTTGTTAACGCTTGTTTCTGTATTCAATTGAGTTTTCTCTTACTTGATGCAAATTATATTAATATTATTAGTATAATTAAAAAGTAGTAGATTAGGCTATGCCGGTCCGACAATCAAAACCGTCATTTTTACATGTAAATTCCCATAAGAAAATTTAAGCTTCCATTTGCAAAAGTGGTGCCATTTTAGGGCGTGGCACTTTTTGTGTAAACCCATAACAATTGTTTTGTTATGTAATGTGAAAATTAGTATGTATTAAAAAACTTGTTAGATCATTGTTGTCGTTTCAATATAGGAAAAGGAAAAAATGTGTGTCAATTATTATATATATTTACATTTACTTTTTTTTACAAAATTATTTGTTAGCACAGTTTTCACAAACACAAATTATAAAAAATATTATCCTCTTTTTAAAATTACAACAAAATGATGTCTAATTACATCTTTGAAGATTTGTACCAAATAGTAATATCTAGTGCGACATACAGGACAATTGTTTACCATTATAGAACAACCATTTTCATCATTCCATCTTAAAATACATTTTAAACAAAAAATGTGGGAACATGTATTTGGTCTACATGAATCATAATATTCGATTATTTCAAAACAAATAGCACAAAACACTTTTTTCTCTTCACTCTCAGTTTTATTCAAATTTTTTAAAACAATCCCATTATTTTCTACTCGAACTAATGGTATATTTTCTTCTTGAACTCCTGGTATAATTTCTTCGAGGCTAATTGTCTGAAGCGGAATGGATCGATTTCTTTCTCCAACTGATTCACTCATTTTATTTTAATATTATTATTAATAGATTTATTCAACAGATTTTTTTCTTTTAACAGTCACTCGTACCTTAACATACTAAAATGATCATGATGCACCTATTTATAAGACTTAAGAATGCAAAATCAAATGTGGGAGAACAAAGAGAAAAAATTAAAAAATATGATGCGAATGAGAATAAAAGGGGAGGAAGTTAAGAATGAGGGACATGAGAGAGAGGAAGAGGAGGAGGAGGAGGCGCTCCCCTATTATAAGTACTTATGCCTTTCTTTTCTGTATGTAAAACTGTAAAATATTTATTAAAATGGCGATTGTAATTAATTAAATGAGAAGCATAATTAGATCCGTCATCCCCCTTGACAGAGCATTTATAATGGTTAGTTATCCTTTTGTAGAAACTTCTATCTGTCTGTCCTATATACGTTCTTGGACAATCAAGTTAATTTATAGACATCTGATTTATTATTTAAATTTGTTTTAGATTTATTATTTTCTATGAATTTTCCTAAGGAGTTATTGGTTTTATATGTTAAATTCACTTTAGTTTTCTTAGAAAAGTGTCTATTTTGTTACTCTACATGGTACGTAATACATTTATAGTTAGTGGAAGAGTCTTTTCAATTAGGGTAGTCTGAACAAATAGCTTTTTTAGAACTTTTTCTCTTTAAAATATTATCACAATTGGACTATAACTATTATTTACTACAATTTGTTTAATTCAATTCAGTTCATTTGGAAATCTTGTCTGTTTAGGGGTAATGTGGTATATGGTTAATCTACGGATTATACTATGAAAGGCTGCTAACTTATGTTGTGTAGTGCTATATGTATCAGTTATGGATTTCCACCACGTATCGGCCGAATCAATCCAGTTTTTAAAAGAAGCATCAGCAAGTTTCTTGGACACCTGGTACTTCTAATGTCTATTGAAGTGTGCCATCTGTAATCAAAATTTAAGGTTTTTCACTCAGTGTTCAAAAAATTGTGTTTCTCCAAAATACATTAGGTTAAAAACAGGCAATAAGACCAAAGCAGCGAAAAAAGTGGTTAACAGAGGAGAAGACGAAAAACAATAGATAGTTTTATAAATATGCCATATTAAATCGCTTGTGTGTTCCATTTAATCGTATTAGAAGGCACGCAACAATATTTGGCTCAGTGATGCCAGTGCTTGATTATTTGTTTAAAAGAGACAAATAAAATGACGGTAATAGCTTAGATCCCATCTTTAAATGAATTTAATGAGAAGAGTCCGCAGGCCGTGCATCGCGGACTGGCAAATCTGGCAGTTGAATTACGCGGAAATCTCTTGGTGGATCCCAAAAATGTTTAATAAAATACAAAGTTGGGATTCATTTAGTGAGTTTTTTTTATTTTCTTCTGCTTTTGTTTGGATCGTCTATTCGGATTATAATTGGTCTTTTCTTTCATCTTTTAAAAGCGACCTTGAACGCGAAATATCAGGGTGACTAAGAAATACGCTTACAATTCTGTGAAGTTATTATTGAAATGATAACTAGCAATTCGAATTTTATTTTTAATCCATACTTTTCCGATTAATGCAAATTTTGTCTTAATGGAAAGGGGAATCGTTGCAACTGTCTATACTGCTCAGATAAAATCAATCCAAGAATTAAAAAAATATTTAAAGACATATTTAAATACGTATTTCAGCAAGATAAACTCCTGTGTACTATAAATTGAGGCAGTTTCTCGACACCATATTTCCTGGTCGTTGAATTGGAAGAAGCAGGCTTATTAAATGGACCGTACGATCAACGGATTTGTCCACACTAGACTGTTTTCTGTGAGGACATCTCAAAACTGAAATGTAAGTTACTCAGTCCGAACTAACAACATAATTTTAATTATTTTATGGAAGCTAGTGGAGATCAATTTCAACATTTATTAATACCCGCGCCTTAATCCCGGTGTGTTTAACACATTTTTTTGTTTGTTTATTTGAATTACGATCTGTCAGTAAATAATAAACAAAATTTAATACATTTGATGTCGGTGAGAGGACAATTTAATATCCTTTAAAACGATATACTACCCGACTCCCCTTTCTATTTAAATTTGTATGGGTCAACCTTATCCCTCTTAGGGGTTAATGTGGCGGGATGGAAAGAATGTGGCAATTATTTTCTCCTCGAAAATAAAATTGCATGCGCGATAGTATGAAATTTGTGCTTTACGAAAAGCTAATTTTTCAACTAGATTCAAATAAGGATCAGGTATGATTTGAAGTTAAGTCGATTTTGAATGTTTAAAAGATGCTGAAATAGAAGCTTCAGATCGCGGACTCTTATTTACATCCCTAGATGATAGAGCAAAAAATAAGCCACCCTTAGAAATAAAAAAGACGGGAAAGGAAGTCTTATAGTCAGACACTATCTGAACTTTCGTTCCGTAGTAATAATTTATGCTGCATATTTTTTAAATGGTTAAATCTTCTCTAAATTTTAAATTTGCATATAAAAACAAACACACTCATTAAGAGTAACATAAAATTTTTGTCGGCAACTGCAAGCAATTGACCTCCCGTGTCTCAACTAACCTTTAAAATAAAAATTAACAAGCAAATTTTTGAATCGTTGCGAAAAATTATGCAATATTGGTATTAATTGTAAACAATTACAATTTATTCACGAGACCCGTGGTTAAAACGTGAGCATATACCGAGTAGTCACGATATTGCAATTCATTCATCATAGATGCTTACGATATAATTACTGGTATTATGAACATATTATCTATGTTCTCTGAACCGCAAAATATGTAATTAAGTAGGTCCAAAGGTGAGTTTATTTAGAATTAAAAAAATATATAGAATAATTGAACGCTGTTTATTCAGGTAAAATGACGTTATTATCAGGAGCGTAGCATCCATTAAGGCTATAGGGTGCCGTCTACCCAGTATTTCCTTTCTAACAGTAATTATTTCTAATTAGATCAACGAATAATTAAATTAATTTTGAGAAATGTTTGTATCCGAACTAAACTCAAACGTAACATTCTCATTTTCTTAAAAATTGCCTTAAAATAACAACACCCTTATTTTGCTTTAGCTCTAACGATGACATTACATATGACGTAGTCATATAGGCTGCATATTTTTTCAAAATCTTAATGTTCATGTTCATGTTCAAAAATTGTGTCAAATGATTGTTATTTGCAGTTCAAATAATAAAAGTGTTATCCACATTCCTAAGCCAAAGTTTGGGTTTGATTTGATTATTGGCTACCACCGGAGAGAGGGATGACCCCATCGGAAGACTATCATCTTGTGTGTAAAACCTATCTTTCACTTGAAAGTAGGAGTTACGGAGATAGCATTCCAGTAGTTCCATCACACCACCAAGAGGTAACATCGTTCGTTTAAAGAGTGTTTCGCCTAATTATGTCTAATGATTCAAATATCGGAATATTTCTGTTTAAACTTTCTACATCAAATCTGTCTTCTTGCCCTAATGTGATGTTAGAATAGTAACAAAATGGTTCGAATTTTGAACAAATGAATTCGTCTTACTTTGTAAAGGTTAAATGATTTCTAAAAAAAAATTGGCCCAAGTAAGTTGGTAAGTCCCTGGAGCTAGTAATTCGTCTTAGAAGCATGTTCGGCTTGTGGGTCTTTGGCAAATTATAGAGATGAGGTGCCTTGCTTTAATGTGGCGTTAACTGACTGCGTATGTTATCTGGGATGTAGACACTATATTTATGTAATGTCGTATATACCTTGCTGCCAATTGCTCTTGTAGGATCATTCGGTAGTAGTTTCTTTTGGTCAAGACTTCGTCGATCTTCTGGCCATATGTTTCGCTGTCCATAATTACTGTAGCATTGCTTTTGCATGCAGGAAGAATCTTTATGTAACTGTCTTTCTGGAGATGTTTAAGTGTAGTTTCTTCTTGTGGATATATTATTTGGTGTCTTTAACTTTTTATCAAAAATGGTCTTATTTTATACAGGAATTCATCTGGTTCAGGATGAAGGATGTTGATAGTTTCAACAGCCGCAATTATTTCCAAAACTGGTGTGCAGTTTGGTGCCACTGCAAAATTAAGACCCCTGCTTAATAATTGTTCTTCTGTCTCTGATAATATTCTTTGGGAAAAGTTGACTATGGTCTTCCGATCATATCTTGTTGGTTCTGTTTGACGGCATGATCGAAGCTTCTGCAATTTGTGTTGGTATTTGGTGTGCAACTTGTAGTCTTTCGCAATTTTTTTGTGGAAAATTGGCCCGTAATCTCCTTCTAAGTTGTACTCCTTGATTTCTTCATATCTTTTACATCGATTCGGTCTCTACAGTAGATTTCTTCCACCTGTGGTAACTTATTTGTGAATGTTATAAGTTGTATGAATATTATGGTATTATCTAAAATTCGTCTTACCTTATCTCCTGGAATTGGCGCTTTGATGCTAAAACCAACTGGGATTAATTATATATATAATAATATATCACTGCGGGCTTCACACAGAATATAAATGTGGATCATTTCTTTGATCCTTGTCTTCTCGTAGCTTCGGGGTAGTATGGGCTTACAATCTTTGTTTGAAGATGGTAGACGCTGTAGAATGTTCACTAAGCTCGTTCTGTTAGACATAACGGGTTTAGTGAACATTCTACATTATTTGCCACCTTTAAACAAAAGTTATAGTTATGTTTAAAAATAGTGGGTTTATTGTTCTCCGAAAAAAAATACTGCATTTCGATAAAAAAATATAAAGCTGTCTATCAAACAATCTTCGGTATATTTTCTACTATATTTCGAATATTTAATTTCAATTGATCCAATGTTTGTGGTAGCGGATTACAAGTGTGGTCCCTTACGTACCCCCAAAGAAATAAAGTCCGGAGAGCGAGAAGGCAGTGGTATAGAGTCTTCTCTTCCAATCCATGGTATCGGTTCCCAAAAACTTTGTTTAACGAATTTCTGGTAATTCTAGCGTAATGCAGTGTAGTCCCATTTTGTTCAAAATATGTGGAATTAAATACATTTTCCTGTTGAAGCTGAGGCTAGAAGAAAAATTCCAACATATCGACATATGAAACAGAATTAACTATTGGGTTCGCATAAAAAAAAGGCCCGTATATTTTTTTAGAGATTTTAGAGACACCAAACTCTTATCTTCGGCTATTCTCTGGCTCATCCTTGAAAACAATGGGAATTTTCTGATGCCCATACTCTGCAGTTGTGAGTATTTACTTTGCCATTTAGATGGAACGTGGCTTCGTCAGACATTATACATGTTTCCATAAAATTTCGATTATTTCTTATTATTTTGTAGTTTGATACAATTTTGACCTTTTGGGAAAATCACTTACTTTTATCTGGGTAAAAATTTTTAATATATGTGGTTTGTGTTTTCAATGTTTTCTCAAGACTGTCTTTACGGTTGATTGTGATATTGCTGTACCGCCGGCAATTTTACTTGTTGATAAGTTTGGATATGCCTGCGTTAATGCCAGAACTAACAGTTCAATAATTTTCTAATGTTATTGACTGTTCTTTTTCTGCATATTAAAGAAGCTGTCATCCAAAAGTTTCTATACCATGACTGTCATGAATCCTTTGTGTTTGTTTAAGTCGTTTAGATTCGGCAAACATTATTACGCATTTAGTTTTTTCAATTAAAGAATACAGCTACTGAAATGTCAAGATTGACACCGACGTTTTATAACAGTATAATAATACGCTTACATAACTTGGTTTCCAGAGCAGAATATTAAAAAAATAAAATTAACTGCAACATCTTTTTTCACATGCAGAATTTTTTTTGAAGTTCAATAAACCCACTATTTTGAACATAACTATAACTTCTATTACATTTTGGAAAAATATACAGGGTGTTTCATTTAAGATAATATAGTTGCCCTTATACCTAAAGTTAGGTCATTTTGTTTTGCGCGCATCTAATTGTCAAAATAAAATGGAGATATATTAAAAAAAATGGGAAATTATTCAGTGAAAATCGCACATGAATATTTTTTTTATTTCCGATATATTTAAGTTCAAAATATGTCAAAATATGGATAACTGTATAAGTAAACATTCTGACATCAATGATTGAGAAATTGAATGATTACTTTTAGTTTTCCAAATATATCTATGGCAACCATAATTATTTGTTGAAGATAAAGTGTGAGTAAAGGTGTCGATGTTATTTGAAAATTAATATTCCATTAAACACAACCTAAATAGAAAGATTACTTTTTCAAATATAACTATGATGACAATAAGTATTTGTTAAAGATAAAGTAACAATCAGGGCGTCGATAATTATTGTTACTGGGGGGAGTAGTATTAAGTATTACAATTTTGTCATTTTAATGTTTTTTAAATTTAAATAATTTTCAACTTTGCCAACTAAATATTTATTCATTTCAACAGATATCTTTATACCATAAACAATCAACTGATTATTTTAGGTATTCCAATAGAAATAAAAAGAAACACTAATAGAGACAGAAAGAAAATATTTTAAACAAAAAAACGATATATATATATATATATATATATATATATATATATATATATATATTCAAAGAAAAATAGAAAATAAAATCTTTTCTAATATTTACATTAAGTGTTAGATCCAGTTTTTAGAAGAAAGACGATTAAAAAATTAGAACTATAAAAATTATTGACATTAACAAATATTACATTAAATTACAAAAAATTGCAAATCTTGGATAAATAAAATATAAATGTTTTTAATAATATAAATAGGCTGTATCACAAAAAAGCTAAACAAAGAAGAGAAATAAACTATTATTTGTTTTCATCCCACTAGTTACATGTTATAGTACTCGAAAAACAGAAACTTCATGTCTTGAATACTACAATCTCAGTCCTAGGTTCTAGAAAATATTTCCTTATGACGCATCAAATTAAAGTTAATTCAATGCAGTAATCAATTACCCTTTTTTTAAATTGTTCAATATAGCAATAAAAAAAGTCCATCTAAAGATATTTCATTACCTAAGTAATCATCAGAGTTAATGAAAATTCTTTAGTAACAGAAAGAAATTCTGTAAAGCAAAAGTTTCAAAATAGGTAATTCACAGAAACACAATGCTGAAATACTCATTGGGCGATACCAAGCAAAAAGTGGATTAACTTTCGTTCACCTAAAATCAGTTATAAGGAAACCAACTAGTTTTATGTCTTCTAGAAGCTTCTCTTAATAATGGAAAATAAGAATTTTTCTGCGGAAATGCATACTTTTCATTTTTCACACTTTAGTATACCTGAAATTAGTTACATGAAAATTTTGCTTTGCTTTGCTTAAAAATGTCAAAATATTAGTGCGCAAATTTTTTATTTCCATATTCCGGGGAAATTCTTTACACTTTAAAATACTTGACATCTGTTGCATAAAAAAATTGCTGTTTTGAACATTTTTCTTAACATATAAATGTAAAAATGTTTCTTCAGAAATTTGTTATTTCCATTTTCCATGGAAATGTCTATACTTTGGAATGCCTGAAATCAGTTATGATGAAAATGAAATTGTATAAATAATCTTGCGGAAATACGTTAAATATTTTTAGGAAAATTCCTCATTATTTTGATTCTCCTAGGAAATCAGATACATAGAGATATTTTAGTTTGATTAGCAATCTTAACATTTTTCGGAATATAAAAATGAAAATACATCTATAATATTAACCCATTTAACAAGACCTAAATAGTCTAAAATCTTATATCTACCTCTAATAAAAAATATTTTTTTTTAATATAATAATTGAACTATGTAAAACTTAAATCGAAATCTCAAATAACAAATTATCCGATTCAAGTTCTAAACTACCATTTAAGTTATAAAATCACACGAATTTTTTTAAGTTTTACAATCAGAAGGCTTTATAGAAATAAAGTATAATAAAAATGCGAACTAAGTTAGGTTAGGATTGGTTAGGTTTACCGTAAGGAAAGTACGCTCCAACAAAATTCAGAGTATATGTTGAAACAATGATTTTTTAAATAAAACATATGCTGATAGGTGGATCTATCCCGGTAGGTGTCACGTTAGCCCAGGTTCGTCGATAAAACCATCTTTAAAGCTATAAGCCATCATTTAAATAATAAAATCACATTTTTTTTTAATTTCACATTGAGAAGGTTTTATCGAAGTAAAAAAATGTGTTGTGAATGTACCCCATTTCAGTGAAGAGAACGGTTAAGAATAAACAAATAAATAGATAAAATAAAAATTGAGAGTTTCCGTAGAGAATTTTTTTAATTTACGGCATTCAGGAGGCTTGATAGAAGCTAAAAAATATTTAGCGGATATATGATATTTCAGCTCAAAATGTCCGTG
Source organism: Kuschelorhynchus macadamiae (assembly GCA_030620095.1). Taxonomy (NCBI): domain Eukaryota; kingdom Metazoa; phylum Arthropoda; class Insecta; order Coleoptera; family Curculionidae; genus Kuschelorhynchus; species Kuschelorhynchus macadamiae. Next base: position 14,647 of record JAUTXW010000043.1, read on the forward strand.
GAAAATTGAAATGACGTACTTCCGCAAGAAAATTTTTATTTTCCGTTGTTAAGGAAGGCTTTAAGAAGCAAATGCATTTTTTTCAGATAACCCGTTTCAGGTGAACGAAAGTTGCTGCCCTCAAAAAGTATCGATACCACCTCGGTATCAGCAATAAAAACATCGGTTACAATTTATACTTGACACTAAGTAAAAATGTCGATACTTGATACTTTAGAAGTATCGATAGGGTCGTTGCATCTCTAAGACGTGGACATAATTTTTTTTTCCTCTAAGGTAAATAATCTGCATGACCGCAGGCAAAGTTTACAGAATATTTATTTTGTAAACTTTCCAGCAGGTTAGCCAGCATTTCATGATCGGTCTAGGGGCGATTAGTGTTTTCGAAAATGGCGATTATTCTGAAGTTTGCTAATTTTTTTTTATTGTGCTAATAGAAAATACTTATTTGTTATAAGAATCCGAATAACATACAGAACTTTATTTTCTGACGTCAATTGAGTCAAATATGCAAATTTTGTTAAAACATATTCCCGAAAGGTAGTCGTTTGTTTCACCAGGAGTATAATGAATCTATTACGGTCCTAGGACTATAATGAACCCATTAGAGTACTCGGTTCGGCAAATTTCTGGGGCGTTTTCAAACAGTTTACTACACTAATTATAAATGCCTGACAGGAAGTGTTTTTATTTTTTCAATATAAATTGCAAATACATAATGCAATCTGCTATTCAGGTCGAAGTCCGTGGATCTTCGTCAAGTTTTCATAAAACAATAAATATAATGAAAAGGAAGGGTAGTCGTGGCTGAATAGTTAAAAAATATCTTGAACAGATATAGGGTTGCAGCCTTTTAAAAAATTGGCCTAGGCTAAAATGAAAAACCCTTTTTTTGTATAGTCAAACTTTCGAGTATATTATTTTACTCTTCCTCAGGACAAATTGTAAGGAATACAAATGTTATCTCTTTCTTGTATGGACTTGGCTGTATAACATTGCCTTTGTCGAACTTTGGTTCCGTATCATGCGAGCTCGCGTAGATCCACGTAATTGCTTCTTTCAAGTGAACAATGTAGATTCGTTTTTTCGCATCATATGTTTCCATACACCACTAATATATATGAAGATGAGGACAAATAAAACAAAAAAACATTGGCTGGTGAAGTATACTAATGATGAAATAGTACTTGAATTTGGACTTAGATATATTTTTGTTGTGCGAACTTGTGCGACATAAGTGAACGATTTTGTTGATATTCTATGATATGCCACTGCACTATAATAAAATATATATCCTAATTTTTTGTCACGCCAAACGTATTAGCAACCTTTTACCGTTTTTCATAAAAAAGGGGTTTCGATAAATATTATGTATTTATTTTATTAAACATAAAGCAGATTTTGCTCTATCTCACTTTTTACTAGCTCTTCGATATGAATTGATTTCAGCAGTTAATGCCCTTGATCAATCAAACTCAAATCAATCAATCAAATGACACTGTAAAGTTCAAAATCAAAATTTCGAAAATACCACGAAAATGTAATTGACGCTCTACAGATATATTCTTTAAAAAAATCGATAAATTTCCGTTACCTGGAACTTCCCTCGTTATGATTTTTTTCCATTTAGAAGTAGTGAATGTAACCGAATTTAGTTCAGTAGATAGTCACAGTATATATGCGTTACATATATTTTTTTCAAACATTTTTATTGTGCGCCATTTTCATATTGGATTGCTACCAATATTTTACCAGTTTCTTTCTACCTTGACTTTTGGGCATAAAATAAAATAAATCCAATAAGTAGTGTTGACATTGACACATACCGCCATTTTGTACGTCATGTTGAATTCGTACCAGTTTATTTTATTTTCACATTTAATTTTTCTGCAAAATTTAAAGTCAATTGAACAAGATTTTCTTACGTTGATTTTTTAAAAATTTCATTTGGTCGACATATTGTTTCGCCATCTTAAATTCGTACCATAACTTTACTAATTTATCTCTATATCACACTTAATTCTTGCATAAAAATTGAAATTAATTTTATAAATAATATTTTCAGGCTGATTTTTTAAAAATTTTATTAGGCCGCTATTTTGTTTGTTCATTCCTATGTAACACTTGACACTTGTGCAAAACTTGAGGTAAATTGGATAATTCGTTTTTTTAGTAATAATTTTTTTATTTTTCTAAATGGTTTTCGTTAACGATGTTTTTATATAAGAGTGGTGTATTCTTTAGGGTTAAAAAAAAAGAAATGTCTTGTTTTAAATTTTCTATATTTCTCAACTGTATTGTTGCATCCTCAGGAGACATAGATTCTATATCCTGCGTGAAACCCATATTGTCAGTCTTTACCTACTCCGTTGGTCCGCATATATTTCCCAGATATTAAGTTTCGAAATGGTTTTCGTTAACGACCTTCTTGTTGGTATGTTAGAGTCGTGTATTATTTAGAGTTAGGATGTTAGTAAAAAACAAAAGAGAAGTCTCCTAACCGCAAATAATACACACTCTAACATAACAATAAGAAAATCGTTAACGAAAACCATTTATTGAATCCTAACCCCAAATAATACACCACTCTAACATATAAACAAGAGGATCATTAACCATTGAGAAACTTTATATCGGGGAAATATCTGCGGACTAACGTAGTAGTAGGTAAAGACTTATAATAGGGGTTTCATGCAGGCTATAGAATCTATATGTTTCCTGAGGATGCAACAATAAAGTGGCGAAACGTCGACAATTTAAAAAAGTCTTTTGTTCTTTTACTGGATCCTATCCCTACATAATACACCACTCTAACATAACAACAAGAGGAACGTTAACTAAAAACATAATATCTGGAAAATATTTGCGGACCAACGGAGTGGTAAAGACTGATAATATCGGTTTCATGCAGGATATAGGATCTGTATATGTGTCCTGAGAATGCAACAATAAAATTGCGAGACGTCGACCATTTAAAAACAGGCTTTTGTTTTTTTTACTGGATCATAACCCCAAATAATACACCACTCTAACATAACAACAAGAGGAATGTTAGCGAAAACCATTTAGACATTTAACATCTGGGAATATATGCGGACCAACGGAGTAGGTAAAGACCAATAATATGGGTTTCATGCAGGATATAGAATCTATATGTGTCCTGAGGATACAACAAAAAAGTTGCGAAACGTCGACAATTTAAAAAAAGCCTCTTGTCTTTTTTACTAGATCTTAACCCCAAATAATACACCACTCTAACCAAATTTGTTTAACATTGTTCCGCCATATTGGATTTTTACCAAATATCCCCATATGGCGCTTAAATTTTTGTTCATTGGGAAAGTAGTATTTAAGATATGCCGCGAACTGACAGAGACAGACAAATGGACAGATAAAACGACGGAATACTGGATTTTTATCAAAATATTATCAAATCAACCCCAAATGACTCTTAATTTTTGGTTAAAATTTGAAGTCAATCGGATAAGCAGTCTTTAAGCTATGCCGCGAACTGACAGGCAGACAGACATACCGGCAGACGGACCGACGGAATTGAGAAAACTTATTTTTTGGCATCTAGGGACGTTAAAGCGTAAAGATGTGTAAAACCTGAGAGGGTGATTTTCTCACGATTTCAAACATCTTATTTGGCCGCCATTTTGTTCAGCCATCTTGAATTAGTATCACAATTTTACTAGTTGATCACTATACCACAATTAGTTATGGCAATCAATTTGAAATTAAACCATTAAGCAGTTTTTCAGGCTGAATTTTTAAATAATGTATTCAGCCACCATTTTGTTCCGGCATCTTAGATTCGTACCAAAATGTTACCAGTTGATTCCAATATAATACTTGATGTTTTTTGCAAAATTTGAGTTAAATTGAATAAGTAGCTTTTTAATAATATTTTTTTTAATATTTCACTAGGTCGCCATTTTGTTTCGCTATATTGGATTTTTACCAAAATATTACCAGGTCGTCCCCATATGACCCTTAATTTTTGACCAATATTTGAAGTCAATTGGGTACGTATTTTTTAGGTACGCCCCGAACAGACAGACGGACAGACAGACCGACGAAATTGAAAACACATGTTTTTCGTCACCTAGGGACCCTGAAACGTGAAGATCTGAAAGATCTCTTTAATAAGTAGTAACATTTGGTCTATTTTCTACCATTTTCAGCTTATTTATATCGAAGATATGGACATACTGTCCATATCTTCGCTAGATGACAAAGTATGATAAATTGCATTGCTCAATAATTTTGCTGTCATCAAAATTAAAATTAATTTTGAAATAGAAATTGTTATGTACAAAAATCATAATAAAAACCGCCTCATTAATAAGTTTTTTAAAATAGATCCTAAATTATTTTAAAAAACCTAATTATGTCAATCATTTTATTTTTCGCTCTTATGGAATGGAGGAAAATCGAATAATTCTCTAATATAGAGTGCGATAAAAAGAGTACTGAAGTATCTCAAGTGTAGAGAAGCGGTGATTAATCATACACTTGACGTTGGAAGTTGCTGAGAATGCTTTAGATATATGGTTCGGCACGACAAAATTAATTATGTATTCAGAAAAAAAACCTGACTATTTCGCATTGGAATATATACTGATACTTATCTGAAAAGAGGAAAATACGACAACGTATATTGCTTTACGTAAAACTTTTTTCTATTAAGTAAATTAAAAAAATATGTTTTGGTTTGTGTTAAGGGTTCAACATAGGCTGTGTAGTTCAAGCCAATTTTAATAGATGAAAATACAGCCTCCCAAAAATTTTTTCCTCAAAAAAAAGGTAAAAATATATGACAATTTCGGGAAATTTTATAAGAATTTTAAAGATTAAGTTAAAAAGTGACATACATCGTTTTAATATTTGATGCGCATTGTGAGCTTGGGATTTTACTCAAAAAATGGTATTGCAAGTCAAGTGGTGTTATTTCTGACAATAAATTGGTTTATTGCGTTTTGAACGTACAAAAAGGCTATAGCCACAAATTATTCTCTATAGATGCTTCAAGATCTTTAATTTACATCAATTTCAGTTAAGCTTGGAAAATTTGCAGTTAGAAAATATTTTGTACGAACCTAATATTGACAATAAAATCAAATTGTTTAATAATTATATTACTTCACTTTTTGATGCGCACGCGCCATTTCGCGTAGCTGGAATAAACAAGGCTCGATGGTTGACCGTTAATTTAAAGCATTTATGAAGCAGAGAGATTCTGCCCTACGAAAATTTCAGAGAACAAAGAGAAACGATGACTGGAATAACTATACATTTTTACGTAATTTTACTCGTTCAATGTTGAGAGAGGAAAAAAAATACATGGAAATGCTACAAAGACTATCAACGCAACATGTGGACTACCCTTAGAAACTTTGCGTAATAAAAAATAGCACTATGACACCATAAACCATAAACTTATTGTATCTAAATTAAAATATTACGGTTTTAATGAAAATGCATTCAATCTTATTCAGCCATTCCAACAGGTTCCAGACAACAGTCGCAGATTCTTTATGGGGTTCCTGAAGGTTCAATATGAGGCCCTTTCATTTTCTTGGTTTATACATCTGATGTTCTTCAAGATATGGTTAACTGCAGGATCTAGGCATATGCCGATAATACCCAGGTTTATTTTTGCATTGATGGCGACGATTACTTGGAGAGCCGGGCAATAATTAATAATGATCTCAACACATTTTACCAACTTTGTAGTGATTGTAATCTTCCTCTTAATCTTAACAAATCTTGCTGCTTACTGTTTGGTAACAAGAATAAGGTTGGATACTTAGGTACTCATATTAATATTAATATCAACGGTACTAGGCTTCCTATGGTTGATTCAGTGAAAAATCTTGGAATGAACAGTGATCTTAGAGTTAAAGAATCATCTATCTGTATAAAAATCTTTGTGTGAGTTCTTAGTCCTATCCAACTTCAAGTATTGTGATTTTTTTTTTAGATGCTGTGAGGAAAGCTAGAATACAAAAAGTTCAGAACTTCTGTATCCGCTATAATTTCGGACTAAGGACATTTGATCATGTCTCATAAACTTCACGAATTAAAATGGTTAAATATGAAATCCAAAAGGCATCTGCATTTTTAATCCTAATTCTCTTGCTTTCATTAGAGAGCGCCTTGTCTTTCGTAACGATATCCATAACGTTAATGTCGACCATTAATTAGATTAACGGTTCCGACTGATCAGAGTGTCTTGTTTCGGAGATCTTTCAGCTATAACGTCGTTCGTTTATACAATTCGATACCGAAAGAATTGGTAAACTTAGATTATTTAAGATTTAAATATAAATACAAAAAGTATCTTTTAGATACTCAACGTAGATAGTTTAATGTGTACAAATTTTATTTATTTTATATAACACATATTTGTTTTTCTACTTAGCTTCTTTTTTGACCCCTGTGTGCTTTTTTCGGTTCCGACTGATCAGAGTGTCTTGTTTCGGAGACCTTTCAGCTATAACGTCGTTCGTTTATACAATTTGATACCGAAAGAATTGGTAAACTTACATTATTTAAGATTTAAATATAAATACAAAAAGTATCTTTTAGATACTCAACGTAGATAGTTTAATGTGTACAAATTTTATTTATTTTATATAACACATATCTGTTTTTCTACTTAGCTTCTTTTTTGACCCCTGTGTGCTTTTTTATTTTAACTTTTTTCTATTAAAATTATATTTTATATACATAAGTATATATACCATAAAAATATTCTTGTCAGTGCCATTTATTAACTTAAATAGTTTTTAGTAGCTTTTGTCAGTAACGCACTAAAAATTACAAAATGATATAATTTACTTCTTGCCTTGAATATTCAATGACTATGCGAAAAAGTGTGGAGCGTTGTGTCGAAATTAATTAAAAGTATATGATTCTCAAAGAAACGTAACCAAAAACCACCCCACATTTTTTGGAATAGTCAAAGGTAGAATTACAAAATATTTTAAGTAAATTACATTATTTTGTGTTTTTTAGTGCGTTACTGATAAAATCGTGTTTTCTGGTATTTTTTAATAATTCATTTTTTACTTTTTAGTTTTAAAATATCTTTAACATTAACACTGATAATGTATTGGATTCGTCAAAATAAACAATAACAAATAAGCCCAAACTCGAGGGGTATACTTGCTGGTATCATCGGTACTGATTAGATCAGCTGGATGATACCAAATTATATATTGTACTCCTTCCTAGATTTTTTACAAACCTAGTTTGTTACATGCAAGCTTTGACTTCAAAGCCAATGATACAAATGAAGCTAATATAAGCGTGTTAAAAATAGAAAACATAGTAATTTACGTAACAAGTGCAGAAAATATTGTTCTTTTTTTGGACAAGTAGACAAGATTTCAGGACGAGTCGTAGATCGTGGTACGTACACTGTTTTTCGGCAACCGTGTAGAATAACAAATAAATAGAGCATTAATATTTATATTGAAATTCAAACAATTGCTAATATTAAAGGACTCAATTTGTTCGAAATGCTTGGTATATTTAAATGCTTATTGTTGAAGTCAGAACATGAAAGGAAGGTATACGATTCATGTTGAGTGTTTTCATGTGATATTTTTTCATGGTCTTGGCAATTTTAATTTTGTTTGTAAGTGCGTTGTATATATATTGTATACAATGAGGGCATAAAGTCTGGAAACCTTGAGATATGTCAAAAACTATACAAGTTGGGTAAAAAAGTTTCATATAAAAGTTGTATAGTTTCTTACGATTAATGATTCAAAAATGTCTTGAAATATACAGGGTGTTTTAAAATCAAGTTACACGCCAAAACTTCAGAATCTCTAATAGAACACCCTGTATATTATTTCATTTTAAGAATCTAGATGAAATTCTGATCATATTTTATTAAGCATACCCTATCCCTAAAGTCAACTGTTTTTGAGATAAAAAAATGAGAAAATGGAAATTTGGCTTTAAACAAAATTAACTCATTTCCCTATGCATAGTGAAACCTGGTGGATTATTTTAGAACTCCCATAGAAACTGTCATGTACTGACAATAAACTGTGTCAATTTTTAACATATTGTTGGAGAGTTACTGTTTTCCTATTAAAAATGCTTTCAGAAAGAGAAAGAATAGAGATTCTTATGATGTTTGGATGGCGAGATCACCAAAGAAATCTTGACGAAGTATGTGAACTTTTTAATAATACGCATCCCGAGCGAGGACAAGCAATTGCAAAATCCACAGTTAGCAAAATTATCAAAAAATTTCGTGATCATGGTTGTGTAAAAGATCTTCCCAGGACAGGTAGGCCAAAACTAGATGATGATATGAAATTGAATGTTTTACTCAGTTATAACGAAAATCCACATTTACCTACAAGTCAAGTAGCATTAGATTTAAACCTTAGTCAATCATCGGTAAAAAATATTCTGCACACGGCAAAGTATCATCCCTACAAAATAAGATTAATCCATGAATTAAATGAAGACGACTTTGACCGCCGACTTGAGTTTTGCGAAAGTATGCGAGAGCGGTGCAACCTGGATCCATTCTTTTGTAGAAATGTTTTATTTTCCGATGAAGCCACCTTTTTTCTTAATGGTACTGTCAACCGACAAAACTGTAGATATTGGTCTACAGAGAATCCCCATTGGGCTCAAGTGGCTCATACGCAATATCCCGAGAAAATCAATGTTTGGGCTGGAATATTTCAAGATAGAATAATTATAGGTCCCTACTTTTTCGACGTAAATTTAACCGGCGAAATTTATCTTGATTTTTTACAACTCGAGTTGATTTCTGCCTTAGCTCAATTGTATTCAGGTAATGAGCCCGATATGCCTACTGCAGCAATGTGGTTCCAACAAGATAGAGCACCACCTCACTACGCGCTACCTGTTCGGCAGTATCTTAGTGAAATATTTCCTAACAGGTGGATAGGACGTCGTGGTCCCTACGAATGGCCGGCTAGGTCCCCGGACTTAACTCCCCTAGATTAATTTCTGTTGGGATATTTAAAGAGCAAAGTTTATTTGAACAGACCTCCTAATATCGATGCGCTGAAAAATCGTATAAGAGATGAAATCCGACAAATCCCACCTACTTTCATTCGAAATCTACAACAAGAGTTCATCAATCGATTAGGATATTGTCAGGAAGTGAACGGACAACAGTTCCAACATTTATTACGTTAAAACGCATCATTTAGAATTTTAGACTATCGTTGTTAATCGTTATTAAAAAAATTTTGTAAAACAGTTTTCTCATTTTTTTTATCTCAAAAACAGTTGACTTTAGGGATAGGGTATGCTTAATAAAATATGATCAGAATTTCATGTAGATTCTTAAAATTAAATAATATACAGGGTGTTCCATTGGAGATTCTGAAGTTTTGGCGTGTAACTTGATTTTAAAACACCCTGTATTTAGACATTTTTGAATCATAAATCGTAAGGAACTATACAACTTTTATATGAAACTTTTTTACCCAACTTGTATAGTTTTTGACATATCTCAAGGTTTCCAGACTTTATGCCCTTATTGTATATATGCTTCAGCGACGTTGGTAGACTTCCAGCCACCGTGCCTCTTTAAATTTTTTATATTTTCACCATTATCAGCAAATAACGTCGCCGAGGTTCGAAGAAGGCAATAAACTGTGTAATTTTTAAAAATTGGTAGCTTTAAAAATTCTACAATCCTTAATCCTAGATTTCTAAAACTGTGGGGACCAACAGGCTGCATCGAACATTTTCTTTTTTTGTAATTTACAATAATCTTGTAATTTACAAATAAACTGTTATGTTATGAGTATGGAATAGCCGTAAAGATAAATATTGCCTGTACAATACCAAATTTTCTCCCCAATTAAAACAAATGTTCTTTCAATGTGTGTTTTCGGTATTTTCTCAAACAGCATGTCTTCCTTGTGGGTTTCATTGTTTGCTTCCCTAATAAATTTCTGCTGAACACTTCTGATTTATAACCAACATTGTTCCTCCTAATAAATGTGATAACGTTCGGGAACATGGCTTGCCGCCTCAGTGTGGGGGCACTCTTTTTTTAGTCTTCAGTTATTATCCCTGTTTTTGGTGCTACATTTATTTATAATTGGTACGTGGCTATAGGCACGACAACTGCCTAGGGGTGGGGGGGGGGACGAAATTTGTAATTACGCCAATGATTATTCTTTACTAAAATGGTACTTTTGAGCATAGAGCAAGATGCTCCACAGGGTAAAGAATTTAACAATTTCTGATTTTTGAGCCAAATAAGCCAAAATTACCTCCTCTGTAATGGTTCTCGATTTCTTTATATCCATCCATTTCGTGAACAAATTATAAACATTTTCGTACCGAAACTTTGTTTTTCCAGGTAATAATTGTGCTGTAGCATTGTAAATTTCGTCAGGCACATTTCCACATCGCTTTCACTGCAGATTTCAATAATGATTGCAATAATCGAAACCAAAAATCATACAAACTTTTAAAAAGCAAAATGTCAACTATATTAATGACAAATTAGTAGTCGTTATTTCCTGACTATAGTAATGATGAACTGCATTTTTCTAAAGCATAATATTATTTTCTTATTAGGTACAATGAAAATAACGGAAAAACGCTACTTTCTCAACGAAAAATATAGTAAAAAAAATATCAATATTTTTGACATATTATTATTAGCAGTGAGATTTTGCAGAAACAGTTTAGCTTTCATGAACATATTTTTATAACAAAATGGGATAATGATATGCTATCTTTTTCTCTTTTCAGTTAGCTAACATCAAATACCGATTATACTCCGAATAGCCGATCTAACAACTGGAAAATATAAAAACCATAAATGAATGCTAACTTCAAACTATAGTCAGTATCAATCGAAAGATTTCGGCGGAAGTTAACGGTCCTAATTCGTTTATTTTATCGGTTTTATGTAACCGGCTTAGGTGTATTTAGGGATGACAAAAGAGGCAAACATTTTTTATTTCTTGGAAATGGATTTTCATTACTACATTTTTATTGTCTCACAAAAAGTATAGATTTTTTTAGCCGTTGATTTTCATCAAGGTGTGATTTTTTTTGTACTCCCCGTACTTAGTTATCACACTTTCCTGGCATGCAATGATGTTTTTTGATATATCCTATTATTTATCTTCTAAGTAGGAGTTTTTCTTTTGTGTACCTGGTTAGTAAAGGTTTTTTTACTTACTTTTTTTTAATGACAATTTTGATACTTGCTATGCATGTCTTATGAAAATAAATGAGTTGTATTTATATTTGTAATTGCAAATGATGCTGATGATGTGTTTGCCCCTCCTCAGGAAGACATTGTAAATATGCCTATGCTACTCGACAATGATATTTGTCTCCTAAAAGCATACTTTTTGTATTGTATTTCTAAACTTTAGTCATGCTACTGGCAACATCGCTTCAAATATTGTTGCGTGCGTTCTAATTACGTTTAAATGGCGACTGAGGTGGCGAATTTATGGAACTGTCTGAGGAATACGAATACGACGTATAGCTTTTTGCGTCGGTTCTAAATTTTTAGTAAAAACCTTTTTATATATTATTAAAAAAAGCGTTTTATTTTTTTTGCTGGAGGATTTTCAACAAATCCGAAGAAAGAACAAATTCAAAAAATTATTATGTGTTTTTGTTTTTTTATGTAGCACAAAACAATTAAAAGTAGATACGAGAGATGAAAAACCCAAAATTATTAACTTTACGAATTTTAAATTTGTTTTCTGAATATTTTGGATTTATCTGTTTGTATCATGTACCATTTTACCTTAAAATGAAACATAAGGCTCATTTACTTTAGATAATATTTTCTATGCACACCGTATGATGAAATCGAACGTTTGCGTGGTAAGTCGTATTTTTTTTAACAAGCAGAAGCGTTTAGTAAGAGTGGCTTGTTTTCGAAATTTAATACTTTTCGTCATTTTGTCCTTTTATCGCCACTACTTTATTTTTTTGAATTAAATCGGATATGGCCATTTTTTTCTTGTTTTTTTAATCAAACCAAGAAATGTTTTTTAAATAGTTAGGCGGAGATTAATACTGGCGGATTAAAAAGAATTCAATGGGGCAATTTTGATTAGTTTCAAAGAAGCCTCGATTGTTAAAGCAATAACTATATTATTATAATACATTTTATCTCTAATAAGGTAGGTATATACAGCGTATACCGCCATAAGCAATTGTAAAATGTACATATAGTAAAAGCTAACCTATTTACGTCGCGGGCCAGTTAAAGTCTTAATGGGGTCGGATATCTCGTGGGTTTACCAGAGATGGATCCGTAAGCGGCTGAGTAGAGTTACCAAGAACCACGGTGTGGAGTTAATGTTAATCTCTACGTCCCATTAGTTAGGTGTCGTCTGGGAAACGAGGAGTTAAAGTAAAGAAAACAGCAGTACAAAAATAAAGAGACTAAAATGCAAAATATTTTATTCTTATTCTGGCCGTTTGGATTTTATAGAATAACAGGTAAATATATTTTATAAATGATGTCACGAATTAATTTTTGTAAGTCATCTTTTATTTTTAAATAAATAGAGATGAAAATAAACTGCTGAATCATTATTGTTGCTTGAGAATTATATATTTTAGTTCATTTTGTTTAAAGATATAATAAGTTAAATACTCTAAATCTAGCTATTATCAAGAACATTTTCATCTTGGTAATTTGTTTATAACTGACTAATTTAGTCATTGATTATATATAATGTATAGTATCCCATTTAAAATGACTCTCTACAGGGACTGCGTACTCTACAAAAAAAAGCAAAACTAAGTATTTAGATATTTGGGCTTTTTGGGAAAGTTCTAAAGTGAACGGTTTTTAGTAGAAGTATTGCATGTAACCTCAGCAGCTGTTTAAATTGATTTAATAGTTTTAGTAAGAAACAGGTTATGTGTCAGGTTATCCCTGTGTGGGTGCGTGCATTAGTCTTGTGTGTGTCCTTAGGTGTCTAGTCCTACACACTTATTTTCGATACTATTTTACAATTATCATAACGTTGACGGCTATTTTTGATTAACAAACGTCTGTATTCCGATACATTCGGTTGCGGATATATATACTATATATTTATTTGTAAAAATCTCATTTAAAAAATTTAGCTATTTAAAAGTTAGGAATACTAGACGTTTTTTGAACAGCTGTAAAAATATTTCTCTAAAATAAATTACGACAATAAAAGTTACAAGAAACTGTGAAACCCGTATATAAAAATTTAAAGTAGTTCAGAAGTTACAGGAAAAAACTATTTTATTGACAGCTATCACAATATTTTTTTAAAATAAATTACTCCCCTAAAAGTTACATCGAATTTTAAAAACCATATTTAAAAAAAAACGAAGCAGTTCGACGTCGCAAAATTAACATTGTATCACAATTAATCATTGAACAGCAGATTTAAGTGTTTGCTATAAGATACAATGTGTTAGAGAGAGCAGGAAAACCAGAATCTCCCCAAATTCACAAACGAGGTTTTTAAATTAAATTTGTAACATCCTGTATATATCTGACTTTAAATACTTTGAAAAAGCTAATTACGTGTACCCCTCATAATACATGCACGATTTTAAGATTTTTCAGAAATAATCGGTAAAATTAGATACAAAATAAAAAAATCAAAAAACTTGGAATTTTAAAAATCGGATAACTTCTTCGCAACAACTTATTCAAATTTACCTCTATTAATCAAATAAAAACGGTTCAAAACACAATAAATAATAATATTGTTAAAATACAACGCCGTTATCAAATATATAATCAGGATATTACTAATTGGAAAACTTTGATCTTTGCTAAAAAAAATGAATAACGAAACACTTACATTATAATACGGAGATGATGGTCACTTCACAGAAACTGCCTTGAAGAGTGTTCATAGTTTCTTCGATTTTTGAATAACTCAGGGAAATTCTCGTTGAAAAACACAGTTTTCTCCTCACAAGAGAATTCTCTGAACACAATGAAAATGTACATACACTTAAACTCATAAGTTTAAAATACAAATCGTGAAAACCACGCTTTAAGGCGTAAATGCAAAAACATAAATCGAAGCGATAAAAAATATCAGAAAAATATTTACTTTAAACAAAACATCTAACACAACTGACATGTCTCTAGGCCAAGGCCACCTATCATTTCGCGTCGTATATGGATCGGTACCTATCGATGTTTGACCGATATGTGCACTTTTTTCTTTAAATCGAATTTTCACCCACTTTCTGAGTAGTTAGAAGGAAATATTATTAGAGCTTTTTTGTAGCCAAATAAATGCTCCATCCGCGTGTCTGGAAATGATTTCGATTAATAATATAATCGCAGTAAGCGGCAAAATGAGGTTAAAATTGGAATTTAAATTAATTTTTAAAAAATTGCAGTTATTTAACCGTTAAAGTTTTAAATTCGAAATTTGGACACGGTCTACCTAAAAATATCTTGTTTTGTAGAAAAAATACCCTACTGGCTTAGATGTATTAGTTTCCTTGTAATACAGGATAATATTAAAAAATGTATCCTTCACCTCTTTAGTGCACCCCCTATATATTATCCAGGACCTTTCCTAAATAGTCCATTTTGTGTAGCTTTTTAAGCACTTTCAGGTGCCGTACGTAGCTTTCTGACCAGACGCCTACTTTTTTTTATATAAAAAAGAAGAATTGTCTAAAAAAATTAATTTTTTATGACTTTGTCGAAAAATTTTAGTTTTTCTTAAAAATTTCTATCTTCTCATCATTTTGCCGACAGAGAGGCATTTAGGCTTTTATTCTACTAGATATTTCCTATGAAAAACCCAACCAAAAACAATAGGGTTCCGTAAGACCGAAAGAACCTCAACCGTGTTACATCGAAGTTGACTTTTTTGGTCAACTTTGCGGAACCATATCTTCGGTATCAAAAGTGGTTCAGAAAAATGTTTCAAACAAATCTCGAGATCCACGGCTCCTCTAAAAATACATATGAAATTCAATGTCCTATCTCTAATAGTTTCCCAGATATGTCCACCGAAAGGTCGAAAAACACGGTTTTGTGAAATGACACGCCACACTCTTAAACACTTCTCTTTTAAGGTGTGCTTTCTTGACGCATAGCTCTGACCCGAAAAGTTGTATGACAAGGTAGAACGCTATTTACAAGAGATCACTGAGTCTTCCTCTGTTTCGGTAGTGATCAAAATTTATAATTCTTTTGACTACAAAAAAGTCGAAGGATGAGTCTTGAGGATGCCATTTTAGAGATTGTCTTGAAAGCCTTTCGTTATTAATTCAGTTTATGTCCATATCAAATCAGTTGCTTTTTTTCTATATTTTGTGATGTTTTATACCTTCGATGCGATTCTTTATACCTTCATTTCTTACTCGGTTTCTTTTAGATAATCTTAATGACCTGACCTGATTCATTTACACTGCTTTGAATCTTTTTCCGTTTTGTTCCATTACTCTTCATAATTCTGCTCCATGTAGAAAATTGCTCTTAATCATGGTTTTATGCACGTTATATTTTCTTTTCTTAGATATTTCTTTACTCTATAAAATGCTATTAAGATAACGTGTTACTCTGTCTATTTGTGTAAATCTCGAGATTATTTGTTTTATCAAATGCAACATCTAGATATCGGTATTCATCACAGGATTTCTTGCTTGTTGTGCGGAGCAAGGTTTATGTTATTACCTTTCAGATGATCATACAGACGCTTTGTTTTATAGATATTTACATCCAATACCCACTTTGAGTATCCTTCGATCAGTTTTTGCATAATGTACTCCATTCGTCATTATCATTTGTAATTTCGACCTGATCGTCTGCATACTGGAACGTATAAAGGCAAGTATTGTTAAGCTTAAGAATCATTCTATTTATTTTTCTCTTTCAATTTTTTAGGACGGCCTCTATGTATATTTTGAGTAAGTTTAGAGAGACTTAGCATATGTGCCTTAGTCCTTTAGTTACTGTGAAACTGTTGGTGAGGGAGTTCCTAATCTTAATTCTGAATGTATAAAGACTTTGCTTGTAATGATTTGGCGAGAGTACAGTTTCTTGACGATGAAAGCAGGATTTTCCCCATTTGATTCAGTGGCATGTTGCATAAGTCTTTTTTAGGTCTACGAATGTCAGATGTACACTTCTATCTCGGGCAGATCTCTCAGTATTCTACTATAAGTCCTACTATAAGTGCTGACTATTGAAATTCCTGTGTAATTTACACAATTTCTTTTATCTCTCTCTTTGTGAATTGATTGGATGTATGCCACCTTCCACTCGCTTGGAACGTGACATCCATTTAAATATTCATTAGACTTTTGTGAGCATCTGAAAAATCTGAGGTACTAGTCCCAAATTAACATTAGACATCAGAATAAAATGAAAATTGTATTAGGAGTATTCGTAAATGGGATATAGATTAAAGAGCTATTTTCTATCAACACTCCTTATATCAATGGTACATTATACTTTTTGTATGTAGTAACTGTTTTGCCCGTGTAAAACATATTATTATTATTAAAAACACCAACAAAATCCAAACTTTTGGCTTATTCAATATTTCAAAAATGATAAATTTATCAATCTGTTAGCTCATTTAAATTTAGATGATAGAAAATTGTTAACTTTTTTACTAACGTTAGTGAATATAGCCATTAAAGAGTTGACCTCTTTAAGATATAAGCCAGAATCGATTTTACTTCGCATAGACAACAGATTTACAAATTCTCTACAATAATCGATTATGTCACCCAGTGGTGTATTTAGAAAGCCTTCCTATGGGGGGAGGGGCAAACAATTACATCATTTAGGGACTAAAAAAAAGTCATTAGTCTTTGTTTTATTAATCGTTCTCAAGTGTAAA
The DNA here is from genome assembly GCA_030620095.1 of Kuschelorhynchus macadamiae. Classification (NCBI taxonomy): domain Eukaryota; kingdom Metazoa; phylum Arthropoda; class Insecta; order Coleoptera; family Curculionidae; genus Kuschelorhynchus; species Kuschelorhynchus macadamiae. The sequence goes on from JAUTXW010000043.1 coordinate 31,524, forward strand.
CTAAAGCTGCGGGCTTATATATTAGTCATGTACGGTGATGTGTCAAGTGTCCGCTCCCTGGTTATCTGAACAGTGAAGTTTTAGATGGCCAGTTAAGCTAGAAGTGGCTTCTATGTTTGGAATATCGACGTAAAACTTTTTGAATATGCCTTAATTTTTCTATGAACGCTGCTTCTATAAACTTTCGTTTTCGCCAATTCTGCTCCCTATGTAAAATTTTAGCCTCCGTAAAAGTATACACATTACATAACAAAAATGAAATTCTTTTTTTGGATGCAAAATCATTTATTACATTTGACCATATCATATTATCTAAAGACAGCTTGTTCTAGTGATATTATTGAAAGATTTGAAAAATCCGCCATAGAAATTTGCCGCCCCTAATTTGTGCTGCCCCGTTCGAGTGCACACGCTGCACTCCCGCCAGGAACGGCCCTGGGCCTAGGGCTTTATTTCGGGGCTCCTAAGACCCGAGGAGTCCGCTTTTTACAAATAACTAACAAAAATAACAAAGGCCAATCGCTAATAAGCTGCTAATCCCCCTCTTAAAAACCATTTTCCTGGACTCCATTATCACAATATCACCGGGCCCCTGGCATCATGGGCCTCCGCGCTGTGGGGGTTAGTGGAGATGTAGCTATGCCATTGGCTTCGCTACTGCTTCAAGTCATTTAGTAGACGCTACACTGGTCTTCGAAAATTAACTTCCTGCCCTCGTTAAAAAAAATAATTACCCGCACATTTCTTTCTTTGTAAATATGCCGAAAAATGAAATAAATCTAAAAAAAAATGATTTAGTAACTATAATAAACTGAACAACATATGCTGATTTATTTAATACTATTGCATATTGTTGGTAAATTTAAAATTTCGCTAATTTTTTTTTTATTCTAAAGCCAGTTCGTTCTTATTTTGTCACCTCTAGATTTAAGCAACAAAAAAAATTCAGGGTTTATCAATATCAAACTGTTTTGCTTGCAAATATTATTAGTCAAGTGCATTGTGTCAAGGATTAGTTGCATTCTAATTTGATCAGTTAAATTAGCTGAAAAAATATCAAAACATGGAACAGAAAGCTTTAGAATCATTTAATAAAAAATTAAGTTTCATTATCAATTTTCGAATGACTTTATATATTTCCATATCCATTTTAACCGACTTCAAAAAAGGAGATTCTCAATTTTTTTACCTACACCGATTACTTCAAGATGGTTTGAGCAAATGCGATAAATTTTCACTTAATGAACGTTGAAAATATTAAAATCTTGTATCAGTAAGTTATGTGAATGGTGGGGAGAGAGGGAATAAATTCTTTTCGTGGTTTTTAAGAGCACCAAATTCCATTTTACAAATGATTTTAGTTTTTATAATTTGTATTGCTGATTTTCTATGCATATGGCTTAATGTATAAGGTCTTTCCTCACAATTCGCCACTCCCGTAATTGGTTAATTTTAGAGATAGAAAAAATTAATAAATATAAATGTGGTATATATACAGGCTATCTTAGAAATATGTAGCAAATTTAACATATATTTTTTCATTGAACACCCTGTATATTATAAGCCCATTAAATGGGTCGCGTTTTGCTGGTTATAAATTTACCCAATCCGAGAAATTTGAGGAGAACCCTGCCATAACTCCAATAAGTAGAAAATATTATCCGGTGTCTTAGAAGATAAAGGTATATTTGTAATTAGCAACACAGGATGAACATATAATATACAGGGTGCTACATTTAAAAAACCAAAGTTGATGTTGATTTTAGAACAATTAAGCACCTTGTAAAGCTGCAAACTGTGCTTAAAAATGTAGTATTTTATAAAATGTATTAAGTTTTTGTATATACATCTATAAAAATACGAATGTTAATGGGAAGCTGCCTTTATAATCAAAACCATACATTTAAAATGTTTTTCTGAAATTAAAAAAAATCTATTATTTTTTCTGTATCGAAATACTAAAATTTACAGAAATTCTGTAAGCTTTGATAATACGCATTATAAAAATTTTAAATTACATATGTGAATTATTGTATGTCCTACTTCATTTGCACCAAAGATAAGCGCATGTTCCTAGGTACATTATATATTACTTTTAAAAAGCTTGTATTTCAGTTCCCTCTTGAGATTTCTATTGATTAGATCTATCCTATAATTATCGCTGCTCTTGAATATAGATACCATCCACCAGCGGCGTTCTTTTTGCACATCCTCATTAAAAATTATAAACGATGAACTTGCAGTAAATTCCTTAGATATTTTTTAATTTCTCTAAATCAACTCACTGTTGGAAAGCAGGCGAACAACAACATACGGATAAGTTCGCTAGATATAGACGTAGAAGCGAATATTGAAACAGACGAAAGCATGTGTAAACCATATGCGTGCGGTGCCGTTCTTGTATTCGCTAAATGAATATGCATCCTTTGCTGGCATGCAGCAAAATTTGACGTGGTGTTGACAGTAGCATGATTAAGGTCTACTTGTTTGGAAAAATTCTTAATAAGATTTTTTATAGGTCGAAGGTTGCCGCGGACTGGCAACTCTGGCCGTGATATTTGTTGAGCTCCGTGGAAATCTCTCGATCGATCACAACTCTACTAAAATACTCCAAGGTTCAGTTCTATTTAGAGGATCTATTATTTTCCATTTACGATTGTCTATTGAAGTATAATCAGTCTTTGATGTAAATGGAATTCCTGGAACTTATTAAATATTGTTTTAATTTAGATTCCCTGAATGTAAGATTAGATAGAAATTGAGAATATTAAATTCGCGTGTAGAAAAAAATAAAATAAAAAAAACGTGAGGGTTTATTGAGGCAAACACGATACAACGTAACGGTACGTCGCGCAGCACTTGGACTACAGACTTTCATAGTCTGACTCTGCCTCTATGACTCTACAGCCCGTATCCAGTACTTGCCTCCTTTGTCTGCAATCTTCTCTGTCTCCATCCTCTCTTCCCCAGTTACTGGTTTTAATGATATCTTTTGAATCGTCTTCTACATTGGCGACCTCTTTGTAGCACCGGTAGAGCACTAGTTATATATCACTCTCTATAAGTTATTTTCCGGCACTGGACCTAATATCCTTCTCATAATCTTTGTTTCGAAAATATCCATTAATGCTTCGATGTATATTTCTGGATCGAATATGCAATAGAGAGAATTATGCCCTATTGGCCAGAATGGTTGGTCCTCTTATTTCTTTATTTTCGGTGTCCTGTATTAAGAACTCCACTCTAAGATAATTAAAATGTGCCACCGTGCCATAAGCGCCCTCAGGATTTAGCCTAGAGGAGGGCACCGTGCCTATGTCGTATGCCGGTTGTCTCGGTTCTACCTTGACTGTATCAATAATTATTTTGCGTTATTTTTTAGTTTTTTATATGTTTGTTCTGCCTTTATGCTAAGTATTTCTTCGCGCATCAAACCTTCTGCGCATCAGCCCTTCTGCATTGCTCTTTTTCTAGACCTTCCATTGGTTGTGAAGCTCTATTGCAAGTTTGGAAGTTCAAGGCGTCATTTAATTCTGTCGTTCGGTTCGTAAGACCATTCGTACTTTCATTTTAATATTTTTGTAATATGATAATTATAAGTAAATAATTGTAGATAATTTGGTTAAGCATGTTTTTTTGGATACCATCATTTAATTATGTAACAAGTGATGCTAAAAGCATGAACGTAGAACATGAAGAGGTGATCATGTGTGAATCAGTCACGATTTCAAAAACGTTTAATTATAAAAACTCCAAGCATCTGATTAACTTAATTTAAAGGAAGCGTTATTAATCAAAATGGCACATATGTATTTTGTGCCACTTATGATAATATCATATTATTAATATCATCATTATCAAATCAAAATGCCAGTCATTAAAAACACGTTTTTATTGTCAAATATACGAGAAATGGAATATACAGAGATAACCGCTAAATTATGGTTTTATGATTTACGTCACGAGGAAACAAATGTTCTTCATTTACTCTCAGTGTGATCTCAAGCCAACTTATATTCTAAATCAACTAATTATGTCCCGGGTTAAATAAAAATTGAACCAAAACGTTTCATTTGTATATACTCGTATACCGAGATTGACTTACTAAAGATTTTTACTCATCTAAGTTGTGTTGCATTTTTAAAAACTTAATTAACTTCATTTGCTAGAAAGTTTAATTAACTTTAACGTGTATTATAATACATACTTCTTATGCTAACTTAAATATAAACTTTCGAAGATATTTTAAATCTAGAACCTAATCTTCCACGCTCATCCAATTATCTATATTACAGCTCCAGTCGGATAAATCGAACAGATTGTGTAACATAATATGTTTTTACAGATGCTCCGTGCTTTGAGCACCTTCGAATGTTAAGAAGCCTGCATATCGTAAGTTTAGTGATTAAGGGCTTGGGCTTTAGCCTAAAGGTCTGCGGTTCGATTTTCATGTGGGTCCAAAAGATTACGTCTTGCGAATGTGTTTTGTAAGTTTGTTAGGGGGTCATTATCTATTATTGTGTTGCGTACGTACTAGGGGGCGTTGATTTGCAGTGTTTAGTTTTGAAGGGTTTTTAGTTTCTTAGGGAGAGTTGGCTATGTCTGTCCAGCAGAGGACAGAGTTTGTAGAGTTGTAAAGCGGCTTTTGCTCTATGATGTGTTTCCATGTGATTGATTTGCCGTAGCAGAGGCCTAAATATGTAATAATTTTTGGTGATTTGGGATATATCGTGTGTGTATAGTTTGAAGATTGTGGGAGAAACTCCACGATTCTGGGGCAGGAATTTTCATGTGACTGATATCTTGTTAGAGTCAATTATGTGTAATGTACGACGTCTGGTTTGGTGTGTGGTTAAATGACTGTGTATAAAACTGTACTGCTCAGCCAATTAAATGTCGTGTAATTGATATGTTCGTTTAATATATGTCATACTAGCTGTTCTGTTGTGTGTGCTTTGAAATTCTATACCCGGAGTCATATAAAATTGGCCGACGATAGCGAAATTTCTTAATATAACCGAGATCGATATGAATACCGGAAACGGTAGGCTAGCCACAACGTAATTTTCACTAGGTTTTAAAAGACAAGTATTGTAACAGTGAAAAATCACCCTCCTACGTTTTTACATATCTTCACGTTTTAGGGTCCCTAGATGCCGAAAAACACGTTTTCTTAATTCCGTGGGATGACCTGGTACCATTTTTGGAAAAAAATATGCCGGAGAAAAATGGCGGCTTACTGAAATTGTAGCACGAATTCACGCTGACAAACGTGAAAAAAAAATCATCTTCCCAGCTTTTGTATATCTTTATGTTTTAGCATTACTAAATGCAAAAAACATATTTTCTTTCTAATGAAATTTTAGAAAAATCGCTGTAAATAAAGTATTTCATCGATTGTTTTCAAATTTTGCACAAAAACGAAGTGTTATATAGATATGATCTGATTGTTTCGGTACAATTCCAATATGGCGTAACAAAATGGCGGTCTAATTGAATGTTTATAAAATTGGTCTGAGAAAATTACTTATTCAATTAATTCTAGACTATACACAAAAATCAAGTGCGATATAAAGGTAAACTGGTAAAATTTTGGTGAGGAGGTTTTTATGATAGAACAAAATGGCGGCTCAGTTTTTTACCCCAAATTTTACACAAAAAAGTGTGGCATAGAGATAAAATGGTAAAATTTTGATCACGAGCTATTATGGAGACAGAAAATGGCGTACTTAAAATTAAATTGAATATTTGTAACAAAATCAAATGTGAAACAGGGACGAATTGATAATATCTTGTCAATTCTATATGGCAAAACAAAATGGCGACCTAATTAAATATTTAAGAAACCGGTAAAACTCCATTTCCTTATTTCATAAAATAAAGGCCTCCTTTTTATGTGTGAAAATAATAAATGACATAATTGATTTTTGTATAATTATGTAAATAAACTTACAAAAAAATATATAAATATCAAAATAAAAATAAATTAAATAGCAAATAAAAACAAAATTTAAAAAATTGTACTTTAGTATCGAAGCAGTGGTTTTATTTAAATAAGTACGGTAAGTGAATGAATGTTTATATGTATGTATAACAGAACTGAACAATACAAGTTGTGGAGATGGGAATTATATATATATATATATATATATATATATATATATATATATATATATATATATATATATAGTAGTAGTAGTAGTAGGGGGGAGCCACAGACAATCCTCAACCACCACCCTCCACCAGGTTTCCATCCTTAAATCTACCTGTCCTTCCTATATAGATTTGGATATCTTTCCAGGATAGTTCCATGACTGCATCCCTATGCAAGACCGTAGTGCCAAAAATAACCTGGCGTAGTCTTGCCTGTGCTTCACACTTGCACAGGAAGTGGAGTGGTTTCCTCCTCCTCCTGACACTACGTGCAGGTAGAGTCCTCCTAAAACTAAAAAATAATTAAAACAGAGAGGTGCCTCCTTAATCGACAGTTCCCCATTACTACCCCTACGATGTGTTTTATGTGTGTGGTGAAATCAGTTACGAGAAAAGTTCCGGGTACTTTGTACATGGTTTTTAAATGATGAATATACATTTTCTCATTTCGCATTCACCTACCTGAACAATTAACAATGGTCATAAAATCGATACTAATTTTATCTAATATGCGTCAACTGGCACATTCAAAATCTAGATATCAAGTTTAAAAAATTCGAAAATATTTTATCAAATCGAATGTAATAGTCTTTAATTGAATAAATCTGTTCACGTGTTAATTTGACAATTTGCAAAAAAGATAACAGTTTACATGCTGAATCACTGCAAGATTAGGAGTTGTATTTGTATATTTTTACAATGGCATGCTGCAAGTAATTGTGTATTAAAGTTGATATTTGGAATTTCAAATAGGAGAAAAACACATCTTAAGTTGACTTGACTTGAATTGACTCTTTTCACAAATAAATGCTTCCAAGGATGTTTAGAGTAAATTTTGGACAAGGTTTCTCGAGTGCTCGACGTAACACTTTTGTTTAATCAAGTTTTATCAAAACTAGTGTAAATGGAAATGCGTAATCAGGATATCAAGCCGGTTAATTCATAAAGTAATTATCGTAGTTTACAGGGTATTTCTTAATAACATGTTAATATTCAGGCAGATATATATATATATATATATATATATATATATATATATATATATATATATATATATATATATATATATATATCTCGTCGGCCTAAGATGCAACTGGCTCAACTCCAAAACCGAAAATTTTTCAGGGGATGCAAAAAACATCACAGAAAGTGAAAACGTAACAAAATAAAGACAATTTAGGAAATTTTGTAACTTTTTTATTGCTAGATTATTCAAAATAATTGATGACGTCAAAAAAAGGTTTTATTTATGAAAAAAACGGGAGTTAGGACCTTTTCGAAATAACTTTCTGTTTTATCCTAAGGAGATAGGCAACTATCTATTTCTCAATATTAATCTTAAAATTATGTAAAAATAAACTTTAAAAACTAATACATAAATAAACACATTCTTTTGTAAGCAAAAATAAAGAAGCCAATTTACAAATACGGTAAACTGTCGTAAAACAAGTGAAAGTCTTTAGGAATAGAGGATTTAAGGTCCATTAAATGTAGAAAATTTTCAAGTTTAATTGGTATTGGAGATGGATACATCAAGGGCAAGTCCATTCAATTTCAGATTTTTCTATTTTATCTATAAGGCATTGGTACCCATTCCTGTGTATGTCTAATTTTAAACTCCGTTTTCATCATATCGGAGTGCTCTGATGTCAGTCACAGTTGGATCACCTGTCGTTCTGCCTGGACGTATATAGAAGTGATGTATGGGACATCTTGAAAGTTTTTAAAGTACATGTGATCTAGATACTCCACCTTGTAGGGTTTGGGATTTAAGCGAGCAGCTTCACATACATTTAGATAGTCTGCTGGAACATATTATTCGGTTTTTTAGTTTTCGCTCTATGATGGAGTGCACTGAGTCGTACTCCATTTGCGTATGACCCTTTTCTAAGACTTTTTGTTCAATTGTAAATTTATGTCTTTGTGAGAAGGGGATTGAATGTCCATAATTGTAAAATTGTGCACAATTAACTTTGTTTTTGGGTTTAATAACACTGATTGTAAATCTATCCTAAAAACTTTTAGATCCGATTGTTTTTTGTCGTCTTCTTTTTTCTTTCTCGCTTCATTCTTTTTTGCTGATGTTCTTGATTAGTTTCATGAATATTACCAGTTTTATATCCTACAAAAGTATCACACTCGTCCTTTTTGGGTGAAAAGAGTACTAAATTAAACTATACTATTATTAAAGGTTGCAATTGATACTGAACTGGATTCGTTCTTTTTTGCACCAATCATTTTTATAAAATCGATATAATTCCATTTTTGTTTGCCAATTTCTCTCAAGGTACAATTTCTTTGCCGCTTTTCTACAATAATGTGACTCTAGTTTTGGTAACACATTGAAAACATTTGATAAACGTTCTTTCTGTTTATTTATTTTGGCTGTTCTAGAATTCACGATCTCGGAGGTATATACGTCGGTAACGTCATCGTCGCTCATATTTGTTGAAGCATCGTGTGTTATATTCTTTCCAATCGCCCAATGTCAGACAGTTTTAGATGCAATAGCAAGGGTGTTGCAAAACATCGTTTTACAAACTCTCACTTTGGATGTTAGTGTATCAAGAAAATAAAAATAGGAGAATTCCCTTCTTGATTCATTCTCTGTTTTTCTGTCCCTAGCTCTTGAGATACTTTTTTTTTCGACCAGCGTCCAGAAGTATATTTGTTTCTCGTTCCACAACAAAATTACAGAATCTATTAAAAATTTGTGTTCTTTCTTGTTCTGGTATCTCGTTTCATTTTATTACCGATTTATCATTAAATTTACACCTAGGTCCTATCATTCTTGATCTTCTTAGAATGTTATAATTCCATTTTTGTTCTTCTTTTTTTTTACCAACATATTCTTTTCCTTCCTATCTTAATCATATTTTTTTTTCCATTAGTCTTGATCAACATGTCGTCTTTTTTTCCGTCTTCTTAAAGAAATATCTCGGCAATCTTCTGGATCACTTGCTGGATTCTGCCGATCCTCTAAATCACTTATTGGATCCGGCCGATATTCTAGGTCACTTGCTGGGTCTTTTAGGTCACTTGCTGGGTCTCGCCAATATTCTGGATCACTTGCTGGGACCTGCCGATTTTTCAGGTCATTTGCTGAGCCTGGCTGATCGTCTAAGTCTTGCTGGATCTTCTGATGGTTCACTTAGGTGGTTATCGTGAGGAAACTTCAAACACATTAAATTTAAGCTAGCAACTTTTTGTTTCGCTATGTTTAAAAACTCCACATCAGTAAGTAAATGGTCTTCAGATATAGATTCTGACATTATTTGATTCACAAGATTGCTACTATTAGCAAATAACTCTGACAGGTCCTCCTCTTGAGCGGAACTGTCACAAACCGTAGGAAAATTTTCTATGCTTTCATGATTATTTATTTTTGCTAATGAAAGTATTTTAGATGCACAAGAATGTGGATTCATTTTGAAGAAGGGTTCGTTAGAGAAACACCGAAAAAAAATTTATCTAGGTAGGCATGAACTAGGTTTGACTACTTCACATCTTTCAAACGCGCGAATGAAAACTATCGAGCTACAAAAAACAATGAAAATAAAAGGGGCAAAATTCATAATTATTATTTACTAATGATCCACAAAGTTAAAATGTTATCCGGAAATGTATTCGATTTTAACATAATCATTACAATATACACCAAAAATGCAAAAACGGAAGGGCCTATCTCCAGGTAAATAGATATGGAAAATGGTTTAACTCCAACATGATAGTTTTAAATCGAATTTACTTATTAAGATAAAAAATCTAAACAATAAATGGATAGTTTTTAGGTTATTCAGCTGTTAAATATTGTTTTTTCCCTTTAAATTACGGAGCAAAATGTTTCAGCTATCACTATTATGACCCTATTAGGAGTTAGGCCAATGGCATATTGTTTTAGAACGACTAGGAGATTGGCTAGTTTCGACTTGTGTTTTATGGCGGCAATTTTGACATTTTGGTAGTTAGGCGAGTTTCAGTGGACGCGGTTAGTTTTTATTACCGCAATCAGTTAAAATGTCAATTTGATCCCAAAGTGGAGTTAGGCCATTTGCATCTCGATATATATATATATATATATATATATATATATATATATATATATATATATATATATATATATATATATATATATATATATATATATATATATATATATATATATATATATATATATATCGGTTATTTAAAACAGTAATCTTGGGGTATTAGTGTTAACAAGATTATTGCAATGATTTTTGACTGATGTAAAATCACAATCCATTTAAATGTTTAATTTGATAAGAGTTTTGAAAGTATGGACAAGATGTTTGAAATTAATATATAATAGTAGCGATGCATGTTCTGTGTAATAAAATAATCAAAACATAGAGATACATATTGGCTGTCGATCTTTTGTCCCATTTTGATTCTAAATATCTCGAAAACAAAAAAAGTGCGATTTTGACTGAACAATTTAATTTTATTAAAAGTTTTTCAAATCCAGTTTATTTGATGTTGACAACCGGCAGTACCAAAATTAAAATAACAGATTTTCAGATATAGGACAACTTTGTTATTTTAAATGAAACATCCTATAAATATCTTCCAAAATCATAAAACTTGGTCCTTTTCCTTTCCAAAAATATAATACAAGGTATAATTATTTGTAAGAATAAGGGATTTACTGAGGTTTATTAAGGCCATAAAAAAACCCAATTAAATCCTGGTGTAAGCAATTTGGAATACAGGAACTTTAACGTGTAATAAACAAACAGTAAACGATGAAAATTCACAAAACAAGATTATACGAATTAGGGAAGTAACCCAGCAGCATCCAAGCTTATCAACAAGAAGAATTAAAAGTGCTACAGAAATTTCTCCGCCCAAAGTGCAAAACATCATGACAAAAGTTCTCAAACTAAAGCCAAATAAAAACAAATATTCCAAGAAATTTATTCTCCAAAAAGGGTACAATTATGGCAGACCTTACAAAATTTATTAAGAACAAAGGCATTCGTCAACGGTTACATTTTATAGTTTGGTATGTCAAAAGAAAATAAGTATAGGCCGTGCTTTTGCAAAATCCAATTGTATAGTCTCATGCATAGGTCGATATGCTGGAAATAATTTTGTATCGTTAATTATAGCAGGAAACTATATTAAATTTAGTGTACTTTCAACAAGATGGAGCTACACCCCACTAGAAATTAAATACGAGAGAATCACTAAAGAACGCCTTTGAAAACAGATGGATTGGATCCTATTCCATGAACTTGTCCTGGACGACTTTTTCTTATGGGGATATGTAACAGAACAATGTTATAATCCGCTACATAGTTTCAATTTCAATAAGTTTATTTCTAATTTAGATAAATGTATCGAAGTCGAAGAAATATTAATCTAACATTAAGTATATTTACTGGTTTCTTTTTAACGTTTAGTTTTTGGTTTATAAATTTAATAGTAGTTTGTAATTAATAAATATTTTTCCATAACTTATTAACATATTGTCTTGTTAGGAAATTTTAATCGTTTACCTTTTCAAGATCCTCTATTCCAAAAAGGTTTTAATTCCGTGTTTTGTGGGTGGAATTTTATTAAATATATTCTTAAATCTTTTTTGAGTTTCTTTTATTGGCCGAGTTCCTGCAAGAATTATGACATTTTTTCCTTTTCACTCAAACAGAATTTGTTTAAATAGCCGACTTTTAAAAAAATAACGTTAACCGGTAAATTTATATTGACATGCAATAACTTTTTCTTGGCTCAATAAATCTAATATCCTAAAAAACATATAAAACTTGTATTACATTTTTGAAAAGGGAAAGGAAGAAAAATTATGATTTCGGAAAAATATATAGGGTATTCTATTTGAAATAAAAAAGTTGTCCTATGCCTGAAAATCGGCTATTTTGTTTTCAGTATTTCCGGCTGTCAAATCACATATACTTAAAAAAACAATATTTCCCTTTTGCGAAGAAAGTAAAACTTTCAGAAAAACGAAATTATTCAGTACAAACTGTTCCTCGATAGTTGTTTTTTTTCGTTTTCGAGATATTTAAGATCAAAATGATTTATTTGAAAGCACGATATTTAAAAAAACAACATGATAAGCGATACTATAAAAACTTTAAATTTAAAACAAAAAACTATTATGCTAATCTTATCTTTTAAGACACTTAAAAAAGCTAAAATAAGTAACCGGAATAAGTTTTCGTCGAAGAATTAACAAAAAATGGTAAAAATACTAGCTGTTAGATAACCTCTAACCTCTATGCTATTTAAAGTTGTTTCTCACTAAATGGTTATTAATCATGTTATCCGCTCCTCAACAGAAAATAAAAGACCTAACCGGCGTCCGTAGGGCGCATGGCGTCTGTTTCACTGCGACGCCGTTTCGCCAAACCATCCGCGAACTCTGTTAGTTTTGCAAAGAGTCGCGGTTTGGTCGCGACGCCCGATATGTGGCATCCGCGTCGGATGCTGGGGACGACGTCCAAACTATGGAGCTCCCCAGGATCGCTTCTCATTCTTCCATTTGTCCCCCTCTTCAAATGCTGACGCATCCCAGTAGACCTAGGACCCCCGTTTCTAAGAGGTAATATGTAACATTTCATTCAGAAAAAGCGACCAGACTTTATAAGTCGACCAATACCAGCCAATCAAATTGTTATAGAATAATTTGATAAAATATTTGAAACTCAATATGAAAAAGAAATTTTAGAATAATAATTGTATAAATTGTTTCAGATAAGTGATTCTAGTAAACAAGTTGATGAAGGGAATTTACTAAAACACTTGGAACTCTGTTTAATTGTTTTAAAATAAATAATTTTATAAATTGTTTTCCGAAAACTAGTAAATTGGGGGGTTGGGACCTTGATCACGAATCTAACGGCAACGTTTCGTTTTAATGTAATTCATAATCAAAGCCTATAATATATTTCCCTTATTTCACATTTTTTAAAAAAATATTTAGACAAATTCTATAATAAATCTGTATAAAATATATGCAGAATGTATACATAACATGTTTTTTGTAATTAATCGCGATATTTTGCAACAAAAACATATAATAAAATTAGATTATTTATGACTTTACAACAGTGTCGAAAATATTTTACCTTTAACATTATAAATTTGTAAATATCTAAATACAAAATTCATTAAAAAAGATTATGCAAAATCAGTGAATAAATTATTGTTTACACGAAGTCGACCCTTGATAGTGTAGCTCGGACTAACTTTATAACTCCTATTATTCGTGTATAGTGTGGTCAGAAGTTATTGTTATACTCATCTTTGCTACGAAATGGGAAAAGACTATAAAACTAACATTATTTTATAACTTTTAAACAAAAAAATGATTGTTTGAGCAGAGGTATATTGACAAGTAAGCAAATAAAACTAAAGAAACCTGTACTGTATAGTAAACTTATAAAACCAAAAAAGGCTTACTATTATTATTGCAATTATTATTGTTTTTTTACTGGTTATGAGAATATGTGTAATTATATTGTTGTGAAATTTCTGCAAATGAGTATCTTGCATATTGGCTGCAAATCGGATTTTAAATGGGAGAGATCTCAAAATCCCATACATTTCGAAAAATACATAACACTTTTATTCAGGCATTTTTGAAGATCTAGTATAATTTTGTAATAAAGTTTCATACGAGAAGTAACATTATATATAATGTCGTCGAATTATTTAAATCGAGCCATAGGGTTTTACAGACTTAAGTTTTGATGCTCAGTGCCTCTCCAAGGGTTCTGTGCAAGAACTCGTTTTCAAGCATCCTATATTATTTTAGGAGAAGAATGATTAAAACGAATCAATAACTATTTATAACATTAATTATAACATCTAACATCATTTTAATATTAAGTATTTCGTGAAACCGAATCCTTAATTATCTTAAAGAACTTTCCAACTTATGCAAAATGGCATTCAGAAAATCTTCCTAATATTTTGATAAAATCCATAATTCGATGTCGTGATCAAACGTTTATAAGCACAACTAGATCCATAGTTTAAACTTTTTTCCTGGGAAGATTTTGCTTTTTATTAACTAAAAAGTTTTAGAGGACGGAAATGCTCTTTGCTTTAGGTTGTTATATAGCCCTTTGTTAGGCATAAACCTAACTTACAAAACTTTTTTGGTAATGCATTTGAGCAGCAATATTTTTCATCAATATGAAAATGCTGTCAAACAAAAAATATATAAATTCTTCATTCATATTAAACAAATACAGTATTTGAAAACACGGGTGGTCTAATATAAAATGCTTCTTCTCGTACGCTGATACGTAGTTATAGGTACTTTTATAAAATTACAAAATCCTATTTCTTTTTGTTTTTTTTGCGCAAATGTAGGTGTTAACAGATTAACAAGATTATTTCATTATGTCAAGACTTGTTAGTTAATGAAAATATTAGCAAAAATCTTTCCAGAGACTCTAAGATCACCGAAAAGAAATTGCAAACTGCAACACCCTGTATTTCGAGAAATCTGGCACTTGGATCAAAATTAGAAAAATGTGTACAGCCAATGTTTTTGGCAACGGGTGAGACCCAGTTGAAATTCGACGCAACTACATAGTTTTAAAATTAGGTACACCAGGAAATTATAAAATAAAAAGTGGCCCCTATTCCAAAACTTGACAGTGCGTATGTTTAAAAGTCAAGCTTTGTAAACATTTTTAATGGCATTATACAGAATAGAATGAAATGGAAAAGAGTTTATTTTGGTAAACCTTCACTTTTTACAATAGTGAACTGACACAAAAAAAAACAAAATTACAATGGCCTAGTAGTACTAAATAAAGTACAAAAGGATAGACTATTGTGAACAATGTTAACAAAAATCTGCGTCAGACATATTACATTTTATAAATTCATTAAAATTACAAAATAGGTACATACTTTTTTATCATAGTTTTAAATTAGAACATAACCTAACTTGTTAAAGAAAGTAAGGGGCAGAATGGAGGGTTGCAATGTTGATCTTCCAAGTGTCAGCAACCTTATAGAGAGATCATCCTGTGATCTTGTGTTACTGCCATGCTTTTGCCCCCACTGTACCAAATTGGCATTATGAAGAGCAAATATTAAGGCTCATAGATGTAATGCCCAGGGAGTGTTAAAATATTCAATTTTTGAATACCATGCATCGTCGCGATATCCAATCTGAGCCGGCAATCTAACAGCCCTTCTCTGTAGAGCAAACACCCTCGATGCTTGTAAAGGTGTGTCCAGACACACATAACAAATCGACAAGTGCATAATAGGCGACAAGAATAACGCTCAAATCCACAGTCCTTAATATTTTGCGCTACACAAAGATGTCAGAGGCTACCCTTTTGGGGGGAACCTTACCTGTTCTGTATTAATGTTCTGCCGTAGCGAAAATATAACATTTTCTGTTTTTGATAGATTTAGTGTTAAGCGATTAGCTTTGAAAAAGTCAGGTACACTGTTCAAGCAGTCTTCCATTCGATCTTGTAGTACATCACAATCACCACATTTGATCACAAAGCTAGTATCATCGGTATACGGAGTAACTTTTCCTTTAACACAAATAAGAAAGAGTACGGGCCCCAAGATTGAGCCCTGTGGAATCCCGTGCTTTTTCCTCAGAGATTGGTTCTTGTAAGTATGTCACCTGTCGTCTGTCTGTAAGGTAACTCTGAAGCAACCGGCAACTCAGCGGTAGAAGGTCATAAAACTCGAGTTTTTTTATTAGGATGTTATGACAGACACATTTAAAGCTTTGGAGAGAACGCAAAATGTGGCACCAACAAAAACGCCCTTTTAAAAGGGCTCAGCTATACTTTTTCTAAGCAATCCGTTTAATGCCAAGACCGTTGACCTACTCTTTCTAAATCTAAACTGCTCCGCAATAAGTATACTGTTCGATTCGAAAAAAATAAGTATTAATGAGATAGATCTATAGTTGACTGAAGATTCTGTATCACCTTTCTTAAAAACTGGAAAGGCTTTGCTTATCTTATTTGCCTATACATACATTAAACAGGTTAGTTAAAAGCCCAATTCATTTTGTTATTTTAATTACAATTATGTTAAGATCATAAAAATATTTACTAAGACTGCTTTTAATACTATGGATTGCTGCCCTCCATTGAAAGTGACCTCTCTAAAAGAGAAATAGCCAACCCTTTCTACAGGGTGCTTAATTCTAAGCAAACTTGAAAAGAAACGTTGGAGACATTCTAACAATAATAAAATAGAAACAATGATCAAACCGAAGAAACTCCTAACAATCTCTCTAAAAACAAAATCAATAGAAACGATTATAACCATATCCAACAACGAGTGATAAGAATTCGAGTAGTAGGGCTAGCAAATACGCAACGTTGCCGTCTCATTCAGCTTACAGAATATTCCCGATTTGCCTTTGAGATGGGTTAAGGTCAAACAGTGAGGCCATGAAAGGGTAGTAGTATTCTTATATAATAAAATACAAGGAAAAATTCCATATTTATTACAAATTTTAAAAAATGTACTTGTGATGAGACTTTTTAAACACATGTGGAACACTTTTACCTCACGTACGGAATATTATTCCACACAAGAGGCAATTGTGCGCTGGTTTTCCGTCAGCAGTGTGGCAGTGCTTTAATTAATTCATATAGGATGTCCCAAAATTACGGGTAAATATTTTGACACAGTAATCTATGTCATTAAAGAAGAGTAAAATGTCACGTAAACACGAAAATTGCATCGTCAGGGGGCTACATCCACGGGAGTGAGCCCCTCTGAAGAGGGTTTTTTTTGGGTATTAACTTTTATACGACGAGCTGAATCCTGTAAAAAGTCAATAATATCAATACTAAATACCGAAATCGGTCTAGCAAAATATTATGGATATGTATAACTTATAACTGTTATAAGTTTTGATCAACGTCTGGATACATTATTTGATATGGGTCACTTAAAAAATTTAGTTCTTTCTCCAGTTCTAGATAGTCTAATCAGTCATCTCCATTGTTAGTTGATTAGGAAATTTTATTTTTCCAGTAATTAATTCATTTCTGAATTCATCAAATTATGAGTTTCTTTTTCTTTTTCTGAATATGTTAAATTGATTCGTGTTATTCTGGAATTGAGAATATTTTTCGAGATTTTAAACATTTTATAACAATTTTGACGCATACTGCTGTTGCCGATGCCCCAATAAGCCTTGGATTTTTGGACTTGTACTGTAGTACGCCTCTGGAACTATTGGAAATAAACCCGTGATTGTAGTATATTATATTATTGTATATAATAACCGTAAAATGATTTAACAAAAACCACTCGAATATACAGTGCTAGAACTTGGAAACGCATTATAAATTTTACGTAACAAGTTCGGAAAATACTTTGGACGAGTAGACAAGAAGTCTGCGAGCCCGAAAAAACAGTTTCTGGTAGTGTTACGTACAATGCAAAATCAGTGAATAAATTATTGTTTACACGAAGTCGACCCTTGATAGTGTAGCTCGGACTAACTTTATAACTCCTATTATTCGTGTATAGTGTGGTCAGAAGTTATTGTTATACTCATCTTTGCTACGAAATGGGAAAAGACTATAAAACTAACATTATTTTATAACTTTTAAACAAAAAAATGATTGTTTGAGCAGAGGTATATTGACAAATAAGCAAATAAATATTTTGACACATTAATCTATGTCATTAAAGAAGAGTAAAATGTCACGTAACCACGAAAATTGCATCGTCAGGGGGCTACATCCACGGGAGTGAGCCCCTCTGAAGAGGGTTTTTTTTGGGTATTAACTTTTATACGACGAGCTGAATCCTGTAAAAAGTCAATAATATCAATAATAAATACCGAAATCGGTCTAGCAAAATATTATGGATATGTATAACTTATAACTGTTATAAGTTTTGATCAATGTCTGGATACATTATTTGATATGGGTCACTTAAAAAATTTAGTTCTTTCTCCAGTTCTAGATAGTCTAATCAGTCATCTCCATTGTTAGTTGATTAGGAAATTTTATTTTTCCAGTAATTAATTCATTTCTGAATTCATCAAATTATGAGTTTCTTTTTCTTTTTCTGAATATGTTAAATTGATTCGTGTTATTCTGGAATTGAGAATATTTTTCGAGATTTTAAACATTTTATAACAATTTTGACGCATACTGCTGTTGCCGATGCCCAAATAAGCCTTGGATTTTTGGACTTGTACTGTAGTACGCCTCTGGAACTATTGGAAATAAACCTGTGATTGTAGTATATTATATTATTGTATATAATAACCGTAAAATGATTTAACAAAAACCACTCGAATATACAGTGCTAGAACTTGGAAACGCATTATAAATTTTACGTAACAAGTTCGGAAAATACTTTGGACGAGTAGACAAGAAGTCTGCGAGCCGAAAAAACAGTTTCTGGTAGTGTTACGTACACTATTTTTTCGGCAACCTTGTGGAAAGTAACCAATTTCCAGACGTTTTTTCTTTGAGAAAGTAGCGCTTTTCCGCCCTAGTCCAGGAAATACCTACTTCCGGCATTAGGCCGGAAAATGAAATTTTTTCGCCTAATTTCACTCAAATATATTCGAAAATACCAATATATCTTAATGCGGTTTTGAACGTGTTGGGACTTTATTTGTGGTTTTTAATGCCATAGTTTCATTCGGTAGATACAGGGTAGTAAATAAAACAGTGCATTTTTTCGAAAATTTCATAGTATCACAAGTTTCTTTTAAATGTATTTTTTCACATTTTATGGATTTCATAGAGATCAGTAAGTAATTCAAAAGTAAATACCTATTTGAAGGGATTTGTGATTATTCTCTTAAATAGAAAAAAATTAAGATTTTAATAAAAATCGGGCTACTTGGCTATTATCGCCTTATTTCTGAGTAACACTTATTCAAAAACTTTAGTTAAATTGTTTTTACTTCCCTCATAAAATTGAAGTATTGTAATCGTGAAAAAATCACTCTCCGAGATTTTTTCAGATATTCACGTTTCAGGGTCCCTAGTTCGCGGCATAGCTAAAAAACTACTTATCCGATTGAATTCAAATTTTGGTCAAAAATTGAATGTCATATGGGGATAACTTGGTTTTAGTACAAATCCAATGTGGCAAAACAAAATTGCGGCCTAGTGAAATGTTAAAAAAATTATTACTAGGAAATTGCTTATCCAATTTAACTCAAATTTTCCACAAAAATTAAGCGTTATGTAGGAATCAACTTAATAATTATTTAAAAATTCAGCCTGAAAAAAACTACTTAATGAACTGTTTCAAATTTTGTGCCATAACTAATTGTAGTATAGAGATGAACTAGCAAAAGTATGGTACTAATTCAAAATGGTGGAACAAAATGGCGGCCAAATAAAATTCTTGTAATCTGACAAATTACCCAAAATTATGTTTCATTAGTCCGTCGCACAGAGGTATTTTAATTAACTAGCAATTATTAAGTGCCGAATTTAACATAGTCCAATTCATATAAGTAGGCCGTGATTTCGTTGTCAAGGCCTTGTTTGACACGTAAGTATAAGTTTCTGTTAAAATTAAGTTTTTAAGTTTTTTTTCATTTAATAAGAAAGGTCGTGGTGGTAGTTCAGTTTTATATTTTTCATTTTAGTTACTTGAAGACATATTTGACATGTAAGTATACTTTTTTAATAGAAATATATATATATATATATATATATATATATATATATATATATATATATTGCCATTGGTAAATTCCAAATACAATTTACTTTGTTAAAGTGAGCTGTTGGTCTCAATTCATTGCCGAAACTTGCCGACAAGTAAGATATTTGGAGTAATTACAGAGTCATCCACGCAAACATGTGGTGTTTGTGGAGCAACTCCTAAAATTGTGAACCAATGAAATAAAATGCAAATGTTTAAATAATTAAGGTTGAAAATCTGGATTTTGCAGTGTCCACCCTACTAGCGTGGATAAGATGTTTAGAGACATTGCTCCACATCTTATCGTCTTACTGTAAAAAAATGGCAAATTCGGGAAAGTGCAGAGAAGATAATAGTCCAGGGCCGCAAAGACAACATAAGAGATAATTTAAGATCAAAAATGGTATTACTTATTGATATTCCCAAGCCTGGCTTTGGTACTATGAACGATGGTAATACCGCCAGACGATTTTTTCGACAGCCTTCTCTCGCAGCTTCAATTACTGGTATTGATGAGAACCTAATAGAACGGTTTTCGGTAATTTTGTCCTTTAGATGTGCTGTAAACATAGAGGCTTTTAGAGGTTATGAGAGAGAGACTGCCGAAAAATATGTGGACCTCTATTCGTGGTACTAAATGCCGTCCAGTATACATAAAATACTGATCCATGGAGCTGACATTATCAAAGCAGCCGATCTTCCTATAGGAATGTGTTCAGAAAATTTTCTCCCGAAAAAACAATGACATATTTATTTTATACATTATTATTTTCTTCAGATCCATTCATTTCTAGTATATCCAAATCTAATTTTTCCGTTCGTCCCTATCGAGAGCCTCTTGACAATAGTGTTATAAGTTTATTATCTGACCCTGCTCTGCCTGCTTTCCCAATTTCAAGCGAGTTGTCTGATGACTCTGATAGTGAGTAATTAAATAAACGTATTTCCTATATATAATATATTCTTTGATGCAGGCTAGTTCATTTTATTTAGTTAGTTATATTCATTTTTGTCCGAAATTGCTCTTTTTTAATATTGTGTTTAGTTGCACATTAATTTCCTTAGTGATGTATATAGATAATAAAATGCAGCGAAAGTTGTGGGTTTCAACCCTGCTAATTATAATATCATGTTGTTAAAGAAAAATCTTGTTTCTTCAACTTGATTTGTCGGATGTTTGGTACCTTCATTCTAGAATTCAAATATTTACGACTAATTCATAAGATACCAGAAAATGTTTAATTAATTAGGTAAGTGATTAAAGTTAGTAAAAACACTTTTCTTACGGATGGTGAAATGTCTTATAGGCTTTTCAGACTATCAGATTTCAACGTTATTATTATCAACCATTGAATTGCAGCTAGTTGCAGTGCAATTCTATAGTTTATATCGCTTTGTACCGGGTGGTCAACTAAGAATGGACGCCGGCCATAACTCGCTAACCGTTAATCATATAACTTGGGGGAAAAAAAATTATTAGCTAAATCGACTAAGAGAAATCGCTGAAAATATTTTGAAGTTCCGCATATGGCCGCTAGGGGGCGCAACTGTTATGGTCAATCAGAAAAAGGGCTGTTTCTTAAAAAATATTCATGTAAAGGTATATTATAAATACTGTCATCGTAAAGAGTAGAAAAATTGTGATTTTTTTGTTAAGGATATTTTGCTCTATCTCGTAAAATGTAGTGGTGGGGGAAGGTCCAACATGTTTTTATTTAAATGTCAATAACTCCGTTATAAGTCAACGGAATTGAACAAACTAGGTCTCGTTTAAAAGAGCCCATCTTAACTAATAATCTGATGTAAAAAAAAAATCCGATTTGATTTCGCCGTGGTAACTAGAGGGCGCTGATTGACATCACAACAATTATTACGCATTATTTTGAAAATTTTAAATAGCACGCTATATCTCTTTTAACACAATTTAATAGAGGAGAAAATTCTCAATAAGTCAGTGCAAATTTCAGCTTCCTAACTTTTTTCAAACCGGAAATATAAATAAAACAAATATTAGGGCGCTGGGTACGCAACATCTCCCTAATCTGTATGGACATAGCCTACATCACAATAATTCAGTAATAATACCACAGATAATATTCAACGCAAATCGCTAAAAATTATACTAATGTTCTGAAATAACCACCAGGTGGCGCAGTAGGAGTCAATAAGTGCAATATTAAATTTTCATTATAATGGGAAATGAAAGCCATTTAAATGGAACGTGTGAAAGAAACGATAATAAAAATATAATTCAATTAATGCCGCCCTAAATGTTCAAATTGTCGGCCATCGTTTTCGATGCACTTATGCATCCTATCTCGCGTGGATAAAACTGCAGCCTCCAGTTCACCAACTGAAATAGTATTTATACAGTCTCTTATTCGCTGAATTATATTTTCCCGTGTAGTGGGTCTGGTGGCAAAAACTAAATCTTTCACTCGACCCCATAAATAAAAATCTAAACACGTTAGGTCGGGTGACCTAGCTGGCCATGGAAGGGTGCCGCCTCGCCCTATCCATCGGCCAGGATAGTGGGCATCTAAAAATTCCCGAACGTTGACGGCGAAGTGCGCTGGACAACCATCGTGCTGGTATACCAATCGTTGTCGGACGTTCAGAGGTACGTTCTCCAACAAAATCGGCAATTCCTCCCTTAAAAATCTTAGATATCTCTCACCATTCAATGGATTATCGAAAAAAAATGGTCCGATAATTCGTCCGCCTAAAATCCCTGCCCAACAATTTACAGACCAACGGCCTTGGTGCTGGACTTCGCGCATCCAATGTGGATTTGTTCTGGACCAATAATGTGTATTGTGAAGATTGACACGTCCATCGCTCTGGAAGGTAGCCTCATCGGTCCACAATATTCGCCTCAGAAATTGCCGATCTTCCCTCATTACACCCAAAAGCTAGTGACAATGGTTTAGTCTGTGATCAAAATCTGCAGCAGTCAATTCCTGATGCAGCACTAAGTGATATGGATGTAACCTAAAACAAGATGAAGATATTTAATTGATGTTCCAGGAAATTATTGGTTTTCTAGGCTTAAAGACCTATGTGACATCAGAATCACGTGACTTTTGTTAAAAAATATGTCCAGTTTATATTTGCAATGTCGTTGCTCACCTGTGCTCTTTGAGTATATTTTGAACAGTGGTTCGCGTTACTCCTAGGTCTAGCGCAATAATTCGAGTACTTAGTTGAGGATTAAACTCGATATACGCTAGCACATTAATTACATTTCTTCGGTGCGTCCTCTGCGTTGTCTGCGGTATACGGGAATATGCACGTTTCCAGTGGTTCGCAAACGTTGGATCACTCGAAGAAAAACCTTTTTACTTGGGTGGCGTCTCTGCGGATATTCCTGCGCATATACTCTTGCAGCAACCGTAGCATTTCTCAAACATTCAAAATAAACACCTATCATGTCGAATAGTTCTTGATTTGTATAAATCATTTTGTTCTTAACACAACGCAACACGAACAATAACAAATCTTGAACAAGAAAAATACGAACTACAACAATAACATGAACAACAGCAACTAGAAAAACTCAAAAAACACGAAAATCTCGGACAAAAACGCGAAATGATAGCAATACTATTAGGAAATTCAAGAACGATAAATAGCAACTAAAAGGCACTGACAAGAAACTATTGTTTATTTTTTGACGTATTACTTTCAATTTTGTTTTCACAGCCTACTATTTTTTTTGCTTGATGTAGCAGAAAATTGCTAAGGAATTATTATTTATCTATGTTTTTAGTTTATTGTTATTCTTGTGCATAGATTGTCGATTTTAAGAAAGACGGAGATTTGCAACGGTCGAATATATTAGGATTTTTCTTATTTATTACCTTATAATATCTAACTTACTGAAAATAGAGTAAACTACAAAAAAATATAGAGAAAAGTAAAATTGCGAGTAAAACTATGCTTATTAACGTCTACTGCGCCACCTGGTGGTTATTTCAGAACATTAGTATAATTTTTAGCGATTTGCGTTGAATATTATCTGTGGTATTATTACTGAATTATTGTGATGTAGGCTATGTCCATACAGATTAGGGAGATGTTGCGTACCCAGCGCCCTAATATTTGTTTTATTTATATTTCCGGTTTGAAAAAAGTTAGGAAGCTGAAATTTGCACTGACTTATTGAGAATTTCCTCCTCTATTAAATTGTGTTAAAAGAGATATAGCGTGCTATTTAAAATTTTCAAAATAATGCGTAATAATTGTTGTGATGTCAATCAGCGCCCTCTAGTTACCACGGCGAAATCAAATCGGATTTTTTTTTACATCAGATTATTAGTTAAGATGGGCTCTTTTAAACGAGACCTAGTTTGTTCAATTCCGTTGACTTATAACGGAGTTATTGACATTTAAATAAAAACATGTTTGACCTTCCCCCACCACTACATTTTACGAGATAGAGCAAAATATCCTTAACAAAAAAATCACAATTTTTCTACTCTTTACGATGGCAGTATTTATAATATACCTTTACATGAATATTTTTTAAGAAACAGCCCTTTTTCTGATTGACCATAACAGTTGCGCCCCCTAGCGGCCATATGCGGAACTTCAAAATATTTTCCAGCGATTTCTCTTAGTCGATTTAGCTAATAATTTTTTTTCCCCCAAGTTATATGATTAACGGTTAGCGAGTTATGGCCGGCGTCCATTCTTAGTTGGCCCCCCCTTACGTTGTATTCCTGAGATTTCCCAATTTCCCATGTTAAGTACTAAATTTGGGACACTTTGTATGTATAATCACAAAAAATATTAATTCATTTCTGTAAGTTTTATTATATATTTGAGGTTATAAAAATGCAAATACATTGATATTAAATATTTTTCAAATTAAAGTTGCATTTTTATTTGCTAGAATCGACGTTTAACCCACTGTGCGTCGGTCCGTCTGTCGGTTTGTCTGTCTGTCTGTCAGTTCGCAGCATAGCTTAGAAACTACTCATCAGATTGACTTCAAATTTTAACCAAAATTAAGGTTCATATGGGGATGACTTGGTAATATTTTGGTAAAAATCCAATATGCTGGAACAAGATGGCGGCCTAATGAAACGTTAAAAAAATTATTACTAGAAAAACTAATTATCCAATTTACCTCAAATTTTTCAAAAAATAAAGTGTTACATAAGAATGAACTTGTAACATTTTGGTATGAAAATAAGACAGCAAAACATTGCATATGAAATAACTACTTATTAGAATAATTTCAAATTTTGTGCAAGCATTAAGTGTGATATAGAGATAAGTTGGTAAAGTTCTGTTACAAATTCAAGATAGTGGAACAAAATGGCAGCCAAATAGCATGTTAAAAAATAAACGAAAAAAATCTTCTTATTTAATTGACTGTAAGTTTTGTAGAAACATTAAATATGATATAAGGATAAACTGGTGCGAATTCAACATGACGTAACAAAATTGGGATATGTTCCAATACAAAGACTACTTCTTGAATTAATTTTACATTATGCCCAAAATCAAGTGTGGCATAGGTAGAAACTGGTAAAATATTGGTAGGGATCTAATATATTGAAACAAAATAGCTTCCAATAAAAATGTTTGATAAGACAGTATATATGTGTTCCTAAATAACTATGTACTGAACTAAATTGGTTCATACTTCACTATTCCTAATAAAAGGAAATATTCATAATAAGAAAAGTTCCGGGTAAAGGAAATTTACCGATTTATTACTATTGCGAATATATTTTTTCCGTTGGATAAATACAAATTATACTGGCTGTAAAAAAAATTATGTTTTTTTTTCGTTCTCTGTTGTTTTTTATTTTTTTATAGCACAGTTACTTATTTAAGAATCGCATAAGAAAAAAATTGGTTAATTTTGTTTAAATAGAAGGCACTAAACTGTAAATTAAAATACGGAGATGGGTTTTTACTTTTTCATTTAGATCGCCTAGTTACAGAAAAAAATTAGATTGATTATAAACTCTACGATATAAGGACAAGGAAAAAACCACGAACATTAAATGAAAATGAGTGCACATTTTTGCTTTTTTATGCTTTTTTTTATATATAAAGTGTGCGCAAAACATACAAAGAATATATATTTTTATTAATATCGGAAACTGTTTAATTACAAATGAAAATAATCTGTTTTAAGTGGTGGAACAGATGCAACATTATTGCATTATTGTTTTAAATCAAACAGATGCAAATTATTATTTTATATATTCTCCCCGAATACGTACCATTTCTGCACATCTGCGGGGCAAACTTTCTACAAGATTGCGTATAAAATTTTGTATTAGTTCGTCTAGATTTTCCGGCGCATTATCTCGTGACCTTACTAGCAGCTTTAATTTAAAGCACACGTGTTCTATTGTATTAGGGTCAGGCGATTTTGTGGGCCTATCCATGTGCTGAATGGCATTGGCTCGAAAACGTCTATTTCGCACCCTGTGTTGACGAATTCTGGAAGGAAAACTAACAATAATTGGTAATTTAATTTCTTTACAGCGAAGGGCGTTAATATTTTAAAGGGCAATGTAAAGTTTGGCACACGAATCTGAGTCTATGAAAAGAATGTGAGTAACTATGGAAACGGTGCAATGATCATTCTCGGTTGGCTACAACTCTGTATGTATATCCATGGAAACAGCCTGCTTTTGACATACCTCTCCCTTTCATCGATGTTTTAGATCTGTGTGGTGTACTTTATGTATAATTTCGACTTCCTTTCGTACATAATGCCACCTTAAACAGTAATGTACCTTTATTTCATAGTTTCATACTGTCTACTAAATCTACTTATCCTGTACTGATTTGCGGCCGGTAAACCTGATACCGTAACGTGTTGCATATCAACACTACCATGTTATTGCTTTTAGGAATTGACTTTTCTTATAAAAAGTAGTTAAACTAAAAAATAAGCTATGAAATAAAAGTTTAAGCGAAAATTATTTTTTTTTGGCTTTCTATCTTTCTACCATTAGTATTAAAGTTAATTCTTGTCTCATCTGAAATATGCGTTATCCAGTTTTAATGGTTTTATGTTCATGCTAGACAAGAAGCTCTATGGTAAGGAAAGCGAAGACATTTAGCTCTTCGTCCTGCTCTAAAATAATACTTTTAATTAATTAATAAATTTTAAAAACAAATAAAAAGAGGTCCGTATTATTTGATTTCAAAATTGGGGTAATTTTTCCTTAGCCAAAATGTGAAATCCAATTTTTATTTTATTTATTTACTTTTCAACTTTTTCTTAGTCGAAATATGATATATTCACAATACAGAACTTTCAACTTGAATAAAGCCTCCTGCATGAGGTAATTAAAAAAAATCTCTGTAGAAACTATCAATTTTCAACTTTTTCTTAGCCGAAATATAAAATATTCACAACATTTTTTTTTTACTTGTATAAAAGCTACTGTATGGGGTAATTTAAAAAGATTGCTGAGGAATCTACCAATTTGAAACATGATATACTTAAACCTTTTTACTTCCTTTATAAAAGGGAAGTATTGTAATCCATCTGAATTTAGGCATTAAAGTAATACAGTAAAACCTATGTTTGAAATGTCTCTAAATCTACGTGATGAGAATCCGAAACAGAACAGAAACCTAAAATGGGCCATCCTTATAAAACCGTCGGGCCAGGCCAGCCAAAAATTTTTTAACCTAGTTGCACTATTTAAAAATGACCGGAAATTTTGGATTAAATATTTATTTTATTAGTAGTGAATATTTTGTTTTTGGGTGGAAATAAATAAATAAAATGATTTAAGAAGGTGACAATTTGGAGCAGAAACGAAAATTCAGTCAGGAGGTTTGGCAGTGGAACAAGATGTTTATATGAAAATATTTAAATATCTGGACCATTAATTAAACAAAAAGCACTTGAGGCCGCAAGCAATTTCAAGTGGGGCATTTTGTAGCCTTTAATGTCTGATTGGATTGTTTCTGTTGGAGGCGCAATACCTCCTTTAATTTGTTTTGTGGTGAGGCTGCAGATATAAATTTGGAAGACATCGACTTACCAATTGATTGATACATCAGATTTTAAAATTTTCCCCTTTTGAAGCGCCTTAATTTCCCTTCCTGAATAGGCATCTCTATCAAAACACCAGAAGCTTGTAAATTTAGCCAACATTTCTCAAAGGGGCAAATTCGGTAAATAAGAATTTTTGAGCTTCTTTTATATTAATCGAAATATGATGCTCATTTAAAAAAAGAATTTATTTAAGTTTTTAAATTAAGGTGTTAAATACTCTGGAACTACTAAAAATGCCCAGGTGAGCTATCGCTAACTCGTGATCGACGGGTTGGCGACCGATGCGATCCTTTCATGGACCTCTGTGATCTGAGCCCTCTGCGATCGAACCTGTTGCATTTGCCTAGTTAGGGCTCCGGCGTCAGTGGCATAGCTACATCCCCGCCAGCCCCCGCGATGCAGGGTGCCCACGAGGTCAGGTGGCCCGGCGATAATTGCAAATGAGCTCAAGGGGATTACGAGAGGAGGGATGATCTTTTTTTTAGTTATCATATTTTCCGGCTATGCTTTCGAGGCTACATTTATTGACAAAAAATTTGTCATCAGTTATTTTTCTGTTTTGAGAAGGGGCCCTTTACCGAAAAACCCGGGGGGGGGGGGAAATTGTAGCTACGGCACTGGCCGGCGTATGTTAATGCCAAAATTTTAAGCAAAGCTAGTTCAAGGTTTTACATCCGCGTTACCAAATTCATTCAAATATTGAAAGAAAGTGTGTTTATACTATAATAAATCAAAAGTTTTGTTTGTATATCCTAGTACAATTAAGATTACTTACGTTGTTAAAATGTGTCGCTTATAAGTTATGACTTATTGATAATGAATTATTTTGTTTGAACATTTTTATACTTCTTCGGTGTTAAAAATTTCAAATAATTCCTGCATAACTAAATATTAATAAACCAATTTTTAGATTAGATTATTAATTCTATAAGTTACAATATGGGATTTTGCTAGGAAATAAATCAGCAAAGGACAAAATTATTTTTTTAATCAAAAATTTAATAAAAAGCAACAAAAACGACAAAATGGGGCTACGTTGGGAATTCGTGACAAGGGTTCTATAGTCTAACTAATGCTACTAATACCTCCCCATTGTTATTAAGTAAAAAAATAAAATTAAATATAGAAGATTTTAGTATTACCTGTTTATGGTGTCAGTAATGAACTAGATTTTTAAGTGATATTAGTCATCGTCC
This sequence comes from Kuschelorhynchus macadamiae, assembly GCA_030620095.1. Taxonomy (NCBI): domain Eukaryota; kingdom Metazoa; phylum Arthropoda; class Insecta; order Coleoptera; family Curculionidae; genus Kuschelorhynchus; species Kuschelorhynchus macadamiae. Next base: position 60,594 of record JAUTXW010000043.1, read on the forward strand.
ATTTTCAAGAAAATATCGAACCATTATCGAAATTTAAGCATTAATACTTACAACTAAATGTGTGCACAGCCGCAATGACACCCCATATATTAGAAAAAAAATATCGCATCTATTTTTGCGTTAAAATTAACGTGACGTATCCGGTTCGAGCAGTGGCGAAGTATGTGTCTTAAACTTTGTCATCCAGTGATCTAGATGACAAAGCTGGTTTCTTCACTACACTGTATTAGACCAGTAATCCAGGGAACGTGTTTTACATAATAGGATTCCCGTTGTTCCAACTTATTATTGGCGCCATTATGTAAGGGCAAATGCCCTTTGCATTTTGGACCACGGACACAAATTACTAAATAGGCATACTGAAAGCCTGCTAAGCTCCTGCTCTCCTTCCTGTGTCCAACATCTTAGACTCAACCGAAAATATTTCTAACTGCTTGGCCCCTCTCCTGTAACTTTTTCTAAGGACGACCATGTAACCTATCCGATTAAATTGAAATTTATCACAAAATAAAAGCGCGTTATAAGGATGTGAATGCAAAATGGAATGTTAAATAATTTTTTTAAACAAAATAAAACTTCAACATAAAAAAAACACTAAAAAGTAGAAAATAATATTTTATTTCACATTGAAAATTTGACTTTATGAACTCGGCGTCAAACTAATTCTTAATTGCTTAATCACAAACAGACATTTATATATTGAGTGTCTACATATACATATATTGTAAAAATTACAGTTAGAAAGTTAGAAAAGGATTAAAAAATAGATCATTGACAATTAATGAATAAAAATAACTAAAATAAATAAAAGGTCTATATTATGTTTACAAAATATTGTTTAAACTTTTTTTTAAATTGTATCTCATTCGGAGTTATTAGTTCAGTTGGTAAAGAGTTGTAAACTTTAATGGTGGGGCATCGTTATCTTATTTGGAAATCGGATGACTCTTGAATGAATACCTAAACGAGATATAAATTTATTTCTTAAAGCTAATGAGAAAGACGGGTTTGATAAGACCTTAATCAAAGAGTTTGCCAAATGTAACTCCCTGCGCCTGTCTATTTTTAGGCAATGAAGTCATGTTTTCGCAATCCGAATATTAGCCTTAAGTAAGTGTTTTGTACTTTTTGTATGCGGTTTTTCTCAATGATATCTAAATACGGACCATAAATAAAGTCACAATAATTAACACAGGACAGAACAAGAGATTCGCAAAGCATTTTACGCATGTAAAAACTGAGGATGTGACGGTTATTAAGGATTTAATTTAAGGTTATATTCAGAAGAGAGTTGCTTGAGACTCTATTTGGACGCGAGAAGGAAAGCTTCGAAAATGCCAAATGTGATTTTGGCGAAACGTCAGCAAAACTGTTCTTTTCAGAACGACAGTATTGAACGGATGTACACCCGACATGAAAACACATCATATATATATATATATATATATATATATATATATATATATATATATATATATATATACCTTACCTTACCTCTCAGTTTCTCATACATCTTGATTGTCTTGAAAATCTCCTCCCCGTAGAGGTGTATAGTGTTGATTTTTACTCCTTCACGGATGGAAAAATACAATGTGTTTTCATTCCGGGTGTACATCCGTTCACTACTGTCGTTCTGAAAAGAACAGAAGGAAATCCCTAAAGAAGAAATAATAGCTGGAGTGGAAGCTGTCCTTGACTCCTCTGAAGAAACAAAAGCAGAGGAGATTCGACAAGAGGTGGCAAGAATTTTAAGATCAAGCAAAACACCAAAACAAAACCTAAATGCCACTGAACAAAGGGCCCTAATTAACCTTCGAAAAAATAAAGACATCAAAATCCTTCCAGCAGATAAAGGAAACGCAACTGTGGTTATGAATACTCAAGATTACGTACAAAAAATGCAGGATCTCCTACCAGACAATTGTTATAGGCCTGTTCCAAGGGACCCGACAACGTACCTAGAAAAAACAACTAAAAATAAAATAAAAAGTTCACCAATAAACCCCGAAATTCAACAAAGAATCATGCCACGGGAAAAGTCGAGCAGATGTCCTAAACTCTATGGTTTACCAAAAATACACAAACCAGGGGCGCCTATCAGACCTATTGTTAGTGCTGTTAATTCGCGGCTACAAAAACTGGAGAAATACCTTTCTGAAATTATAGAACCAACTGTAGAAAAAGCTGATTCATTTGTAAAAAACTCGGAGCATTTCACTCGAATTATACGAGATATCGTCCTATTCCCATCGACGAAGCATTGGACAAGATTGCTATGGACGAGGATTTCCAGGCACATATAATAGAACTCTCGGAGCATTGCCTCAAAAATACTTATTTTTCTTTCAACGGGCAAATGTATAAACAAATGGATGGTTCTCCAATGGGGTCCTCGCTATCACCAGTAGTCGCGAATTTATTTATGATATACTTCGAGAAAGAAGCTCTTGAGAAAGCAAGTTTAAAACCCAAATTATGGATTCGTTATGTGGATGACATATTTATTATATAGCAACATGGGCATGCAGAGCTCGAAAAATTTCTGACTCACGTAAATTCAATCCACCCCAGAATACAATTTACTCTAGAGTTAGAGGAAAACAACAAACTATCATTTTTAGACGTTTTGGTCACAAAACTACATAATGGACATTTCGAATACACCGTGTATAGAAAACCAACACATACAGACAGATATTTAAATGCAAAATCACATCATCACCTAGCACAAATTAAAGCTATGGCAAATACTCTAATATCTAGATCCGCGCGACTAACTGAAACACAGACGAGACAAAACGAACTTAAGGTAATATCTAGTGCTTTAAAGAAAAATGGCTACACAAATCGCATCATAGAGAAAGCTATTAATGCGCAGGTTTCCCGAACAACGAACAACAAAAAATATGAACCGGGAAAGCAACGAGTAGTCTTACCATATGTAAAAGGCACAACAGACAGAATCGGAAGAATTCTGAGGAAACATAACATACAAACAATACACAAGCCACAAACAACTATAGATAAACTACTCGGAAACCCGAAAGATAAAATCAAACTGGAAAACCACGGAGTGTACAGTATTCCGTGCCAGGACTGTGAAAAGTTGTACGTAGGGCAAACTAACAGGCGAATATCAGTAAGAGTGGAAGAGCATAAAGTTAGCATCAGAAATAAACAAACAACCTCAGCTTTATTCCTACATCATCAGGAAACCGGCCATAGAATAATGTAGGGAGATTGCCAATATAGAACATTATAAGACCAGAATAATCCGAGAAGCTCTAGAAATTGAAAAGCAAGGTGATTTGAATAAAAGGGACGAATCATTAAAACTACCAACGGTATGGAAGACAATAATCGACAAATCTAAAATCGCAAAAACTGAAGCGCAATTAGCGCAACAACAACAGCACCATCCGGAAAACATAAATAACGACCAACGCCTGCGCAGATATAACCTTCGGCCCAGAGTGGGGGTATAAAAGGAAGCGTCGCAGTCACCAACACTTCAGTATCTATTTGGACGCGAGAAAGAAAGTTTCGAAAATGCCAAATGTGATTTTGGCGAAACGTTAGCAAAACTGTTCTTTTCAGAACGATAGTAGTGCACGGATGTACACCCGGAATGAAAACACATTGTATTTTTCCATCCGTGAAGGAGTAAAAATCACACACACACACATATATATATATATATATATATATATATATATATATATATATATATATATATATATATATATATATATATATATATATTATATATATATATATATATATATATATATATATATATATATATATATATATAGACACGGTGTTTATTACTTTGACACCGACTTCATAAAGTAAAATGTTCATTGTGGAATAAAATATTATTTTTTTTACTTTTTGGTGCTTTTCCGGTTCTATTTTTTTATTAAAATTTGTAATTCATACTTTTTAGTTCTATTTACATAAAGTTTAAAGTTTTAAAGCCTAAACTTAGTGGTTGCTGGATCCATTGCATATGAAATTTTGCGAGAAACGCCGAATTGATATTATAAAAATTGATAAAACTTAAAAACATGAGTGAAATTGAACTTCGTGCCGAAACAACTATAAACACGATATTAATAACATGCATACTTTTGTCCTGATGATATGGTGAAGGCAATATATTTTGTCTCCGGCGCTCGCCAAAACAATTCAAAATGTGGCAATTGTCCCTGGGTCAATGAGTTAAGTGTATGGGGTGGGAGGTGGTAATGGTTTTCTTATATATAATATTAGTGCTCGTGATATATGTACATCGTTTACTCTGGACAAACTTTGATGTGTTTCTCAAGAAATACATATTTATGGTAGTAATCATATAACAAACATATAAAAAAATAAATATAGCGTAATAGCGTTATTTTCATTCTTTTTCTGCGATGCAGTTTCCGCGATAAGTTTAAAATGATTTAATATATTTCCTTTTTTATCGTCATGCTATTCCGGAATGTAATCATAAATCTTAATGAATATTCATAATAAATGATTTTATTTTGAACACAAAAAATGTATTGTGCCAGTCACTGAGGTGTGTGTGATTCGAATTTTACTAATTTTAATTTATGGTAATTTGTATTGTTGATTCTCCTCATAAAATGGATGAGTTGCCCTAATCTCCTCCAGAAATTCCTTTTGAATTGAAATGTTGCCAAGAGAAGTAAGTCTTTTTTGAGATACTGTATTTCTTAAATAAGTTTTTACACATTTGAAGCAAGAAAAACTTCTTTCCACTGAACCACTTGTCCACGGTATTGTCAAAAAAGGGAAAACAATTTATATGCTTCAGTAAAAATATATTTATTTTTATTAATTTTTTTCACTTGCTCTTGCAGCGATATATTCCAATTACTCTCATTGGCAAAAATAAAACCAAGCTCATTTTTAAGTCGTTGACTTTTTGAAAATATTCCCCATACAACTGTAACAAAATTTCAAACGAGCCAGTCGGAAAATGTAAACTATATTCGGAAAATTTGGTAGAACCTGCCAAACATGAAAATGTAAGTTTTTCACAGTGTTGAAATCTTAGTGACATTTCCATTAAAATATGGTCCAATATTTCATAAAAAAAGGTTCTATACTTAGCCCTAATTTCTTCACGTTTGTAATGATTTAGTTCTGTAATAGAATTTGCTTTATCAAACATGGTATTAAAAAAATGTTCGTTTCTTTTTTAACAGAGCGCGTCACGACAGCATTTTATATTGGATATGCAAAAATGAATGTCAAGCGATTTTTTTTGAAGAACGTCAAATAGCACGTTTGTGATTGAGAAAATGTTATTAAACACTAATGCCAGAAACCTGAATTCAACATCGTTGATCTCATCTAAAAATCGTTTCGCAAAGCAGATTGATTTTTCATCAGATTTGTCACAGTTTGTAATAAATTCAACGACGACTTTTAATTTATTCCAGTCTTGAACAATCACATTTACTAACTTCGAATTTGAAGTTGTAACAACACCATAAATAAATATAACACAAAACAGTCAAGTTAACTGCAAAGGAACTCACCGGTTGCAGCGAAATCCGCGAAAATAAAAGTAAACAACCACCGCAAACTGAACGATACGTGGGTGTAGTGTTCTGCACCTGCAATTCACCGAGAGCGTTGTATGGCGCTGGGCTGGACGTCATCGGATACGCGTTGTCATGGCAACATAGTAGGAAAATCTTAAACTAAACACAGAACCTCCAGCAAAGTCAAAGCGGTTTGCGCCACTGTTATAGTTGTTATAATAAAGTTCGATTGAAAGTTTTAAAAAGACATGCCGCCATCGTCTAGTAAAATATTTATTCGAGATGTACAGTTTATTTTTTATCAATTAGGTGAATAAAAGAATGTAAAAACTAAAATTTTAAGAGATATATAATAAATATAGTTAGATGTTTGCTTGTTTATTTTTCCTGGTGAAGTAGCACTTCGCCTCCTTCACCTGAATAGCCGCCACTGATTATTTCCCTCGTAAAAAAAGGGTTCCTTGATACCGAAAAACATGTTTTATCAATTCCGTCGGTCTGTCTATTCGCGGCATAAGCAAAGTAAGTTCCATATGGGGATGATCTGGTAACATTTTGGTAAAAATCTAATATGAGGAAACAAAATGGCGGCTTAGTGAATTATTAAACAAATTATTACCAAAAAACTATTTATCCAGTTCATCTAAAATGTTGCACAAAAACAAGTATTACCTAAGAATCAACTGGTAAAATTTTGGTACGAATCCAAAACGGCGAAATAAAATAGCGGCTTGATAAAATATTTAAAAATTGAGCCTGAAAAATTTGGTAATGGATTGATTTCAAATTTTGTGCAATAATTAATTGTGGTACGAATTTAAGATGGCTGAACAAAATGACGACCAAATAAAATCTCTCTCAAAAAACATGTTTTCACAATTCTGTCGGTCTGTCTGTCAGTCTGCCTGTCTGTCTGTCAGTTCGCCGCGTAGATTAAATACTACTTTCCAGATTGACCTCAAATTTTGGTCAAAAATTAAGGGTCATATGGAGATGACATGGTAATATTTTCGTAAAACTCCAACATTGCGGAGCAAGATGGCGACCTAGTGAAACGTTAAAAAATTATTAACAAAAACTAATTATCCAATTTTTTCCCAAGTTTTACATAAAAATAAACTTGTACCATTTTGGTATGAGTCCGAAATAGCATATAGCAATATTAGATTAATTTTGTGCAAGCATTAGGTGTGATATAGAGACAAACTGATGAATTTGTGGTACGAATTCAAGATGGAGGCGCAATAAAATTTTTAAAAAATAAACATATTGATTTTAAAATTTATACTTATTACAATGATTTCAAATTTTGTGCAAGAATTAGGTGTGATGTAGAGATGAACTGGTAAAATTTTGGTACTAATTCAACATAGCGGAACATAATGGCGGCTACATAAAATGTTTGCAATCGTAAAAAATCACACTTCCAGGATTTTACAGGCCTTTACGTTTTAGGCTTCCTAGAGGCAAAGAAACATATTTTCTTAAATCCCTCGGTATGTCTATCGGTCTGTCCGTTTGTCTGTCAGTTCGCGACATAGCTCAAAAATTAATATAATTATCCAATTTATTACAAATTTTGCTTAGAAATCAAGGATGACATAGAAATGAACTAGTAATATTATATGAAAACTACATATTAAATTGATTTGTAGTAGGTAAGTAGTTTTTTTACACAGATTGTTTCAAAATTTCATTAAACCGCCATTTTTTCGATCATATTATGTTGCATCTGTACCAAAATTTTACCAGTGTATCCCTATATCATATCTAATTTGTGTGCAAAATTTGAGGTAAATTGGATAATTATATAGTCAGTAGTTTTTTAGCTATGCCGCGAACTGACATACCAACAGAATTGACAAAAGGTGTTTTTTGCCATCTAAGGACCGTAAAACGTGAAGATCTCTAAAATCTTCGGAGGATATTTTTTTACGATTACAAACATTTTATTTGGCCGGCATTTTGTTCCCGCCGTTTTGAATTTGTACCACAATTTTAACAGTTCATCTTTATATCACACTTAATTCTTGCACAAAATTTGGAATCGATCTAATAAGTGATTTTTTCAGGCTGATTTTTTTAAATATTTTATTAAGCCGGCATTATGTTTCATCTTGAATTCGTACTAAGATTTTATCAGTTCATTCCTACGTAATACCTGGTTTTTGTGCAAAATTTTACGTAAATTGGGTAAGCGATAACAAAATGTTACAAGATCATCCCCATATGACCCTTAATTTTTGACCGAAATTTGAATTCAATTCAGTAAGTAAGAAGTTTTTTAGCTGTGCGGCGAACAAACGGACAGACCTAGGGGCCCTAGAACGTGAAAATCTCTAAAAACCTGGGAGGGTGACGATTACAATACTTCCCTTTTATGACGAAAGTAAACATTAATTTAATTTCTAAGTTGAAAATACTATAAAACCTCCTATCCTCAGATCGATAATTGGTTCCAGACTGCTAAGTTCTTCAATCCAAAATCCTGAACCGCAAATTCCAGTGATTCCATGCGCGCCGCAGTACCAGCCAAGTCGCAGGCGGGAGGAAGCCAAGGTATTACAGAATCTAAGGAAAAGACTCAACGCCGCCAAAATCGTTCAGGCCAATCGACCAGAACCTGTGGAGGCTAGATCTTGTGCCAATCATAATTTAAGCCCCGAGGAAATTGACAATCGGCCTTATTTATTGCAAAAGGTAAGTGAACAAAAGCCTACTTAACTATCGTAAAATATCTTTTACCCCAGATTTTCTAAAGACGATAGCTAGAATATATGGCACTAATTAAAAAAAAAACAATTTTCTTTTAAAACTTCTATTATGTTAAAGAAAACTAACTTATGACATGTTTCGTCAACACTGTAGCTTCATCGAATGATACCAATAGAATTAAAATAAAATTAGCGGACGAAACCTTTTTTTTATACTAACAGAAAATATTTGTAAGAGGTGAATTATTTAGGTCAGTTTGATCGTTAAGAAATAGACCTGTGTGTTTAAGTTTGTGTATTTCTAAATATTCTGCCTTTCTTTTCTGCATGTAAAACTTTAAAATTTTTATTGAAATGATGATTGTAATTAATTAAATGAGAAGCATAATTAGGTCCGTCATCCCCATTTATAATGTTCATTTATCTTTTTGTCGAAACTTCTACCTGTCTGCCCTATATACGTTTTTGTACAATCTTTATAAGCTAATTTATAGACACCTGATTTATTATTTAAATTTGTTCATGATTTATTTTTTTTTGAATTTGCCTAAGATGTTATTGGTTTTATATGATACATTCACATTTAGTTTTCTTAGAAAATTGCTTATTTTGTTCTTGGATTTTCTATGGTATGTAATACCATAGAAAAGCAAGCAAGTGGAAGGGTCTTTTAAATCAGGGTAAATTGATAGCTTTTTATAACTTTTTCCCTTTAAAATATTATCTATTATATTTCGACTATAACCACTATTTATTGCAATTTGTTTAATTAAGTTCAGTTCATTTTTGGAAATCCTGTTTATTTAGGGGCAATGTGATTAATCCATGGATCATACTATGAAAGGCTGTTAATTTATGTTGTATTGGATGACATGGGAATGTATAGTTGTATCAGTGTGTGCTGGTTTGTGAAAAACAGAAAAAAATATGCTGATTACTCTCTCTTTTTATGGTTAAATCAAGAAAATTAAGAGACAAATTAGTTTTTTTTCTGTTGGAATGTAAATTATTTATGAATTCCAAAAATATATTTAGTTGTCTTTCTTTTACAGTGAAACAAGCTAATAAGTCATCTACATACCCGTGCCAATAAAGAAATTTGCTAAAAAGAGGGTGTTGGCTGTTTTCTAGAAAATCCATAAATATATCATCAAATAACGAGCGCAGAGGATTTCCCGTTATCGACTATATTACTTATATATATATATATATATATATATATATATATATATATATATATATATATATATATAGTTTTGTTCTAAACAGACGGAAAGTAAATTCATGTCTTGTTTTTTAATAATGTGTGCTTGTTTTAACGATAGAAGTTTGTCAACAAACGTCAATGTGTCTTGAACCGGACACTTGGAAATAAAATTAGCATTTTTTGTAAGTTGACCACTTGAATGTTTTGCACTAAGTCGTATGAATTTTTAAACGAATATTTGGCTGAAAAATTAGTATATAAGTTTTTTTTGAAAGCTTGTAAGAAGGTGCTGAGACAAAGTAGACGACAGGTCTAATAGCATAGTTTTAAGTTAAATTAGAGTGTAAAGTTTAGGAGGTTGGGGGTTTATTATTGTTAATCTATTAGAATCTTTATCATTAAACAAACTTTTACAAATTTGAATAACTAGTTTATAATTTTTTTGAAAATGTTTAGTAGAGCCACTCTTCGATATTTTATATTTATTCTTATGTTGTTTTGATGTAATTAGATTTGTTTATTGCCACAACAGTATTACCTTTATCTGTTTTTTTAAAAGTAATATCTAAAGACTTATTTTTAATGCTATTGACAATTTGAATTTCTTGTTTAAATTGCTTTTTTTTGTGCTTATTATGTGGCAACTGGCTAAGTGCTAATTCTGTTTCAACTCCTAATATTTCTAAATTTTTTAGAGAGACATTAGATTGTAAGTTAAATTTTTTCTAACAAAATATTTTCTTTATCTGTGAAATTTTTATTGGATAGTTTTACAAATCTGTCATAGCTAGCTGGACCAGTAAAATAGTATATATAACACGATTTTTTTTCATAAAGGCTTCTAAGGAAAATCACTATGTGAATTGTTTACGCGCATCTAAATAATGTTATTTTACAAAAATACATTCAAAAAATAATTGGGGAAGATATATGAACAATTTCCTACCGAAAATAGATTTTTTATTTCTAGATTAAAATGGATAGATCCTATAAAAATGCTTTTTCTAAAAGATGTAGATATTTTGGAGATATGTAGTAAAACAGCGTTAATAAGTTTCCGAGAAAATCGCAAAAACCCCTTAAAAATTAGCTTTTTTGCAAATGTCAATATTTATTGTTTGTTTTATTATATTATATTGTATATTATATTATTATAATTTTTCTCTATAAAAAGAAAGTTTTATTCCAGTAAATGTATTTTTACCGAATTTTTAAACATTTTATTGTACGGCCATTTTGTTTTGACAGAGGATTCGCACTAAAATTCGCAACTGTCAGTCTTGATTTATATGCAAAATTTCAACACAATTTATTATTTTATTTACTAAACCGAGTTTTGAAACGCTTCTATAATTTTATCTATTTGACCGTGTCACATTAAGAGTAATATCTATTTTATAAAAGTATGTAATTATCCGAAAAATGTTAAAAATGTAGGTTGATAATAATAACTATAACAGTTTAGTGTTCCAACCTTAGATAAAGATATGTGTGTTATAATACCACTTTTATGAATTAACGTTTATCGTTATATTATTATGAAAGTAAATCGACTCAATAATTATCTAATTGTATAATTAATTTTTTTTCGAACGCATTTAATGTTCAATATAACATTCTGTAAGCGTTAAAAATGGCGCTATTCCGCCATTTTTTAAGATTTTTTCGATATGTTTGCTATGGGAGCACTCGGGTAACATACTGAATAGTCCCTGAAATTTTCATCCAAATTGCTCGAACTATCGTAGAGTAATCGATATACATACATAAAAAAACATAGGATCGAATTGATAACCTCCTCCTGAAAAATTCGCTGTTAAAAAACCCCAGTTTTACCAAACCTTAGCATAATTAGAAAGCAAAATAAAATATGAGACAACTTTAAGCCAACTTTTGCCAGCTTTTTGTAACCTACAATTGCTAATGTGATTTTCGACGCGAGTTCCTCTCCTGATTTATCAGAACATGTCCGGAAAGTGGATACTGGATATGCTATTATGGGCCTTTGATCCTAAGGGAGAATCCCTTAGTCAGTAAATTAGGCTCTAAGGCAAGTTGTTGAGCTTTTTTACACAAAGAGTTACAGAGTATACACAACGTTAAAACAATAACATTAAGTAATACCCGGCCTAAAAGAAAAAATAATACTAAAACAGTTCAGTGTAAAAATTTGTAGGTAGTTTTCCACTGTCAGCTTTAAATGTATATAGTCGGAAATTCATAAAATTGGTAAAATTCTCCACAAACAGATTTTTTTTGAAGGGTGGTCCAAGTCCAATTGCTCGGTTATTGTGGGAATTAGAAAAAAATATACGAAAGTTTTAGGGACAACCTACATTTATTTTCGATTATACAGGGTTGAGTATAAGGTTGCCACAAACCAAACTTACATTTTTTTTAATGGAACATCTTGTATATTGTTTTATTTCCAGATACCTCCCTTTTTCACCCAATAAAGGGTTTGTTGAGTCTATACATTTTTCGAAAATATCAGAGGTACATTCTACGCCCTGTATTTTTTTAATGCGTTAGCATAAATTATTTTAGCATGCTAAAAACTTCCAAATGTGGTCTTCTTTCAACTGCGGTATTTTTCTTTAGACTTCTAAAAAGTAAAAAAAATCCTGGATACAAATTTTCTCGATTACTTTAAATGGGATGCCATATATATTATTACATTTTCACTCCTCCCTTTTGGCCATTCACCCAAAATAGGGTTTGTGGGGTTTATACAGAGTCGTTCAATAATTATGACCACTTTTCGAAAATATTAGAGGTGGACATCTCAATTTAATACTGCAAAATATTGCAAAGTGTTCTTCTTTCAACATATTTTTTATTTATTCATACCAGCAGGGATGGGTCGAAAAAGTTTAAAACTTCAAAAAATAAAAATTATCACAAATAAAAAAAGATCCAAAAATTTCACATATTTATGAGAGTATACAATGAGTTAGGAATAAAAACTGGTAGTTATTACGAAATGATCGATATGATTTATGTGTTAGGAGCAAGTGAAAAGAATTGTTTTGTTAGCTATAAAAATATATCACGAAAAGTATTCTGATAAAAGACAAATATGAGAAGCGCTTTTGAAAGATTATGCAACGGTTTGATGAGTCGGGAAACGTAGAATACGTGGATAACTTAACAACTAGTTTAATCTAGTTGTTAAGTTGTCCACCCTAAAATAATTAGAATGTAAAAATATAAAACATAATAACAATCAAGCAAAAAATCGTATAAAATTGCAAAAACTGCTTAATTTGATGTTCGAAATGACCACCGTTTTGTTTAATTTAATATTAATATTTCAACGCTTTTCTAAAGATACGCTAACATCTCTTAATGTATTAAAATTAATATTATTACATACACTTCGGATTCTTTCCTTCATATTTTTCATATTTTCTTTTGTAGTCGGAGGTACTTGATAGAATAAATTTTTAACAAAGCCTCAAAGAAAAAAGTCCATTTTTGTCAAGTCAGGGAATGTAGGCGGCCACGCCATCGGTCCTCCTCTTCCTATCCAGCGTTCTTGAATTTGTTCATCAAGAAATGCATGAATGTCAGTCATATGGTGAACTGGGGCATCGGCACCGTACCATCATGCATAAACCATATTTGTTCACGAGCGTTAGTAGGGATTTGGCATAATAGTATTCTAAAATCTTCCCTCAAAAACTGGAAATATCGGTGTGCAGAAATCATTTCTTCAAAAATATGCGGATCGATGACAAAATTTCCGACAATTCCACCCCAGACATTAAGAGACTACCTATTTTGACTAGTGGAATGGAATGTTGCTTCGTCAGTAAGTAACACGAAGTTAGTAAATCATGGCTCTCTCCGAATTTGTTTGAATTTTTACCATAAGTGACCTGTACTTTCCCGCTTTAACATATTTGTAGTATTTTCCTTTGTAAAACATTTCCCTTTGCTCGACACGGGGAAAGTTTCATTACGAGGAAAGTTCTGTTAGAAGAGTTTTACCTGTCTTTTAGTCAAGTACTCGGAACTTACCTTATCCGCTTTTCGGAAAAAAATAAAAATATGTAACAATGTCTATAGGAACTTAATATTATACATTTTTATGTTGTTGGTCAAACTGAATAGGAATTTATTACAATACATCCATATGATGCGTATATCTAGCCTTCATTTCGATTGGGACGAATGAACAGTTTTCATCTCTTCACCTTTTATCTGTAAATATTTTTAAATCCAGATCGTACATACATACGTGCACACAAATATTCATTTACATAATATACCTACTCAAATAAAACCACTGCTTATATTACACCATAATTTATTTTGTTTCTATTTGCTTTTCTCTTTTTAATTTAATTATTTATATAGTCAAATTATGCCGTTTATTATTATCCCCATAAAAAAGTTGTATTCCAGGAAATGGAATTTTACTGAATTTCGTTTCTATGCAAAATTTCATCAAGTAATTTGGATATGTAGTTTTTTTAAAGCATTTCAATATGAAGCCATTTTCTCCCGCTATCATATCATAAATGTTACCATTTCATCCCCATATGACCCTTGATTTTTGAGCCAAATTTGAAGTAAATCGAATATATAGTTTTTGATCTATGCAGCGGACAGACCGACTGAGAGAAATAGGAGAACATGTTTTTCGGGGTCCAGGGATCCTAATACGCGAAGATCTACAAAAATCGATAATATGTACGCGTGGTCAATTTATTTTCTATACATTTTAAATACGCATGATTTTCTTTTTTTTTATTTACCGATATGTACCTTAAAATGAATTAAAGGTCTACTAGTCAAGTTCTTTTCATTTTAAGTAACAAATTTATTGCAGTCATCTTAAAAAAGTTGCGCTCCCAGTATACATTATTTTCTGACTAGTGGCATAGCTCACTCCGTTGAAGCAGCGATCAGAAGATTACTAGTGGAATAAGCCGATGAAATCGGATATGAGACAGCGAAAATCATTAAAACTTCAAAACCACCAAAGTCGAATCTCTCCGCAGCCGAAAAAACAGCGATGAAGACCTTAAATGAAGAAGCAAACATTCTGGTCCTTCCAGTAGGTAAAGGCAATGCCACAGTCGTCATGGACAGAACGGAATACGTGGAAAAGGTAAGTCACCTTTTGGACAACAACACCTATAAGGTTATGCAGGCAGACCGTATAAGAAATAGAAATAAGAATAGAAAGAGGCATCACCAATCTGCTTAACGCATCCAGTTTACCACCAGCGGTGAATAAATCATTAAAACCGAGCAGCTCCAAGATTCCCAAGTTCTACGGTCTTCTCAAGATACACAAGAACAATGTACCACTTCGACCGATCGTCAGTGCATAGACTCGCCCACACACAAACCAGTTAAATTTCTTTCAAATTTTCTTAATCCATTTACTGGAAAAACAGATTATTTTATAAAAAATGCAAGTTGGATCCCAAAAACAAATTTAATTTCCATTATATCAGACATATACTAATTTTGATAAGAACTTAATAGACCTAATGGAAGCTTGTCTACATCTTCATTTTTCAAGAATTTTTTTATGAACAAATTTCAGGAGCAGCTATGGGATATCCTATCACCTGTTTCACCGAATATCTTTGTATAAGCCTATAAGGCTTTAAGGAGAGTGCTCTAATATCCGCTTCACTAAAACCAAAACACTGGTTCTGATTTGTGGTGTCTTTTTGAAAACAGTTACTTCTTAACACACTGGTCTCATTAAAAAAAATAACCAAGGTTTCATTTAAACCGTTCTAAACTGTTTGTTTGATTAAGAAGTCCACAAGCTTCCTGGTTATATTTTAAATGGGGTCCACAAGCTTAAATTTTAGAGATATCAAAAAATAAAGTTTAAGCTTGTAAACCTCGTTTAAAATATAAACATACACCCTATACACCAGAAAAGTGCCAGTAGCAGTACGAAGTAGGCATTTGAAAGTATCTTTTATATAATATCTACCCACTCACATTTATTTGGCTGATAACTATGGTATTTTAAATAGCTATTTACAAATACCTACACCGGAAATACAGAAAGAACTTAGCAGTGAGATACGAAAAATAAAAACAATAGATTTACAAAATTTATCAAACTACTTAAAACGAGCATTGTTCCTAATTAACTTATTATTTTCATTTTAAAAATGTAATATATCATTTTTTATGTTTTGTTCATATTTTTTTAAATATGCATATTCCCGGTAATATAAGACAAAATGAATCAGAGATTTCTGCATTGGTGAATAGGATTTGCTCAGAACAAAAATATGTTTTAAGCCACCAAAACTCCATAAAATACAAAAAATATATCTTATTCAATTACAAATAGTAAATGTATAGTATCCAAACCAGCGATAATAAAGGGCTTTGAAAAACGACCCCAAAATAAATTAATTTGGATGACATATATTCGAATTTTTTGGACATATATAGGTTTGAAAGTACTTATCCAGAAAAAAATTCCAACATATTAGTCAACATAACATTTCGTTATTTAATGAAGTTTTAAATCCGTGTGTATATATTTTTTTAATTTATCTACTACAGCTATTTTTGGTATATGCCAAATAAATTAAAAAAAACTTCTTTGGTATTGAACATATCGAATTACTCTGAACCAATGTAGAATGTTATAAAATCGGAATCCACGAATTGCATGAAATTTAATTGACAAAGCTAGCTTGAGATTTCGAATAGCCACGTTTCAATAATTTCGCGAAGTCGCCTTTTATAAATTGCAATCCGGGCCACCTAATAAGGAACAACAACCATTGATCAAAAATAAAAATAAAAAAAGGTTCCGCTTTTTGTATTACTTTAAAACAAACACTATTATTAATAAACGCCTTTTGTACTATAAAAATGTTTTTAGTAATCTCTTATCCATGATTCCATAGAGCAGGTTGAAACGCAGAGCCGGTCTAAGCGCGGAGACACCAATGGTGCAGCTCTGCACTTGCTTTGCATCGGTCCTGTAAACTGATAGAAGTAGAGGTAGGGGTTAAATAACATTTTTTGTATAAAAAATTATTTAAGAAGACTGTCATAGAAAGTGAAGAAGATGCATATTAAAAGAAGACATTACAACAATTTATTTTTATCGAGAACCCCGCTCTCTAAAGACATAAAAAGTTTTATTTGTTATTTCACGGCATAATGCATTGCTCACTGACATTTTTTTTCATATATTATTCTTATCTTAATACTTAAATAAGTGTATATTTCTTATTTGGCTTTTTAATGGCTTGGAAAAAAAATCGTTTTCTTATTTGATTTTTTTGGAAAATCCGCAAAAAATATGGAAAAATATATATAATATATTGTGTTTAATGTGTATATAAAAACATATCTGTGTTTAATATACGCAATTAAACAAATGGTGCAAAACAAGTAACAAAATATATTCTAGGTAATTCTTGATCTACCAGGAACACTGGAAATACAAAAACACTACATATTATTAGTAGTTGTCTTCATTTTTTCACAAAAAAAAAACATTCTAAAATTCATAGTCACTATTAACATAATTCTCGTGTTCTGAGACATTTTGTTATACAGATTCTTATGTTTTCCATAATGAAAAATCAGTTGATAATCTTCGTCATAATCAGCTTTTAATGCGGTTGGTTTATAAGTCAGTAGTAGTTACAAGAGCTAACTAAAATATTTTGCCCAAACCTTACGCAGAGAATGGAATTTATATTATAGGTATGACAATGTGAATCTTTAAATTTAGATTGAGCACATTATGCACCAATTTGAATATAGGTATAACCCAAAAAATTTAATGTTTGAAATGTTTATAAATATAATATTAAAAATTATAATTTTCCAAATTGGAACGTTTTTCTAAACCGATATTTATTTTAACTGTTTTTGTTCCTCCTTTTTTTGAAACACTAACTCAATATAATCATGGAGTTTTCTTCGTTTTCCACTAAATTTGTTTTATGAACGGACCACGATGGTTCTAGGTTTCGCTATTCTTTAAGAGGAGAGAGTGAAAGTTTATTGATGCGGCATTTTAAGACCTGCGGATTAGGAAAAGAGAAAAAGGTCTTTGCTGGTGACCCATTCCATAATCGGGACACTCTGGAAATAAAGGAGCGAACAGGACATCAGAACAGAATCCGTGGTAGTATCTGTAAAACAGAGACTAATCGCCCATAATCCGACGATTCTCTAATGACGCAAGCTTCCTTGTGATGTTTGGATCATCAATGAGGTAAATGCTCTTCTTTGGACAGAGTCAAGGATGATAGGGATTGAAAGAGAGGATCCTCCCCATATATGCAAGCAATACTCAATGCTGGGTCTGATTTGCAAAGTGTGAAGGTTATACAAGTTGGGAGAAAAAAAGTATTTTCGAGCTCGCAAAAGGCTGCTGTGATAATTAAGGTGATCTTTCAAATTTTGCAAGTTTCTACTGTACAAATATAATATACCTTATAATGACATTTCTTATACTACTAGGCTACAACTAGTTGGTTTCAATAGTCTTGAAAAGCGTAGACACATTGCGATGGCACTTTTTCTGTTTAAACTGTTAAATTTATAGATTGTAGTGACTTACTGGCTAATATTTTATTTCGAGTTCCTCCCAGGCCGACCCGTTCAACGGTCCTATTCTTAATAATTAATAATAATAATCTTAATAAATAATTCTTTTATCGATAGAATAGTGAAAAATTACAATAACCGATTTTCAAATCACGATCTGTTTTGTAATAACTTTAGAAGTTTTAAATGTTTAATTTTAAATTGTGTGTGATGTTTTAGAATTATTATACTACGATATTTAATACTTACTATTATGCTTGCTAATAAGTTTGTTTGTGTATATCTTTATGTACCTATTTTTTTAATTTGGTAATCCTTTTTGTTTGACTTTAACTTAGAACATTTAATTCTGACTAGTCTAAGCCAATTGGAGTTATTCTCTGTAAAGTTTGTATAAATAAATAAAAATGAAAAGCGATACCAAACAGGTTAAAGGAATATTTTGCTTTAAACATTTAATTATTCGTTTGACTGTTATGGGTATTGCGAGATAGTAAACCTGATTGTGTCTTAGATGCGTTAAAGTGGACAAGGTTCTTTGCTCCACATTTTACGATTTGAATGAGGTCCTCGATTAGGGATAGAGGAAATTGTACGTCGGACTGGAGAATACTATCGTCAGCGTAGATGTGAATATAATGTTAATGCCCTAGGGAGTTAATTTTCTATAATAATGCCCTAGGGTATGGGTAATAGTTCAGGTGATATAATTATAAATATTTTGTCCCATGGTACATGTTATAACCTTTCCAGCGATGATCCTAAGATACATATTTGGGGGAGAGCTTTCACGCCTTTGGTCAAAAAAAAATGGTTTTTGGGATTAGTAATTCCAATTTGACACTGTCTAATTCCAAAAACCATGATTTCTTAATTTGGGGGAGTACGAAAAAATAAGTTTTCGACGTGTCACAATTACAAAATGACAGTGACATAGTAAAACATAAGTGCTGAACTAAAAGTATTAATTGACATGGAAATTAGATATGGTCTAACTCTTTATCCTTTTTGGTGAATCCAGGAAAAAAAATTAAAATAATAAGTGAATATTTTACGACATTTTGATAGATCTCCCCGTATTATAAAAGACTTTGGTTTTCTGTACGAACACATTGTTAAATGATATTGGTGATTCTGTTTATTACAAGGCGGCAAGGGATCGCTTACGTTCCTTCGCAAAAATAAACTTAAACTCCTAAAAAATCTAGAATACAAATAAACCTTAAAAAATATTGCCAAAAGGATGAAATATTGGGGGAAGGCATACCTTTATCCCCCATATGTTCGCTTGAACCTTCCAAGTAGTTAGTTGTGAGAGGGAGCTTCAACGCCAGCTCGAAAGGCGCTAAATCTCCATATTATCTTAACCAAGTGATTAAGAAAATTTTAAGCTCATCAGCAAAAACAGAAGAGACAATTTCAAAAATATATAATTGAAAAAAAAAATCGTATATATTTTTTCCACGCTAAGTTTTTCACACATCAAATATATAACTAATCGCTTCTTCTCGTGTTACCCAAATGATCGTTACTACCAATATAGAAACTCACATAAAGAAAAAAATATTGCATGTCATATTTGTAACCTTTTAAGAAAAATGCCGATTCGTATCTTTATGTTATTTTTGTCACCAGAAATTCAATTTCAGAATGCATTAACTCCACTATTACAATATTACCGATATCAATCTTATCGTTTCTTGTCGGCCCGTGGCATTTTATTTTGAAAGAAGTGGAAACTTTCAGTAGAAATATCTTCTGATATAAGTTAAACGGATTGCTGAATCGGTGCAATAAATATATATATATATATATATATATATATATATATATATATATATATATATATAAGTTTTATATTTCACATCCGATTGAAGATTTCATTAGATCGATTGACTCGAGCTAATGACTTAAAGTTGGCTAAAATTTTAAACAGCTTGCCTTGATTTTTTAATATTATCAGGACCAAATATTTTGGAGGATATTTTATCCTACTTTTTTTTTATTTTGTAGTTTTAAGACACCCTGTATATAGTTTGAGATATGTATAGTTTAGGTGCATTTCTTCATTCAGGGAAAAAATGTAAAATAATAAATCTCAAAATTAAGAAATCATCACGAAAATAAATTCGTTAGATACCTATTTGTCTTTTTTTTTTGTCATTCACAAAATTACTGCTAGTGATTTTCACATCTTTCCCTAGGTTGTTTTTGACAGGAATTCTGCGCTTACTCTAACTGCTTGACTTATCTTAAAGGATGAGTCCAGACAGTTGCTATTGGTCAAATTATATGGAATCCTGAGAAAATAAGATGTGAAGTGGCTCAGGGTTCTTTTTGGGACCAGTTCTGTTCCTACTCTATATCGATGTTTTGAACCATGTTGTTATATGAGGATATTTCACTTTGTTTGCCCATGACACTAAGTTTCTCTGGTACGACATAAGCATCAACGCTCTAAATTGTAATATTACAGCTAACCTGTCTAGGATAAAGCAGTCAGTGTAGTGTGATGCAAATTTGTTATCACTGAATGTCACTAAAATCAGCTTAGTGTGCTTTAGGTTTGATATTGATGGCCTGTACAGGGTGTCTAGAATAAGATTCTCTATCCCCTTATCTCAGAAATTATAAACGATAGAAAAATATTTTAATACGGAAGTTTTTTGCTTCAAATTTTTATTTTTCTGACTGATATACATGTATACAGGCTGCCTAGTTTCTATGCACCAAATATCAACTTTATAATTTTAAATAGAACACCCTATATCTGGCTACGCTGTTAAGTTGGCTCGTTAATTTTTAGCTGGACTTTGTTAAGAACTCTATATACCTATTTTTTATCATTATGCTTATACTAGCCATCTCAAAAAGAAAAATATCGAAAAAAAAGGTGTCTTAAAAATGTCAAAAAACAATTAAAACGACTAAAAAATCCGAGGCTAATTTCTTGTAACATACATTAGGATTCAGAAAATACTTAGTCGTATTAGTATCTCAGTTTTGATATACGGGTTGTTTTGAGCTATAGACCAAACAAGTATGTGGTTGAAAGCCGGAATATCGAAAATCTTATCTTATATAACACTCACTATTTCTGTGGTGCATAACTTTACAGTAGTGACCGACCGAAACCAGACATTCAGAGTTGCTTTAAAACCCGCAATTAAGGATTTTTTATAAAGTTTAATTGCTTTATGATATCATGACTATAATTCTCTATCTTTGAACCGATGTTACTTATTCAAACAACGCTATGTACGTAACTCTTCTAATCTTCAACTGTATAATATGATCTGGAATGATCCTTAACTTTTCGGATTTTAAAGCAACAAAAATTATGGGTTTAGTGCATTTCTGGGCCGACTAGTTTACAATTAACAGCGTCACTTCTCAGAATATGACATTTTTGGATTGGTTTTGTGTTGTTTTTAGCCCGTATTGATGCTAGTTTTTGTTTATGTAGTTCTGTAGTTTTATTATTATTCATGTATTATTTTACTTCAGAAATTAAAAGTCTTTCTTCTTGTTGGTAATTTTTGTTTGCTGATCTGGCATATTTTTCTTAGAGTTATTGACTTCATTATTTCAAGTCGTAAAAGATGGCGGGATCTGCCAAACCGCTGAAATTTTAGAGATCAAAAAATTGAAGAAAACTTGTGTTCATTGTAAAAAAGACGTTATTACTGAAGCTAAATGTAAAAAGTGCAATAGTGTTTATCATCCAGCGTGTTTACGACAGTCGGCGGAGCAGAAAAAGGCTGTTTGTGTTCATGTAGAGGATCAAGACCACGAGGAAACCTAAAAAACGCGTGATACAGAAGTGTCTCTACTGAGAGAGCTAATAGAAGAAATGAGGAAAAATATGCAAATCCTGGAAGAAGACAGTGTAAACTTACGGAAAAAGGTAGACTTTCTGGAAGAAAAAGTAAAATTTCTAGAAGAAAAAAAAGGTAAACAAAAAATCGGAGGAAATTTTATCCAGAAAGGTGGCAACATTGAGCTTACTCACGAAGTTAGTGTCAGTAAACCGACCGAAAAACAAAAAACATCGAATCTGTCAACGCGTCCGCCGGACGTACCGCTTCAGAATAAAAACAATACGGCAAGCAGGTCCGAACCGATAAATCGACCGACACCGGAGCCAAATGGAGTGAATCGGGACAAGGTAAAAACCAAAATCGCCAACGAAAATCAACGTCCTAATAGGATTGGACTTAATATCGATATCGATTCCACGCAAGAAATCGATACTCGCGCAAAATTGCCAAGTACTCCGCTGACATTGGCTGGAGATCCAACAGAAAAAATTAATAAGGAAAACGATAAAAACGAGTGGAAAACTGTCAAATATAAAAGGCAGCGAAAGGAGGAAAAAACTCAGTTAAACAGACCACAACCCATACAAGGCTCTATTGAAAATAATACTTGTACTCTTAAGACCGCAAGAAAGATGGCATTTTTGTTTTTATCAGGGCTTGCGCCTGAAACAACAGATAAAAATATTATGGACTAGCTTGCCACCAACAACTTAGATCTTTACTGCAAATGCAAAAAAATGCGAACCAGGAAAGAAAAATACTGCAGTTCATTCAAGCTAACAATATCAATGGAACAACGTCCGAAATACCTCTGCTCTGACCTATGGCCACAAGGAACACTAGTGAACCATTTTCTGAATATTCAAAGCCGAGGGAAAGGGTTACAAAATTCCCACCTAAACAGGAAAACAGAAACAATATAAACATCCTACATATTAACATCCGATCGATTAGAAATAAAGTTAGTGAGCTCGAAGCATTCATCGCAGACAAGGACATCGAATTAACGTTAGTCCCGATTTTAATGTTGAAAAATGTTTTGAATATTGTTGTATTTATGTGAAAGATTTTAATTTAAATATAGTACTCTTATACTGCTGCCCTTCAGGCAACTTTGACACCTTTTTGGCTTCCTTGGATGGGGTTTTAAAACATTTACCCATAAATAAACCAATCATTGTGGTAGGTGATTTTAATTTAAATTTTCTTGCAGTTAATGAAAAGGTTCTTAAAGTCTGTGATATAAAACAAACAATATATGAACCAACTAGAGGGCAAAACTGCCTTGATAACATCTTTGTAGATTCTGAAATGGAACTTATATCTGCAGAAGTCCATGAACTGTGCTGTTCTGACCACAGAGGCTAAATAGCTAAGGTTTCACTTATGGGGAGAGATTTTGAAATAACTCATGATAGTTTTCTCTGCAGACCAATAACTCAGAAGGGTAAGATTGCATTTTATGAACGAGTCCATATGACTGATTGGAGCTTCGTCAGTATGAATGACGTGTGTGTTGAAAGTAAGGTTGCTAGATTTATAAGTATACTTGAATCCGCATATTTGGAATATTTCCCTGAAAACCGTTATCAGGTAAGATAAAGCATAAAATCAGCTGGTTCACAGAAGATCTAAGGGAAATGAGGCAACAATTGTTATTTTTAGAGGAACTTAGTAGACAATACAGGCATGCAGATATATCTAAAATATATAAAGATTTTAAAAAACGATATAAAAATGCAATACGCATAGCTAAAATTCAAGCAAATGACAACTCGATTCAATCCTCAAGTAATCCAGCACGTACCATGTGGGATATTATAAATAATCAAAGATGTATTAAAAAAAGCAGTGCGAGGGCTAGTATCTCTGCCGAAACCTTTAATGAATATTTTAGTCAAATAGCTCAAAAAATAGCAAATACCATCCCAATCCTAAGCGGGAACCCTCTCGACAAGGTCAAGGATATTACATCCACAGACAAATTCTACTTTTCTCAACTTAGTTTTAATGAGGTAAGAGATATTATAAATAGTCTTAAAAATAAAAAATGTAAAGATATATTTGGTCTAAATATAGAGCTAATCAAATCTATTAAAAATCTTTTAATAATTCCTCTTACAAAAATTATTAACCAATGCATTAATAATAATATTTTTCCTTCAGTGTTAAAATGTGCCACTATAACTCCAGTTTTTTAAAAGGGGGCTGCAGAACAACCGGAGAACTATAGACCTACATCGTTATTGCCAATTATTTCAAAAATTTATAAAAAATGTATGTCAGTGCAGGTTGTCAATTATTTTGAAACTAACAACTTGTTCTCTCAGTGCCAATATGGTTTCAGAAAAGACAAAAACACAGTCTTGGGTATTTTGGATTTGGTTTCCTGTATTATAGACTCTTTCCATGGGTTACAGTTTGATGCAGTTCTCCTATGCGACCTAAGTAAAGCATTTGATTGTGTCCATGAAATACTCTTGCGAAAACTTACAAAATATAACTTTAGCCCCGAAAGCATAGAGTGAATAAAATCATATCTACTAAACAGGAAGCAGGTGGTAAAAGTTTGCGGAGTGCCCTCACAGGAAAGTTTAATCAATATTGGAGTCCCCCAGGGCTCGGTTCTTGGTCCCATTCTTTTCCTCATATATATTAATGACTTACCTGACCAAGAAATACCTGGTAGGTACACTTTATTCGCGGACGATACAACAATCTCTTGTGTATCTGATGATATTGAAGGGGCGTTTGAGGCTTTAATGGTAGCACAGGAGAAGGCTGAAGAGTGGTTTAGTCTGAACAAGCTGCATCTTAATAAGGAAAAAACGATCAATATAATGTTTTCTTTGAGGGATGATGGAGGTGTGAATGAGGGAGTGGAGAGTGCTAAATTCTTAGGCGTGCATCTGGACGCAAAGCTACAGTGGGGCACACATATAGATAATTTAAGCAAAAAATTAAGAAGTAACATCTTTCTTCTGCGCAAACTTGTAAACAATGTGTCCCGTGAGGTTGTGCGAACTGCTTATCATGCCCTCTTTCATTCGCATATCTCGTATGCTTTGCTTGTCTGGGGACACTGTGTTGGGACTAGCCGCATCTTTGCTTTACAACGTAGAGCAGTAAGGGTATTGCCTGGTCTTGAATATAGGGATAATTGCAGAGCAGCATTTATAGATCTAAAAATTTTGACAGTGCCATCCCAGTATATCTTTGAGAATTTGCTTTATGTGAAGCAGAACGAGAGCTGTTTCAGAACCCATGGAGAGTTGCACAACCACAACACTAGACATAAACAAAATCTGATTACTCCCTACTGGAGGTTAAAAAGGTGTCAGAGTGGCCCTGGGTACTAGGCTATAAAGTTTTATAATGTTCTACCTGAAAATATAAAACTTTAACCTCTTAAACATTTCAAAAATAGGATTAGGGATATTTTAATAGAAAATGCATTTTATTCTTTCAATGAATTTATTTATTTTAATTTCTATGTGTTCTGATTCTTGTAGTTTATTATATATATTTTGTGGTAATGTAGTAATTTTAAATTTATTTAGTTTATTTATATTTATATAATAATATTTGAAAATATTTATTGACATATGTAAGCATCTCTTAATATGCATTAACATGAATAAATTGAGTATTGAGTATTTATTTGACGTTATTTGCGAATTCGTAACATTTGGAATGTTTAGCATTCTGTAGTGTAAGTTTCTCGAGGGCTACTTGTCCGATGCGTGCATCGGCTACGTCCTTACAAACGTCGAAGAATAAATGGACAGAAAAGTAGACTTATCCAGGTTTTCTTCTAAAAATAATATAATATAATATAAATAATAAATATACTTAGTTCTAATGATATTCATTAATATAAAACTTGAAATTGCTTAGACTTTTATTTAGATACCACCAGAACAATAATGATGGAATAATTTTATACAACTAAGTACAGGATTCACTGAAGTCTATTAAAGAAAAACCTGTATTTAATATCCGTTAAAATAATATATAGGCAAGATAATTTTGATTATAAAGACTAAGATTATAGTAATAAATCTACCCTAAAATTATTATGATATTTTATAATCTATAATATTTTTTATATCTAAAAAATATATACAAAAATGTAAATAATAGGCCAAATAAAAATGTAATATAGAATCTGTGTGAGAAAGAGCGTAGACTGTAGAATAAAGGAATTTTAGTTTAATCTCAATTTTTAATTATTAAAAAACGTAAAAAAACGGATATGACAATTTCTTAATAAAGATGGCCTACCTTATGGTTGATGGATGTCTCAAACTTTCTTCTAATTGATTCACTACCTTGCACTTTTATAGCACTGTTTCTGTTAACATGGGAGTTATATATGTAGTTACATAATTTATATTAGCCGGCTAAAAGGAGGTTTCTTAATTGCACTCTCACATGTGTTTCTAGTCGAGTTAGTATCGAGAGAGAGAGAGCAGCGAGTTTCTTCTTTCGGAAGGGTTCCTTCGCTACTTCCGAGGCCATGCGCGCAGCGCACATTTCTTCCTGGCCATATGGGAAGATTGTCACATGACGCGCAAAAATATTATTGCCGGGAGTTCGGTTAAACTTAGGAATAATTTCAGTTTGCTTATGAAAACGTGAAATATGTATTAATTAATTTTAAGTAAATAAAATAGACTAAATTACCCAAAATAAAAAAAATAAAGTAATTTCGATTAGACGAAACAGAATCCTTCATTGTATTTTTTTGGATTCTAAATTCTTAAAAAATAATAATAATAGTAATATACTTTGCACGTATTACATGTAGGAAATCGTATTTTGGCCGAAACTCGAGTTTTTGCCGAAACCAAAGGTTCGGTCGGTCACTACTTTACAGATTTTTATTAATCAAACATCAGCGATTTTGAAATATTATAAGTTACAGTAAAACCATTTTGTCGAGCTTGTGGATTGTTTTTATTTTTGTTTAAGTTTGATACAACAGTAGTTTAATGTAATTTTTAGAAAATGTAATATGAACAAGAAAAAATATATTTATTGAAATATATGTTAAAAATAATAGAAATATAGCCCTTACAATCAGAGCTTATCACTAAGCATTCCAAAGAAAAATAGTTTTTTTCGCAAATTGAGCGGAATTTTTCTGGGAATGCACACTTTGACTAGTTCAAAATTTTCTTAATTTTCTTAAAGTTTAACTCATTAGTGGCTTTAGTAATGACTGAATCTGATCTAACTAACTTTATTTTTGAACAAAAAATGCACGCATTCAGACCTAAAATAAATAATTTGATGTAATTTTTTAAATAAACGTTATGTTTTCTTATTCCAACCGATTTCTACTAATATCATTCCTCTATTTGTGTCAACCAGTAATTATCACCAGATGTATAGTCAATCATGGAAAATATCCGAAAAAATGTATACCATAAACATTGTTCACTGAGGAATAGCTATATAAAGTTCTTTTTAGGCTTAATTTTAGTAGTGTGAAGAGGAAACGTGTTAATTATAATGATCTGAGAAAGTATACGAATATTAAGGAAGGTGCAGAAACTCGAAACAAAATTCCCTCGCAATTTTCCAAGCTAGCGGACTGCTATAATTGAACGTTAAGCTCCTTCCTTTGACCCTTTACGTTACAAAAACCCATCCATTATACTTTATCTATTCGGCTGTTTCCTAAATGAGATTCGAGTTTGGCCCGTTGGCATTTCAAAGATCGGGTTCAACAAATTGCGACGGTTGGTTGGTCGTTTTAGAATGTCTTCTTAAACCCTTTCTTGTTGTGATCGGGCTTTTGTTACGTTGTAATACTAAAGCTTGGGGTTTTGCATCAGTTAAGGAAATTGATGTTGATGAATTAGGAAAGTTAAACAGAAAAAATACATATAAATCAGATGTTCAATTGTTAAATCATATCAACAATATAAGACCACTGAAAGGTATTTGTATTTCTACTAAACAGTTAAGGAAATATTTACCGACTGAATCAGTTTAATTTATTGATATCTCTAAAAGCCTAAAAAAGGCTTCTAAACTCTGAAATAAGAATGCTTTTATAAAATACTTGTCACTGAAAAGTAGAAAGATTTTTTTTAACAATAACTTTTGCGAAAAAGTCAGGTTAGATTATATATATATATATATATATATATATATATATATATATATATATATATATATATATATATATATATATATATATATATATATATATATATATATATATATATATATATATATATATATATATATATATATATATATATATATATATATATATATATATATATATATATATATATATATATATATATATATATATATATATATATATATATATATATATATATATATATATATATATATATATATATATATATATATATATATATATATATATATATATATATATATATATATATATATATATATATATATATATATATATATATATATATATATATATATATATATATATATATATATATATATATATATATATATATATATATATATATATATATATATATATATGTATATATATGTATATATATGTATATATATGTATATATATGTATATATATATATATATATATATATATATATATAGTAATAATAAAACATATCCCTTTTTGGTTAGTCTCAGAGTGTATTAAAATGAAATGAAAAATGAATCCGCGGCTTAGGTATTTATTTATTATTATGCAAAAAAGGTATTGCCTCTGGTAAAAATATAAGTGCCTCTTTATAGCTAAAATTAATCATCTCAATAAGTTTTAAATGAATTGGAGTAGGTATTTGTTCTCTAAATAAACCAAAGAATGCTGGAAAATTATTAGAAAAAAAATATATAAAACATTTTATATTAAAAAAATTTTACCGAGTAAATTTTATTTTACATTCTGATAACACAAATCACAATAGCATAATCTAATAGAATGGACCTATCCAAATACGAAAATGACAAATAGAAAGTTGTAGTACGTAAGGTTTTCTTGTTAGAGTTGTAGAACCATATCGAATGTTACCATACTTAATATCTATAGAAAAAATGATTTCAGAAAATTCTTAAGCCTGTTTATTGACTATGTTTACAGTTTTCGCCTATTAAACATACCATATATCTAAGAGAAAAGCAAACGAGAAAAATATTAACTTAAAACACTAATTAAACTTTATTTTTTCCGTGTATGAGGTGTCCTATCTTCTCTCTTCAAAAACCAACAGTAGGCTGGATCCCATCGTCCTTGGTACCAAATTTCCATTGTTCTGATATCTTGCTGAAACCTTTCACCCTGCTCGTCACTAACAGCTCCCAAATTTTTAGGAAAAAAATGACAGATGGGAATGGAGAAAATGAATTTTTAATGACATTCTGGCACCACGCGCTTTATAGGCATCTAAGAATTCATTAACTAATTGTTCATAATTTTCATCCATATTATTGCCTAAAAATCCTCTTACTAAATTAACAAATGAATTCCATGCTTTAAGTTCCTGCCTGGTATGCTTTTCCGAAAAATTGACATCGTCCAGCAATTTTCTGATTTGTGGCCCAATAAAAATGTCTTCTTTTAATATGGCATCACTTAACTGGGGAAAGACGTGTCTTGGGTATTTAAATCCATCACCATCTTTATTCAAAGCCTTCACAAAGTTTTTCATTAGCCCAAGTTTAATGTGAAGAGGAGGCAAAAGGACATTTTTGGGATCAACAAGAGGTATAAATTTAACATTTTAAGATCCCGGTTGAAATTCGCCTCTTTCTGGTCAAACTTTTGTTACATAATGCTGATTTATTGCACGACTGTCCCATAAACAAAGAAAACAGCAATATTTTGTAAATCCCCTCTGAAGTCCCACTAAAATCGCTATAACTTTTAAGTCCCCACATATCTGCCATTTATACCTATTGTGGTTTATTTTATCCAAAATCGTGCGCATATTTTCATAATTTTCTTTCATTGCAACTGAATGGGCAACTGGTATAGAGGGTTTTAAATTTCCATTATGCAATAGCACAGCTTTTAAGCTATATTTAGATGAGTCTATAAATAAGCGCCACTCACTGAAGAATGTTCAATATCAAGTTCCCGCATTAAACTGTCTATATCAGTACACGAGCCCAACGAATTTTCCATATTGTAGAAGTCAGAAAACATAGAATTTCTTTTTCTGAAATTCGTAATTTTTGTTTCTTTAGCCAATAGCTTTCATTGCCTAAGACGGGAACCCAGAAGTTCTGACTGTTGCGTGGATAACCCCAAATCACGTACTAAATCATTTAATTCACTTTGAATAATGTGGCTCGCCGGAACTGAAACCTGTGGTAAAAGTGGGATCGGTGCACTGTTCTTCTGAGCTGCCTGATGATGCGTTATCTCCATTATCTTATATTATATATATTATTTAAAGGCGCAATCGGCACTGGCAAATTTGCATTATGAGGAACAGGTCGTATGGCAGATTGCCAATTTGGATATTCTATATTATGCTTTCCCTTTTTGGAATAACCTTCAGTCTTTGTCAGGCAAAAATAACAATCGTCAGAAAGATTGGTGGGTTCTCGCCATATCACTGGAAATGCAAAAGGCATACTTTTTCTCTTTCCCTTCATCCACTGCACCAATGATACACTACAACTAACACAGCACACATGGGGAGCCCACCGCTTATCTTGATCCCAAGTAACACACCAAAATATTTAAAGTAGGCTTTTTTTACATTTTCGGAAAATGGTCTGGCTTGTGATTTCACCAGAAATTCTTCACAAATATAACAAAATTTGTCAGGAGAAATTTTGCAACTTCGGCGCGTTTAACTCGACATTCTCGTCCTCACATACACTTGCTTATCGATACACAGAGAACCACTCAATTTGAAACTCAACAGAAGAGTGATGTTTAACGTTTATTTTACGTCTAATGTTGTAAACAACCCAGTCTAGGTAATTTTTCCGTTGTAAAATGGACCCATTTTAGCCGCCCCACAATAAAATTGTTTACCTGCCAATATAAAAAGTTCTAATTAGCCTATTAAAAAATGGTACGTATAGGGCTTTCCGAATATTTTTTTTATTATTGGGAGGGTATTTCCATTGTGAAAATAATGAGCTGCCCTGTGCTAGAAAAATCTTGTCGGCCAGTGTAATGTTTCTAGCGCCCCAGAAGTTTGCGTGCTAAAATTGCTAAAAGCAAACCATGCAATTTGAACAATTGAACACTATTCAAAACACTAAAGGTGTCTTCCCTTGATTCTCCCCAAATCTCGTTTCAATTCTTTTAGAGCTTCAAAGATCATTTGGTATTGTCTTGTAATAATTATTGTGAACTTCATGCAGAAGAAAGGACTCATGCAATTCTGTATATAAGTAGTTTTGTGCAGATTGGAGTGAACCCATATATAAAAAGTTCCAATTTGATCTAATTATAACTTTTATTTCTTGAATTTTGATTACGTAAGCTATGTTATAGAAGAAAAGAACCTTAGACTAATAATAGGGGACACTCTTAATCTTGTGCTGTTTCCTTCATAAAATCGTATATTTTTTATCGTAATGATTAAAGTAAATAAATATATACTGCAAGTGTGATAAAAAACTATCCTCCTTGTGGGACGCCACAAAAGGGACGATGTAGTAAAGTTATAATGACAGACTTCTTTACTTCCTGCCATCGATATATACTATGTCAATGGCCATGAGCGCAATATTAGTAATATTTCTTATCCCATCTGTATAAAAATTGTTTAACTGCCAATCAAAATTAAAAATCTATTATTACAGCAGGCATATTTAATAATAAGACGTTTATTAACCCAAGTAAAAAAAACATTTTTAATTTTACAATTTAAGCTTCCATTATGGATGTTGTCGATATATGGTGCTGTTGAACCAAAAAAATAAATAAATAGATAAATATACACTTATAAAATTCAAGCTTAATGTTAAGAAAAGAAAGAAGCAATCATTATTCACGTACTAAGTAGTCAGAATATAAAAAAGGAGAGGAGATAGGAAAGAAGGGATAATAGAGGGAATACAACAAAAATACCAAACCAATTTCAACGTTGCAGGTCAATCCAAAATATACAATATCTAGTGTTCCTGAAGTAACATACTTTTTAGACGCTTTTTGAATGTAATAATAGATGATGAAAATTTTACAACTTGAAACAATATAGATATCAGCCATATATAATATGCATACATACAGAATATAGATAATATAATACAACTTGGAACAATCTACAATATCTAGTGTTCCTGAAGTAACATACTATTTAGAGGCTTTTTAAATTTAAAAATAACACACCTAATCTATTTTTTACATTATGCATAAAAACGTATGCCTAAGTTCGTTTATTTTGTTTACTTAGCTCTAACTGCAACAAGAACTAACCTACCTCTCAGTATTTTAAAATAATTTATTGTAAGAAATGTATACTTTTTATGTCAAATATGTGTAAAGAGATATATGTATATATAAAATAACCTTATGCTCTTTGAATCTGCGTACATTGGTTTGTCCTCGGAATTTATGAATATGTAGCTTAGGGAAAAAAGTGTAGGTATGTAATTTTATTGCCTAAAGAACGATAAAATAGCAATTGCAAGTCCTATTAATTGTTAAAGTAATTAACCGTACTTACAAATGAATAAATATTCGGAAGAATCTCGTACCGCGTACGCCAATTAAAACAAAAAAACAATAACATTTTGATTTACCAATGAAAAGAGTCGTTAGGGTTAAACAATCCAAAGTTTATGCACACTTCGCACTTAAGCAACATAATTCCCAAGAACTCGCGAAATTATCAAATGTAGCTCACAAAAATCGCCCAAACACAAGGCTCTTGTTTTTGGTCTGATTTATACATTTTTTAAATTCCCCTACCCTAGTACTGAAAAAAAATGCGGCGGAGTTGTCGGTTATTAAGCAATGACATTGTATAGAAATAAAAAAAAATATGTTATTGAATAATGATTTGCCAATAATAATTATGTATAGCTAATATATGTACAGTATTAGAACACCTTAAAAATTAATTTTAATATTATCAAGAAGTATCCATTTTGTTTTATGTAAGATAGTTGGCAACACCTTTTCCAATCAGTGAAATCAAGATGATACAATAGATCAAATAAGTAATAACTTATAACGTAACCCTGTTATTATGTCTATGAATAGAACCCTTCCGGAATCTACCCTTCCTTTAAGTAACCGGTGCGAGTAATTTATTAAATCTCTTAACAAAGTCCTTTTAAATGTACCTAACTTATATAAAGAACAATTATCTTGTATGTGGTCAGGCCACACAAAGAGTGATGCACAAATGCTATCTTAAATCTAAGTAAAGACTGCTGAAAACTTATCTCAAAATTAAATTCATCGAGCAACCTTTCGAGGTATTAACATTTAAATTAAAATCACGCCAAGCTGCGAAAGGAAGATCACTGATAGGGATTTAACATTTAACAGTACAGTTTTCTGGGTTAATATGGAGCCAGCACGATATGAGAGTGCATAATATTTTGTAAAGGTATACGGGGAATGCGCAAAATCAGATTAATAAAAACTGTATGTCATTAACCCTAAAACACCATTTATTTTTGATGCCATTAACAAACACAGAAAAAGTCTCGGTCTCAGTAAATTATAATTATTATTAACATGACACGTGTTTCGCCCTTTCGAACATCATCAGACCTACAGACAACAGTCTTATTAAATAATCACACTCCTAAATCCTAAAACAATAGAAATAGAATAAAACACACTAAAGTACAACAAAACAAACAACTACTTATACATATTTGATCGACAAAAAAATATGGACAATTTATTCGATTTTTTTTGATGCCGTTAGTTGGACGAGTACATTTTTAACCGTGAGATACAGGGTGTTCAAACTTAAGTTGCCAGCACTGCAGACTTTTTGTTATTGAGGTACAATGTCGGGTAAATTATTAAAATTTGAGTGTTTTTTTATCGCTGGTTGATTGTGAAGGTAGAAAAAAATCTATCTATTTGCGAGATATTTTCAAAAAAATATATTTTATAACTCCCTGTAAATTTTTACTTTATTCGATTTGCCGTCAAAAATGTATTAGAAGTTGCTCTTGGAAAGTAACCCGCATTTTTCAATTTCAGTCTTGTAGATAAAATAAAACGAAAGCTTATAACGTGTTCATCAGTATCCCTCTGTATATTCCAGACCATGTTTAAACTGAATGGCCTATAAGAATTACGCTGATGGGCTTGCACGGGATTTTTCAGTGACCACTAATGACATTTTCTTCGTTGAAACCTTTTCCCTCTTGAAAAATTGGCTTCGTCACTTTATAGAACTATTTGTTAATTAATTAAGAAACCACGTACAAAATGAATTCGTCTGTGGAAGTTACCCGCTTGTAAAGTTTATACTAGGCGATATCTGTATGGAACAAATATGTATGTGTTTTTTTAAAACAGCACAAACTAGTGTGGGTGCAAAGATCCCTTATGGAGCTTTGAAGATTAGCTTCAAAGTACGGTTACACATTTATTTCCGTTTCTTTACTTATTATAAGCTATAGAGGTCTTCCATTGTCTCGATTTAAAGGTTTTTTCGCTATAATGCTGATGCAAATTGGTAATATTTTTCTACATAAAATGTAAACCATATCACACTTTTATAAATAAATAAACATCATTTTTATTTCATTAATAATTAACCTAAATTCACTTTTGAAAACAGTTTGACATTAAATTTGATTAATGTCTGCGCTGCCTCTTTTGTTTTACTAATCGAACATAAGATAAAATATCCAGACTCTAACAAAATGTGAAAAAAAACATCTCTCTATAAAATATTGGAAAATATTTCGATGTATAATATCAAGGAGATAAAGCTTTATTAGTAGAAAGATGTTTTATTGATTGATTGAGATACTTTTTGATTAATCTTTCAAAAACCTTTTGTAAAAAGATCATATTAGGTTTCGTTATTGCCCTATGAACTGAGAAAAGTAAAAAAATAATGTTTCTTTTTCAATTCGTTTTTATCCCTCTGTGGAATAATTAACCTAAGTATCAAATTTTCTGGCCAATAAATTGGTAGTCCTAACTCTAAAGAAATTTTAGTAGGGGAAATAGTCGATTTAGAAAAGTGCTGCTTTTATAAAAAAAATAAATGCTGCTTTAAATATAGTAAAAAATTATAAAAAAAATAAAAGTAAAAATTTAAATGCTCAATCAGGTTGATATTCTAACTCGCAAAAGGAGCAAGCGGGTTAACGTATTTAGCCAATTGTCTAATATATCACTCGATCTTTAGGTCTCTTGGTAACACATGAATCTCTGTTCATGTTTTCAAGGGAAATCCCGGCCCATACCTTTACAGAACCTGCTCCAAAGTTGTTTCTTGCTTCTATATAATTTTCTGTTTATATGTGTTTCTTTAGAATACCCTGTAACACACACACTCATAGTTTTTCAGTATGTTAAAACTAAAATTATTCTTCTAATATTTTATTACATCATAAAACTTACAAAAGGATTACGTAGATTTTTTATTGCATATTTCAAAAAAAGTAACCTCAATTTGAAGCTTTATCTCTTAAGTTGTGTCTGTTTTTCAACAAATGTATTTATAGAGTTTTCGCTTATATACTTATTTTGAATATATGGGAATTTGCCTTTTTTAACATAAATGTAATCCTAACTTTGTAACTCCGTAACGTTTTCTTATTCTATTAGTATTTCATTATAAATAATTTCTATTTTTGCATATTAATATATCTGTTACATGAAATAATAAAAAAAAATAAATTCGAAGAGGATACTTTTACTACGTTAAATTTATTCACAAACGGAAATCGTCAGGGGTACCAGTACAATTAATTGGCTATAAAAATAGTTCGAGTTGAATTTCTTTCGTGACTCAAAAGTAATTCATGATAGTCAAAAAACACGTAATCTTGCTATAATCGTGTATATAAGGTAGAAAATGCTTTGAAATTTATTTATAAAATTTTGCGTGTAACTGAAATATATATCATAACTTATCTCATCAAGTTTTGTTTGAAATAGGAATATTTTTTGAGATTGATGTAACGGCATATTTATATTTTAAACTACCAAAATTATCCTGAATAAAATGTTTTTTTCACAACATAATGCACTATGATAGGCATTGTTTAAATACATTTTTTGTCATTTGGTTTTCGTAACATTATAGTATTTAGAAAACTCTTTGCCTTGATTGTAGTCGGTTAGACAAAGACCTCGTTAAAATAAATGTTTTCGATCATAAATTACTACAAGCATTAACAAAAATGAAGTCTTATTGTCTGCTCCACAGTAAACAGTTTTTGCGGATTTCTCCATGACTTACAGTGAACATTAGTGTTAGTAAACAAAAAAAGTTCTTCTGTTAACTAAATGAATAATATTTTCGAAAACTATATTTAATACGATACCGGATATAAAGTCATGAATGTTACAAAGAAATAGTAAAATAAGGAAAAAGGGGAAAAGTGCTACATAACTAAATTAACACACTTTTCTAAAAATTTCAAAAATTATATTTAACGGGAACAAATAAAATTCTCTCAAGTGTTACATATGACTCAACCATAAAAACGGAAAACTTAAATGAGTGTCTACTAAGGGACCTTACAATGCAGAGAATAGCACTTAATGCGATATCATACTTGAAGCAAAACAAGTTGAGTATTTGAAGGTTCCAGGTCCTGGTGACAAGAATTCTTTACAATCATTCGGAAATTTCAAAACAAGCAATAGAAAAGAAATATAGGCTTGTGCCAAGGTATTTTCGTACACATGTTGGGTTGCATATAATCTATTTAGAATTTCCTGAATTATGAACGAATTTAATTATAAAAATATATGATAATGTAGATTTTGAGATAACTAAATTTGTTCATAAACATATTTATATTTGTGTTTGTCTAACAGTGGATGAATTTTTTGATTTATTGAACTATTGTATCAAGTTCCGTGTCTCTAGATTTGTTTTTTTAAGTTGATGCATTTCTATAAATTACTGACACCGTCATCAGGTTGTATTTATTTATATTAATTATAAATTTAAATTTACTCTAAGGGTTTACACTTTCTTTCTTTGACATTGATCACAGGATAATATTTTAAGGAGAAGGGCTATGGTCACATCTATTCTCAGGTTACTTATCCTGATTTCTCTTGTTAGATATTAATTATCTAAATAAATTTGAAAAACTTATGACTGATATGTTTTTGTATAATATTAATACTCACAGTTAAGGTGTTAAAAATTCACTTAAATTAATGTATGGCAAAATTAAACGACAGTGAAAACCGGCTTTTGCTAGATTGATTGAACTATTATTATTATTTTAAATAGAAAATATGAAAAGATGATTAAATATGTTGATAAAATGAATTTTAAATAGAACATTATCGCATATGTATATATGTATTTTGTATAACTATTCATTTTAACTCAATATATTAAAGCCTATAAAATCAGTTTAAGTTCGTGTTGGTTGTTAGCTGGCATATTAACTGGCATGATAAAGTTTTAATTTATTCATTTTAAGCACACAAAATGCATAATAGCCGGCACGGCATTCTTTTGCTACGGTGCGTGTTCAGATTTTGCATAAACGAATTTAATAGGTCAAATTGTTTTGTTTTATAGCTTAATTTTTAAGTAGTTCTTGACTGTGGTTAGTTAATGGACTATTTAAGATCGCTTCAATAATTTTAACTAAAAATGCTATTTTTTATTGCCTACTTGATTTATAGTACATAGTAATTGATTTCGATTTTCTAAACACCGAAATTTACTAACCCTACAGAAGAAAAACTAATTAATATCATTAGTTCCATACTAGTTAAAACCAAATAGGTTAGAAATTTTTATGAATGTCCCAGCTGCATATTATATATTCTCCGGATAATAATATAGATCTTCACGTTTTGGAGTCTCCAGATGCTTGTTTTCCCATTTCCGTCAGCCTGTCTGTCTG
This sequence comes from Kuschelorhynchus macadamiae, assembly GCA_030620095.1. Classification (NCBI taxonomy): domain Eukaryota; kingdom Metazoa; phylum Arthropoda; class Insecta; order Coleoptera; family Curculionidae; genus Kuschelorhynchus; species Kuschelorhynchus macadamiae. Next base: position 98,489 of record JAUTXW010000043.1, read on the forward strand.
TTCGAGGTCTAGCTATAAAAAGACTAACCTAACAAATTGTTTAAAAAAATCATTGTAAGAACTGCGTAATCGATTGACCTTAAATTTTATAAAAAATTCAAGTGTCAGATAAAAATGAATTCAAGACTGCGGAACAAAGTTGCAGCCTAATAAAATGTTTAAAAAAATCAATGAAAAAAACTTCTTGTTTGATTGAACTTCAATTTGGTGTCATATATGGATGAACTGACAAAATTTTGGATCGATTTCAAATATGGCAGAAGAAAATGGTGGCTTAATAAAATGTTAAAAAAGTCTGAAGAACTACTTGCTTAATTAACCTTAAATTTAGTACAAAAATGAAATGTGATATAGGGATGAGCTAGTAAAGTTTTAATACACATTTAAGGTGGTGAAATAAAACGCCTTTATAAAATAGCTAAAAATCAATGTAAATTACTTATCTGTATAAAAATATATATAAATATTCATATAAATACAAATTTTGCAGAAAAGCCAAATATATATATATATATATATATATATATATATATATATATATATATAAATATAAAATTCTATTTATTTAATTATATAAAACATTATTAGAAAACGCCACATGATCAAAACAGACACAAAACTGTTTACAGGAATTTGCATGTGTGTAAATAGTTTTATGTCTGTTTTGATCATGTGCCGTTGTCTAAATGTTTTATGTGTTATATAGCTCAACGAAATGCCTAACAAACGGTTTAAAATGTGAACCAGGGAAAATTACGTATTCGATTGACTTCAAATTTCTCACAAAAATTAAGTCTGAACTGGTACAACATTCGTCCACATATTGGTTGCCAAATACATTGTTAAAAAAATTAGCGTAAAAAATCTTTCTTATTGAATCGACTTTCCACGAAAATCAAATGTGATATGGGGATAAATAACATTAAAAACTGCTTAGTCAATTGATTCTAAATTTTGTTCAAAAATAAAGTGTAAAATGGGGGAAAAATGATAAAATATTGATACGAATTAAATATGACAGAACAAATGTGACGGCTTATTAAAATATTTGAAAAAGCGCCATAAAAACACTTCCCTCGTTATAAATCTTTCTTTTATCAATGAAAATGAAAGTGAAGCATAAATAAAGCAGTTTAATTCGGTGAATATTTATTTATACAGTAATATGTACAGTACATACACAAATTATGTTATCTTTTATTTTCCTAATAAATAGAAAGTCAGAACTCTAATTTCTTAAGGGAATGAAAGAACAAGATCGTTCTCTATCTATTATTAAATAACTACGTGCTGATCTAATTATGGGGTCACAATTTCATTCATACCGAGGGAAGTTCCGCGTAAAGCCATTTTACCTATTTTTTTTTTCTTTTTACTCATACTGACTACTACTCGTAAGAAGGAAGTATTGTAATCGTAAAAAAAATTAAGGGCTACATGACATTGCAATATATAAATGAACTGGTAAAATTTTGGAAAGAATTTAAGATACCGAAACAAAATGGCGGATTTGTTTTAAAACAGCGTCAAAACGTTTTCAATTTTCTAAAAATTTTGGTACACAAAAATTAGATGTGATATAGAAAAAAATTGGTAAAATTTTATACAAATTTAACATGGTGCAACAAATTGGCGGATTAATAAAAAAATCAGCGTGAGAACTACTTCTTCAATTAATTAAATTTAAATTTTGCCAAAAACTGAAGTGTGACATAGTAATGTGGAAACTAGTAAAATATGGTACGAATCCAATATGGTGGAACAAAATGGCGCCCTACTAAAATGGTTGAAAAAAAACCGAAATTTCAATTGTTATTACTCCTTCCTTTTATTAGAAATAGCAAAATATAATTCTATTTAGTTTCGCATATAGCCATTTAATAGTTACATATAAAAATTGTGATATCTTTCAAGTTTCTAGACAAAAGGAATGATTTCTTATAAGAGAACTTCATAGCAATAAAGTAAAACCAATCTGTAAAGGAACTTTCCCGTCTAAATCACTCCTTTTGCTACAAAAATGAAAGAAAACACAATTTATATATGTGTTGCTAAATTACTATGTGCGGAACTACCTCACTGTTCCTAATAAAACGCTATATTTATAAAGTAAAAAACATATTTTCTCAATTCCGTCAGTCTGTCTACTTACTCGATTGACTTTTGATTTTGACTGAAATTTTGGTCAAAAATTACGGGCCTCCAACATTTTTTTAGATCTTTACATTTCAGGGATCCTAGGTTCCGAAAAACATATTTTATCAATTCCGTCGGTCTGTCTGCCTGTTTGCAGCGCTACTTACACAATTGACTTAATTTTGATCAAAAATTACGGGTCATATGGGGATGACATGGTAATATTTTGGTAATTATCCAATATAGCGAAACAAAATGGCGGCCTAGTGAAATGTTAAAAAAAATATTACTAAAAAACTGCTTAAATCCAATTTATCTTAAATTTTGCGCAAAAATCCATTATTATGTAGGAATCAACTAATAAAATTTCGGTGAGATTCCAAGATGGCGGAACAAAATGGCGGCTTAATAAAATATTTCAAAATTTAGCCTGAAAAGCTACTAATGGACTTTCAGATTGTGTGCTATAACTAAATGTGGTATAGAGATGAACGAGAGAAACTATGGTACAAATTCAAGATGGCAGAACAAAATGGCGACCAAATAAAATGGTTGTAAACGTGAAGATGTCACCCTATCAGTTTTTACATATCTTCAACTGGTAACAATTTTGGTATGAATACAAGATAGTAAAACAAAATGGCGGCCTAATAAAATGTATAAAAAATCAACGTAAAAAAAATCTTTTATTTAATTGACTTTAAACTTTGCAGAAGAATTAAATGTGACATAGGGATAAACTGGTACGAATTCAACATCACTAACAAAATGCCGGTGTGTGTCAATGTAAAAACTGCTTATTGACTTTATTTTAAATTATGTCTAAAAATCAAGTATAGCATAGGTATAAACTAGCAAAATATTGGCATGGAACAAAATGGCGCCCAATAAAAATGTTTGAAACTACAGTATATATGTTTTTCTAAATCACGCAAATCTTCATCAATCAATCTTCTCAATTCTTCATCACTAAATCAAGTTTCACTATTCCTAATAAAAGGAAATATTGATAACGAGGGAAGTTCCGGGTAACATTTTCCGTTTTTTTTAACTATGCCTCCAGTCTCCTGCTTGTCTACGTCCCTAGGCAAAAGACTACAGAGAAAATACATCTATTTATAACTTTTTTCCTACTTATATTCATATGTTAAGTCTGATTTGAATTCGTTTTAGTATTTTGTGAAGTATTTTCAAAATAATCAATCCAACCTCCATCCGCCTCTCTTTTATTAAGGAAACATATCATAGGATTTCGTTTTGCAAGCGATAACCAACTAAAAGAGACCATCCATGCCTATCTTAAAGGTCCACAGGAACATTTCTAGCTCCTCTCATACACGTAACGATATATCAAATCATTATTTGGTTTTTAGACATATGTTAAAGCTGACATTGTTGAAAATTTTCAGTAGATTTTAAAATATTAATATAGAGTATATATTTATCATAATTATAAACGATATTTATTAATTTTCTAATTTTCTTTGCAGATTCTTCATAACCGTCCAGTTAGTATGGTTCTAGACATATCAGAAATAAGGACTGCTTGGCAGGACAGTGATTTTATCACGGACTGCTTGTGTTGGCACAACGTTTATAGGCAGAGGCATAATTCACCCCCTCTAACTATGTCGCCTGAGGTAGAGATTTTTTTTTTCAGTTTTTTTTTAAACTTATTTTTCTTCAAAAGAAAGGTTGTATTATTTAAGTATGTTTTGCGGAGATTTGTATAAAAAATATATCATCAATATTTTTGTAATGAGTCATAATAATCAATATTTATTTTTAACCGACTTTGGAAAAAGAAAGTAATTCTCAATACTCCATGCGGTTGGTGGTTTTGAATAGAAAATATTAAACATTATATTTTTTTGTTTAATGGTTAAATTTTTAGTGTCTCGAAGAACATATTAAAAATTTTACCACTTAAAATGATAGCGCGATTTTTATTTTAGTATTTATTTATTTTTATAAGCTTTCATTTTATAATCCACCATATTTATGGTATGATAAAGAGAAAACAAGTTATTTCACAAAAACCAATTCTTGTAACCTAAAGGAGTAGAATGTTTAATATATTTTTCGTAACCCCTAAATCCAACTATTAAAGAAAAAAATATCCTGTTTAATTTTTTTCTTTTTTTTTTCTGATCCACCGCCATATCCGGAATGGTTCGACCAATTTCAATTAATTTTTAAGGTATTAAGTGTATCTCCATCAGGAACATTGTAAAAATCTGATATTAAGGAGAATTTATTAACGTCAATTAATTTATAAAAAATGATTATTTTTCAGAGAGTTTTAATTTCAATAGATTTTTTTTTAAGTCTTGCACTTATTTCAAACCATAAAGTGATCTAAGGTAAAAAATGTATATAAAACATAAAATAATTAAAAAAAATATAGGAAATTTACTCAGAAAAATTTCTTTATATTAGTGTCTTTCGTTGAAACGCTACACATATTTTTTAAGCATTGTATTCTTCCTTTATTGCTTTTTGGGATTATACAGTATTAAATGCATGCACTTAATACGCTTGCATTTCCAACGTTTTCGAATTCACAAGGCACCATGTGCGATATTTACTGGGATATACATTGTGTTCAAAAAGTCCCAAATCACTTCAATATCTCGGAAAATGCGCCGTTTAAACAAATAGTGTTTCAAATAAAGTTGTTAAATTTCTTTTATGTCTATATTAAAAACAAAATTTTAAATACACAGTGTGCGTCACAAAGATGCTAGAGACAAAACGGCATTTTTTTAAAATGGGATAGTATACTTCTTGATGTATTTTCTAATTTTAAAGTTGACATTCTGTCCGAATTCCGTCTATCAATATATAAAATAAATGCGCCCAGAGAAAATAATCAAGGGACGTGAGGTCATAGCTTCTTGTTGGCCATTCAATTTGGCCCCTTCTCCAGATCCACCAATTTGGTATAGTAGTGTCCAAGGAGATACTTACGTTTAAGCCAAAAGGTATAGGGGCGCCGCATACTGGTTGAGGCGTATGAAAAAAATACCTAAATTCAAATTCAATAAACGAAGAAAATTTAATTTATTTCAAATAACAGACTCTTTTTTGACTTTTAAGCATATATCGTGATTTTAAAATTTGCATTACTTTTGGAGAAATCGTTTTGCAAACTAAAAATTTATTACTTTTTGAGTGTATTTTCTTGCTAAACGGAACGTACTTTTAGGGGCGTTTGATCCGCCACGCCTAAACATACTTTGAAACAGTTTACATTTTTGTAAAGATAGAAAATTAGACTTGTCACATCACAAAAACAAAAATAGAAAATTTTCAGTCTTTCATCTAAAAAAAGTTAAAATCATAGAAATTCATATTTAAAAAAAAATTCGCTGGAGCAAAAATCATTTTGCCACAAGTTGCCCCAAATAGCTAATTAACATAATTTGTTATCTACGATTTCCCCTTTTTATCTATACCAAATTTGGCTGCCCGTTTTTGCCCCTTTTGGTTTTATTCTTCTAAACATAGGTACATGTAAACCGGAAAATCATGAAGATTGAGAGTTATGTTGATGATTCAATACTAACATGATCAGTTACTGAATTTTGGATTAGGGGAAGATACTTTATTCTTTAGATGTAAAATTATGAAAATATCCCCTCTCCCCCCTCCATCACAGTGCGTCCAATTAGATATTTAGCGGGACAAAACTTCCGAAGCAACGTTTGGGACTTAAATAGTAGGTAAGAATATAGTAAACGGTATAAAATAGCAACCATAAATATGAATCTAGCTTGCTGGGTCTTTCAGCCCCATAAGTGATTGGGTTTATGAATAAGGTGAGCAAGTGTTAAACATCGCTGGACATAAATGACAAAGATGAAGGTCGGCTTATCCTGTGTAAATACATCTTTCCTTTATCATCAATCTAATATAAACATACATTTTTTGTTACCATGTAGGTACAGATATAGTATTGATAAAAGTGAAACCAGTATCAAATAAGTAAGGATTAAATTATTATTAAAAGAATAATTTTGTAATGATTTACTTTCTGTACGTATTTTGATTATTACAAATATTATTATTATTACTATTACAAATTATTATTGGCACGTCTTCTTACTGTAGTTTTAGGTAATATTTGAAATTGTAGGTTCAGTAGATATTTCTCCGAATTTAATTTTTTTTCAGGATATTGCCTGTGTGTCTCACGCATCCAGTAAGAGTTTTCATTAGCCCAATATCGGGAATTATGTCGGTTAAGTGTGCTATTAAAAAACATTCGATGTTCTTCCCATTTACTTATTCATCATATTTTAACAAAACAAAATTCCATCCTGCGATCAAAATCATCTTCAAATAGTTCTTGAACCAATGTAATTTTATAGGGATGAAAACTGGTACTTTTAAGAACAGATCATGATAGATATGGAACTAGCATCTGACCGATTTGCAACTTTGCGTAACGATAAATTTTCTACAAATTGCGTAACGATAGATCTTCTACAAAATCCTGCAATATTTCTAAACTTCTTTCAGTTTGATGAATTATACTTAGAGAGTTATATAAAAAAGATAATCATAAGAAGAGTAATCCGCTCTTTTTCAGAAAGTGAGATATTTAATTTCAAATGGTAATATTGGGTTTGACAATGTCAAAAAATAACAGCGCAAAAATGTATAAATGGTAAATGATAATAAATAATATTTATACAATTTTTCAAATCGTTATATATTTTTTTAAGCTAGCGGGTTTAGGTATCGCAAATGTTACATGAAGTCGTTCTATAATTTTGTGTAGAATTAGAAAATACATACATGGGGCAGATGCTGGTTTCATATGTCAGAACTGTTTTAAGCGTAACAATTCTCATCCCTATAAAATTACTTTCATTTAAGAACAATTTGAAGATGATTTTGCAATAGGAAGAAAGTAGAAATCGACGTAATTGCCGATATTGAGCTGATGAAAATCGTCATTGGATGCGTGAGACACACACGCAGTATCCTGAAAAAATCAATGTTTGGGCAGGTATAATATGATGATAATGAAATGATAGACCCGTTTTTTATTGTTGGATATTTAGATTCGGAAAAATATTTGCTGATCTTACAAAATTAAATATTACTTGACATTACAGTAAGAAGACGTCCGGGACTTTTTAAATATACTGTATAGGAGATCCGGAACTGAAACATTTCAGTATTCTGATATCGGAGAGTTAAGATTTCTGAAAATACCTCATGCAATTGAAGGGAAAACTCTACTTTGATAAACTTCCGTTCTAAGTGTATATTCTTACATTAGTAGTAAAAAAGGAATAAATAAAAAAAGTTTTTAAGTTAACAGTTGTGACACAACAGTAACATTTTTTATTTTTTAGTTGTGTCATCTAGCTCAAACTTGGGCCAACCACCTAGCTCACACCAACCGCTTTTACTACAGAAACGACAAAGATATTGGACAAAACTTGTTCTGTAGAGCTACGAATGCTTTAGTGACTGATGTTACTGGTCAAGAAGTAACGACTTATTGGTATTCCGCTGTAAAGCAGTATGATTTTAGGAATGAACCGGATCGTTTGAGAGCGAATGTTAATGCCGGTAAGTTTTTTTTTACAATAAGTTACCCTAAACCCGACAGCTGCTAAAACACACCTTTCAAAAAATAAATGCTGTTACAATAAGTGAGGTGAGGTCTGTTTTTAGTTAATGACTTTTATAAAGAGGTTATGTTTGTTTGTGCAAAATATAACAAAAAGTAATGTATTCCTCCATCTTCCATTCCAAAATTCTGACGACTTTTTTTTAGGCGTTAAACATCTGCAACTTTTTGCGTTTTTGAGAGTTTACAAAACAAAATAAAACTGAAAGAAACAATGGAATATTTTGGATACAATGACAATGACAAGGACTTTTTTTAATTAAAAAAAATTAAAATAAACTGGCCCACACTCGTAGTGGGAGCACTAGTTTTTGTTTGCGACATTTTAATATAATAATACATGATTTACGAAATGTCTAAGAATAATATTTTATGTGTCGTACTTTGGTTAAGTTTATATCCTTTATTGCTTTAAACAGCACCATGTTTATATTTTTTTTGTGAAAGAAATACTTATGTAGAGCCTTCCTTATTTACAAAGATATTTGTATTTTAAATAGCTTCTCATTTGGTGAGTTCAATGTTTCTTCGAGTTTAGAACAATAGTGTAGTATGGTTCTTGGATGATGATGACGTGCTTGCATTTGGCATGCCGGGGTATTGCCCGATTCGTAAGAACAGAGTAGGTAGGGGTGGAGGTATTGCGGCATATTCAAAAACAACTTTTATGCGTTTTGTGTTTTTATCGTCCCCGAATTTGAATTTTAATTCTGTTATCATTGATAATATTTTTTGTACCATATATTCTGAGGTAAAAGAAATAATTTGTTTAGGTAATTTAACATATTTACTTAATATAGATAATCTTCTGGTTCCTTTATTGGAAAAAGTTGGAACAAATAATAAATCAACCAACTAGACTATCTACAACCTGTATGATATCCTATATTTCTTACAGATAGCAAGCAGTTAATTTCATGGATCTGGTACAGTTCCAGTGGGAAAGGTGCATATAAAAATAAAAAAAAACTAAAATAATAACTTATAAATTTTAACAACTTTATTTTGGAAATGCCTTCAGCTGCTTCAACGATATATTATATGAACTCAATTTAGATAAAAAAAATGAATTGTTTAATAACATTATTCTTAAAATTTTGAACGCTCATGCTCCGTTTAAACAGACCCGAATTACTAAACCCAAAGCTCCGTGGTTAACACCAAATTTAAAATTACATATGAAGCAACGATATTACAGTTTACAGGATTTTAAGGTATTAAGATCGACGCAAAATTGGGAAAAATGTAAACGTTTAAGAAATTTAACTATTTTATATAAAAAGAGAAAAACGTCAAAATCATAAACTGAATTCTTTTTGCACAGACTTGCTATATTGGCTAATTTAGCGAATTCTTTTTCAAAAATATATTTATTTGTTTCAGTATTGTGATACAAATGGTATCATATCGAAAATCCAATACCTTTTTAGAAAGGATTTTAGCAAATCTCTCTCATGGTTGTTACTGATGAAATTATTACGGCTATTGATAAGCAATTTAGTAATGCATTGGTTCTCCGATTTTTCCAAAGCTTTTGATACCGTTAACCATGATTTATTAGTAGCAAAATTAAAATACTATGGTATTTTAAGATAATCACTTCAACTTTGAAAATCATGTTTTTTAATAGATTTAAAAAAAATCTTATAACAACGAAATAAAAAATCTTATTCAGCGAAATAAAAATTGTATCAGGTGTGCCTCAAGGATCTATCGTAGGACCCCTATTTGTTATAATCTATACTCCTGATATTTTCAAATCATTAAAATATTACAAAATTCGAGTATACGCTGATGAAACACAAATTTATTTAACTTTCTATCACAATGATAACATTAATGCATCAAATCTGATAAATGAAAATTTAAATATAATAAAACGTCAATCTTTAGCCCATAATCTTAAACTAAATCCTTAAAAATGAAAACTGAAGATTTTTGGCACTAGGGTAGCTGCAAATTTCTTAAAAGAAAGTTTTAGGGGAAATAATTATGGTGTAGAACAAAAAAAAAGAAAATTGTACTTGGTTCGAAATTGCGTTTTAAAGAATATGTAAAAACCTTAAATTAGAAATCATATCAATCATTAAAAATGTTTTATAATACTTACATTTTGTTAGTTTTAGCTTACATAAAATGCTGTGTGAGTCATTAATTCTTTTTAGCTTTAATTATTTGCTTTTATTATGATCCATGTCTAGATCTAGCTCATAAAAATCGTATTCAAGAAGTACAGAATACATCGCCGCGTCTTATTTTTGTCCTAAGAAAGTTCGACCATATATCCCACACCTTCAAAGAACTTCATTGGCTAAAAATGAATAATCGCTGAAGAAAATCGTTAAAAAGTAATACTATTGGAAAATAAGTCGTAACTTCAGCATTTGCTAAAATGAAAAGAAAAATCTGAAAACGTTTTTGGGGAAGGGTCCTAGAGAACAGAATGTATATTTAATATAAAAATTTGATTTTTTTTTGAATTTGGTAATGACTTAAGTTCACATCCTGTGTATGGAAACACAAAACATCTAGTCGAAACGTACACTAATTTTGAAACTAGATGAAATTTTCTGTCATAAAAAAACGGATTAAAATTATGAAAGTTATACGGATATAAAATTTTGAAGAAGTGTGTGGAACCTTCAAAATAAAATTGAGCATACGAAAAGCAATGGGTTTACGGGAAATTGCGGTCTTTTATATTGGTAAGGATATTAGCTACAAATAATTAAAATATGAGAAATATACACTTTCATACCGAGTATAACTGAAGCCTCAATAACATTTGGTTGAACTACCGTACCAGTTATATCGGATAAAAAAAATAAAGACAAATCAAACAAATTCAGAAAATGAACTATTAAATCAAACAAAATAAAGGTAATGAAAATTCTAAATTTAACTTAAACCCTCTGTCCCTCCGAGCTTCATTTCACACATCGATATTATTAGTAAAATAACCATCAAACGCAAGTTGGCCTAAATTTACGAGACAGAGAAAACACTATATTCGTGCATTCACCATTTTGTCTAGAATATTTTTTTTTACGCCCGACGTTAAAAATTTGGTTATTTAATATTTTTTTTATATACTAATGTCAATATGTAGATAGGTGTATACCATACATTTTGGAGAAGGAACCAAATTATTTTTTCAGTGTCCGATGCGTGAAAAAGTTAGTGTATCAAATGTAACGTGAAAAATGAGAAAACTAAGCACTGGGTTAAATTATATGCCAGAATTAAACGAATCTGAATTTCTATTAAGTTTGTTACACAAGATTTAATTAAATTAATAAAAAACGGGTGTCTTCTCTTAATAAAAAACAACTAAGATATTTGTAGATTGTATTCCAGTTGCCAGTTATTTTTCATAATACTTTATGTTTTCTTTTATATACGTATTCTTTTAACCGACACTGACAAACCTTTATAAACACGTAAAATAGCATTTATCTTTTTAAGGCCATTTCACCCAATTAGTCTGGGCAAACAGCAAGCACTTTGGCCTAGGAAAAGCTCGTTCTCGCTCAGGCAAAATTGTAGTGGTGGCTCATTACGCTCCTGCAGGAAATATTTGCGGCGCCTATTTGCAAAATGTGTTTCCGCCCTGCGAGGACCTTCCAAGGTAAGTGCGAGGTTAGAAGATACTTAATTTTGCCAAGAGTGAACATATTTAAGTAGAAAAATACATTCTTAAAACAATTTTAAAATTAAAAATAAAGCAAACATTAATTTGTAAAACGCAATAACGTAAAAAAAAACGAAAATTATTGTCGAGGCAAATTGTCATAAAATGACCAAACATCTTTACGAGGGACAGGTTTTAACTGTTAAAGATTACCAAATTTAGTTTTTTTTTGTTTTAATCCTCTCTTTGCGTGGGCCTCATAGGTTCATAGCCGCATGAACACTGCCACACTCCATTTGAATGTGACCTTTATCACAATTTTTTCTTTAATAGGAACTTTAATTTCTTCTGATAAGGACAAGAGGGCATTTGCTGTGATATTGTTTCGTTTCTGGTAGGTACAGTCATTTGAATAAATGATTATAGATTTGCCATCATTTAAGTACTTTTTGATATAGTCAACAACAAAGGAGAGAAATGTAGAGGCTTGAAGGTCAAACCAATAGCAAGTGCAGTGCCTAGTAGCCCCATTGTAGATAATAAAGTTGTGGACACACAGTTTAGTTTGGAAGTACAGAGGATCAGCGATTACCGATGACCACACTTTCACAATCTGAAGATCAATAGTATGTACGAGCATTTAACCTTTTAGACCTTGTTCCTTATCTTTGGTCTTTTCCTCCCTTGCTCTTTCTTTTTGTATCTAATGCTTCTTTCAGTCGTCTGACAGTATATATACTGTGACTATGTACTGAAGTAAATTGGGTCACACTTCACTATTCCTAACAAATGGAAAAAAATCATAACGAGAGAAGTTCCGGGTAAAGGGGATTTTCGAATTTTTTAAAAAATTAAATAGATTTTTTCTATTTTCTTTGAAGAGAATAAAAACCTACATTTAAAAAAATAACTCTTTGAATTTGGCACGGTTTGAACAAAAACTACTACAAATTTTTAAATTAAATTTTTTTAGGATACTTGAACACGGAGATTATTTTTTATCGGACCAATAGAAATCGATACTTATGTCTGTAAAAAACAAATTGTCAAAAAAAAGCTATTTTTCTACAAAAGGATTTTCTTTGTTTGTGATCCCGCCAACAAACACAAGAATTCGAGAGAAAGAGCAGTTCCTTTTTCACGAAAATTTCCGGTAGATTGAATCCACTATACAAGTAATTCACATAAAACTGTGTCAGTATTTAGTTTATAGGTATATTCGTTAAATTGTAATCTCGAAAATATTTATTTTCATCTTTATTTAAACACGAGAATTTAAAAAAGGGCAACTCTAAATTCCCAAAGCTTATTTTTTAAAGTGCCTTATTAGTACAAGGGGCGGCAAAATTCCAGTGTGGCGAATAATGGCATAATGAAACTGGGTGCCGGAACAAAACTCGATAAATGACTTTTTTATGGGACCACGTGTCTCAAAAATAACATAGAAGCGTGAAATGAGGTTGCTTAATGGGGCTTGGTAGTAATAAAAGGAGACGACGATTTATACATGAACATAAACGCAGCCGTTTCCAAGCGGCCTCTTAACATATTATTGTTCAAACAAATTAAATAAAATCAGGACTTTTAGAACACAAATATTTTAATATACAGGGTACAGCAACAAGGTGATCGATAACCCCTAAAGTGTAAGAAATACAGAAAGAAGTTATAGGATTAATAGAGCCACATAACATATAATTATTAATTGGAAAATAAAATTGCCTTTTTATTTAGCTGAAAGGGGACCTTTCGAATATGAATGGCGCGTTGTAGAGCAATACATATTTTTCTGATATTTTAGAAATTTAAGGGACTCATTTAGAAGGTCATAGTAATTTATGAAAATAACACAGGAAACAAAATGTATGCCTTAGGTACTTTAAAGTACCTTATATATACAGTTGCTTATAATTCTTGCTGCACAGGGTATTAGCGCTTACTTGATCTAATCGGCTAAGTGAAATGTGCATCGTTTTCTATTTTTATTTTCTAGTAAATTTGTCCTATACTTAAATCTTGTGCCAATCAAGGTTGATATGGACAAAAAGAAAAGATAATAAAATAAGAGCACATTTAATGTAAGCAAAACGTAAATTAATAATCAAAAAATTCTTAATTATAAACTAATTAATATTCTGCTATTAATATTTTGTTAACAACACATGTCAACAAGTTACTTTGTAGTTGCCACTGAAATATATATTTCTAAATATGCTTTGAAAAAGGTTTTAAAGGTTCATAAATTGGCTTCAATATGACCTACTTATTTTAAATCACAAGTACCAATTTAGTTTAGAAAGGAGTCACTTTTCTTAATATATTTGGATTGGTGCGAGATCTGAAATCCTTCTCTACTTCGATCTTGCATATTTCATCTGATAGTAGAAGCTGTATTATATATTCTTTTTTTTTTCACATATTTTCATGAAAGAAAAATCAAGTTTGGTTAAGTCGGGAGATGTTGCTGGCCAAGACACAGAATGTGCTGGAAACAGGAAACACATCCTTTCGCGAGTATACTCGGGTGGGTCATTTAGATATACTTCTCCCCGGTAACATTTCCATAAAAAATGTGGTCCCTAATGCAATTTAATATTAAGCAGGATCATGCATTAAGCGACGTTTTATGTTGCTAATGAACTTCTCGAGTGAGCAACGAATTGCTGGTCCATACTCAAAAAATTGGGCTGACATTTTTTACAAATCCTTGGGTGGAAGTGTTCACTGCGAAGCATTTTTGATATTTAATTTCAGGATGGCAACCACAGCTGAGGTGAGTATGTCATGAAGTACTGTTACCCGTTTATTGATACTGTAATTACCCATTTGATTAACGTGCGTCTCGAAAATAATTACTTTCTTTCGTGCTGGAAAACCTCTATGATTTATCCTATTCCTAAAGTCGACATCCTCGAGTCCTTGTCTGATCTCCGTCAGATTAGTTTGTTCTCCGTTTTGCCCAAGATCCTTAAAAAGATCGTCCAAAACCAAATGACAGCCTTTGTAAATGAAAATAATATAATTCTACCAAACCAGTCTGGTTTTCGAAAGGGGTTTAGCACGGCAGCTGTGCTATCCGATGTCGTGCACTATATTGGAAGGGACTTTGACGAGGGTTGTATATCTGCCTTAATTTTACTAGATTAAGGCTTTGATACCATCAACCATAAATTATTATGCTCAAAATGGAATTACTATGGATTTTCTCCACATGCTCTGCAATTTATATCGTCCTGTCTTACTGGGCGCAAGCAATGCTTGGTGCTTGATTGGTAGGGCCTCTCGGATGAGTCGTATCACAGAGATCTATACTATACTTTTTCTGATTTACATTGTAAATCTCATGAGGTGTGTGGAGTTTTGTTCAAGTCAGATGTATGCGGATGACACACAACTTATGTTCAGCTTTTTGCCCAATGAACATCATTTGGCTGAATTCGCAGTAAATCGGGACTTAAGTTGCTTATCGAAGATGAAAGAAAAATATAACTTATTTTTGAAATGCTCTGTAATATACTTTAAAGGCACAAAAATCTGTCATATTAGTGCGCTTATAAAAGTTAAAATGAATGACCCAGTTCTGCCTATTAATGATTGTAAAGGAACGCTGGGTTTACATTTGGACTCAGAACTATCCTTTCGCATGCACAACATTGGTCTTATTCAAAAATCCTATATAAACTTAAAATTATTATATATCAATCGTAAGTTTTGTATTATTAAATTTGTTTTATTGATTGCTATTTTAATGATTTTCATTAGTTTTACTTTAAAATTTTATTTAATTCTCAAGTGTGGTTGATTATTTTATGTTTTTGTAGGTTTTTTAAACAGCACTGTTATTAAGTTAAGTGTAAGAATAGCTTTTAAGCTACACTGCGCTTAGTGATAGTTTATATGAATAAGCTATAAGTTATACATGTAATGAAAAACAGTATTCTGTTATTTATTAATCAATAAAAACACGTTTGTTATTAATTGTTATTATTATTTTATCGATAATGCACCAAATGGAAGTTCTCGAGTATTTTTGTGAGAATCTTCTCCTACACTTTGTTCTCCAGTATTTTTGTGAGAATCTTCTCGTAAACTTTGTTCTCATCGTTAAGCCCGCAACTCAAAATTCGGTTCGATTCATTCAATTTATTTGACCATTCATATGAATGAACGAATTGGCGAATCAACGAATATTTCATCCGCACTATTGATCAATTTTTATTTAATTCATTCGCATACATTTCATGCGTTTTAATGTTTGAAAATACACATAAACCAAAATATACAAATAAAACGATATTAATCAAATAAAATTAAATTACATTGCGTTCCACTATAAATAAATAACAAGTTTTATCAAATAATTTCACATCTGAATCACACCATAAAAATTTTTATTGTCTTAAACACTTGTTACACTTGAATGTCTAGAAGATAGCTACTAGACTTGGTAAGGCTGACGACAAATAATCAAATAATGTCCTACGACTTAAATACTTCAATGTAAATATGACTTTCTAAACCTGCTCTATATTTGTAATACCTGTATTTTTACATGTTATCTTTAAAATTTGTATTTGTCATATAGAGCATGCCTCTAATATTTAACAGAAAATAAGCAATTTTGGCAAAATGTTATATTTTCCGACGAAACGGTTTTTAAGTCAACATATAATGGAAGAGTTAGAGTATACAGACCATCAAATTCAATTGGTGGAACATTAAATAGCAACGCGTATCTACAAATATTGGAAAATGTCTTACTTCCATCGGCTGATATAATTTTCCATGGAAATAACTATATATTTCAGCCGGATAATTGCTGCGTGCATACGGCTCGGATAGTGAAGGGCTGGTTTGGCCATAATAACATAACTTCTTTACCTTCAGCTTTTTGGTGTTCAAGAAGCTCCAACTTGAAACCGGTGGAGAACGTTTTGGGATATATATTCAAGAAAATGTATGACACCAATTTCAAATCAAATAATGAAAATTACTTATGTGAAAAAATTCAAATGTGAAAAAAAAAATAAAAAGATATTTATCAAGAATTAACTCCAAATTATACCAGTAATTTAATTTCATCAGTGCCAAGAAGACTTCAAGCTATTTGGATTCCAGTGGAGCTGCTATAAAATATTAATTTTGTTTTTAATATTTTTGTTTATCCGAATTAAACCTTCACAGAAAATTAGCAATCGATTGCTTCTTTCGAATATAATTCTAGTCATAACTAAAATGTGTTGGTCTGTAAACTCTAATTATTTCATCAAGTTGAAATATTTTCTTCTGAAAATATAACATTATTCCAAAAAAAGAAAAAAACATTTTTTTCATCATACCTAGATGTCTGATAGCTTAATTTTTTAATTATTTATTTATTTTATTTTTTTATTATCCTAAAAAATGTAATGAATTAATGTTACCTGAACCCAAAACAAGTAAGTACAGATAACTCAGGTTATAGCATATGAAAGGCGGTTTTACCAAAATGTAGTAAAATAGAACTGTACTTGTATTTATAAATTGCAAATAAATTATTCCTGAATAAATAGCATAGAAACAATTATTGCTTAATTGTTTAATTCTTTCTATGATAGCTTTTTTTTAAATAAGGCTTATTTGGATAACAAAATATTGAAATCAAGAATAATAGTGATTTAAGTCTGTAAAAGCTGGTGGATAAATGAGAATTTCGGAAAGTTGTTTGTTCATTTCATGTCTAATACGGTTATTTTTTATTATATTTATAATATAACGCTATACATAATTTATATATAAGGTCTAAGTATATAAATATACTATCTAAAATAAGTATAAATTATTAAAAAAAATAATTAATACCCCGACTGCTTAGAGTTAGTATATACATAGAAAAAGAGAACACAAAACTTATTAAAATAAGCAATACTTTATAGAGGTACCTGGCATCTAATATAAAACAAAAAGTAAAAATAAAACTTCTAAGAGCATTTCACCCGATATCTTATTTGCACACTATCCTATTTGTAATTTTTATTATAACTACGTTCATAAACAAAATTCAGAATGAAATATGCTTGAACTTGGTAAGGTCCATATAGTTTAGTCTTCTTTTCGATCTTTATCCATTTGTACCGCCCCTAAAAGCATCTAAGGAGATATTTGTCAAAATGTCTGTCCTAAGGTCGTATCAACAAGGCACTCTTTGAAAAATTGTCATTTTTTCAAAATGAAAAAGTATGAATTTTTTTTTCTAACTCGATTTTACCCAATTTATTCACCTAGGACAAAAAAAATGCACAACTATGTTTTGTATCAGAAATATGAAACTTAAAACTTGCCGTTTGACGTTTTTGTCCTAAGAGGTACCAATACGAAGAAGTACAGATACGAAGGCTTAACACTAATCGGGCTGGATTTTGTACCAGCTCTAGAGGTAAAATAGACGTTTCTTGGGTATATTTACTTCTTTCGCTCAAAGTCAACCGTTTAAATGATACAGGGCTAAACGAGAAATAATTGGTTATATCTCGGACACCCTGCATATATACGTATATATGTATATATTTAAATATAATGAATAATTTGGTTTATTTCTTCTTACTGTTAAGCAACGGCAGTATGGTTGTCATGTAGGTAACATTAGTATAATTTATTAGATACCTCCAAGGGGTTCGTATGTTGTTTACCATATCTAAGAATCGATATAAACTAGTAAGACATACATAATACCTACAGAGGCCGTTGGTTTTTTGTTTTATTTTATTATTACCGTTGAAAAACTAGTGGTTTATAAGAACAAACATGCGCTAGCATATTAGTCACATTCACACTTCTAGTTTTCATATCCTTACACACCTATTCTTCAAATATCTAAGACAAGGGCACTTTCCCAGACATCTGTAAAATATCTTGTATCTCAAAATGAGTCAAAAACAAATCTAAATAAAAAGATTGTATTTAATTGTAATACATGTTTTAAATTTATTAATGATTTATATTTAACATTTTACTATAACTCGGCTATAACTCAAAATGTAATCCCTTATTTCAGGATACCACAGCCTCTACCCAAGAAGATTATAATATCCGGCAGTACGGCAAGTGATACGGAAAGTCAGTCCACGAGCAGTACTACATGATGTTTCAAAGTCAGATTTAGTTAATTTTTTCGGATTTTCAGAGGTCTTCAAGATTTCGCCGAAAGAACTTTGTCGGTTTCACCTCGTTCTAGCCGCTCATAATCTTCCATTTCTTAAAAGGTCATAAAAACGTAGATTTAGATGCATATGTGGCCTACAGCATATTTATCATAGGCAAATGGATATTGGTAAATTTACTGGAATGCTTGCTTTAATATGATGTGATAAAGAAACCAACATTTTAATGTCTTCCATAAAGATCTACGCTAATTTGGCGGAAGACAGTGATGATATGGTAAAGGGTAAATTATTTGTAAATTAAAGATATAAAATACCGAATCAACACTGAAATAGCCAAATTAATTAAATATCTAAAATTAGGCGAATCTAATCTAAACTAAAAAAAAGTAACTCGATAAATACGATTTTGTTGCGAAAATACTCCTGTCAGAACGCGTAACGTTGAAGAAAAAATATCATTTTAAGAAGCAATTTTTTATATACATTGTCGTCACAAAGTTTGGTGCCAAGTTGTCTTATACACCAAATTAAGCTACGCCAATAATGACTATTCACCAAACTGTCTTCCGTCAAACTGACGTACCCCCAAAACTGACCTCCTGCAAAATTACTTCGCAAATGGGATGTACCCAAATTTAATAATATAGCTTTGATGACTAGATATATAATTTTTGATATTTTAATCACGTTGGAATAAAACTCCTTTATTTGAGTTATTGTTGAAATATTTAATGAGTAGGTATATATCTACCAAGAAAACAAAATGGATAAACCATTGAAAACCAAAATCTATTTGCCCAATATAAAACTAATGTAAGCTTTAAGAACTAACCACGATGTGATGTTACGGAGCTCAGCTTGCAAGCAAATGAAGTGATGATGTTATTAGACGTATAGACATTAAATGTTATTCAGTTTTAGGAAAAATGTTGAATTTTATATGCTTATCACTAGGAACATGGTAAGAATTATGTGAAGTTTTGTAATGAAAATCCCTAATAAAATTGAAGAAATATTCTTTCCTAAAGGTGATTATGGGCCTTTGGATAAACTCTCGTTTTAGCGCAGTCAGGGAAGGACACATGGGGAAGATGGGGTAAGCGTCCCTCCTCCAACATTTTATTCTGTTCTTATTATTCTTACAAAAAGACCTTTTTCTTTCAAAATCCTATTTTATGTTGGAATTATTTCATTTTTCAATAAATTGTTGAAAAAAATTAAAATTTTGTTCAAAGCCGAAGAATCCAGACTTTGATTAGAAAACAAAACATGAATGAATGATACTAGGTAGCTACACAAAAGTGCAACCTTTTTTTTCCTCAGTTGTTTTTCTTACTTACTCCCCGCCCCCATATTTTGTCCCCGGTGCGTCCCTGAGCCCAATCATCAGAGACAGTTTTGGAGGCTGTCACAGGAATAATATAATTATGCACTTTTTTCACTAATAGTACCTCTCGATGGGCTGTTTAGGAACGTGCAGAGTGCTTACAGGTAGGTAACGATATCTTCCAAATTATTGCAAATAGAACAAAGTTGTTGAATTACAAAATGTAGCACAGATTGTTACCTAAAAAAAGGAATACATGTTTTTTTTGCAGTTCTCATAGTTTTTGCGAAAATTGGGTTTGAAAAATAGTTTTTTAGGTTATTTTATGTTATGTAGCCACATTTGTAATTTATACTCGAGTTATTGCAAAATTTATCCGCGTGTTTGCTAAATTCAAGAATTTTTCTCTTGGTCCGAAAAGAGGGGAGGGGAAAATCAATGAATTTAAATTAATTCATCCGGAAAAGTATTACATTTCCGGAAAAAATCGTTATAACCTTTTTTGTAGTTAATGATCTGCCCTACATTACTAAAACAATTTGTTCTATCGGCAATATTTGGAAGATATTGAACAAAAACCGCTTTTTTTTTCTTTTTGGCCATTTTTTGTGAACGAGACGGCCTACGTGTGAGCACTTTGTACATTCTTAAACAGCCCATCAAGAGGTACCATTTGCAAAAAAAATGAGTGCACTTTAGAATTTTGCACATCCCCAACTTACAATAACCAAAAACTGAGAGTGATTGCGTTATGTCCAACAGGACTAAGCCCAAAAAACAAAATAAAACTGCTTATTACTGTAAACGTAACTTAACTGTTCTTAACGCCAACCTCATTTTATCAGAAATCGTCGCAAAACTACTTTAAACTTAGATGAAATATATGACAAACCTAAAATACATATTTTATAGTCCAGAATCTAGGGGGGGGGTCAATCTTAAATTAGAAAGTACGTCATTTATTAAATGGTAGCTTGATGAGAGCTCTTTTAAAAGAACGAAAGTCTAGACTCTCTGCAAGATCAAAAATAAAAATACAAAATTTGAAAAACAATTTTTTCGTCAATATCTGCCAAAATATTGTGGATAGATTCATTATTATGTTATATTAAAAATGAAGTATATTCTGAACAAATTGTCTTTATAGTGTTTGCCTAAACATAGTTTCTGAGATAAATTGATCGGAAACTGACTGTCAAGACAAAAATCTAAAAATTGTGAACGCGTCCCCCAGACTAAATTTGGAATAACTCGACCATAAATTATTATTTTTTTATATTTAAAATTTTGAAAGGGAAAATCAGTGGCTACAATATCTGATAATTAATTTTGACCTGCCAACTTTCTAAATGTGGAAAACATGTTTGAACACGATTTTCTTTTTTCCTATTTTTTTGCGGTTTTACAGATTTAGTTGTCTTTTTATAAATATTCAGAACAATACTATGTCGTTGAAAACCTCGCTTTGTTTATGTAGTAAATAATCGTTACCTCTGATCATCTTGTTTTTTATTATTTATTAGATGTGATTTTATTCGAAAATCTCATGATCAGCCGGAAATAAAATCGCAGAAATATGATATTTTTCACCATTAGTATCTTTGGAAAGCTAGAATATATAATTTTTAATGAGTTGTTTATTTTTTCTTAGAAGCGTTCCATTTTTTGAGACAATTAAATACCATAAAAATGTATTTGATTTCTAAATCTTAGAAAAGAATAGCTTTTGGGGATGCTTTATTTATACATATTACCATGGTTTCGTTGATTAACGTAATATACTTAAATATTCATTGTTTCAGTTATAAAGTTCACAATCTTAGAAATTTCACGGGTGAAATATGTTGGGTAAGATTCCAATAAAGCCCCTAAAATTACATAATTGCTCTGTTAACAATATTTTGGCATGCATTTTTTTGCAACTTGTTTTTTAATTTGCGGATGGTTTACCAATGCAAACATTAGCCAGTTTAAAGTGCTCTCAAAGGGCTAAAATTAGAGCATGCTTCCTAATTTCCCTGAGGCCCAGATAATATTAAAAGTAAAATGTATCTTAATTTGGTTACTTTAATACACTACTACACAGGGCCACTGATAAAGTCTAGAAAGGGTCGATTATTGGGTAAAATATACAAGGTATCGAAAACAGTTTAATAAAAAAGTTTTAGTGTTTTTAAGTATCTACTAGGCAGTAATAATTTTACTTATACAGGGTTGGTCATAAGTCCATAGCACTCCAAAGCGGATTTTTTTTTAATAGAACACCCTGTGTATTATTCGATATTTCAATTCTCTCAGTTTTGTGCAAAAGTTGTAAAAAATGTATGTACCTAAATTCTACCGTTTCCGAGTTTTGAAAAGAATAAATAATCGCTCTGGAAACGGTTGATTATTTTACTATTTCTATTATTATTATTATAATTTTAATTATACAGGGTTGATCATAAAGGCGTGGCACCCCAAAGTTGCATTTTTTTAAATAGAGCACCCTGTATATTTCATTTTTTCTCTCAATTTTAAGCAAAATTTGTAAAAAAACATAATATACCTAAATTCAACCATTTCCGAGTTATCGAGTTTTCAAAATAATAATCGCTATTAAATTTTGTAATTCATAAAAATACCTTAGAAACGCCGCGTCGTTTTTTTCTTTTAAAATTTTAACATGCTAACGAATGTTAAACATTTATTTGCCGAACGTATAGACATTTTAAAGATTATAAGGTATGGCGACAACATGAACCTTTGTGCAAATTCCGTCCATATAAGTTCGCAAAAAGTCAATGTTTGGACCATATTTTATAAACGGAAATTTAGACTCTGATTGAGATTTGGCACTTTTTGGCATCCTTATTCTTCCAGATCTTAGTCGATTATTCCCGAACAATAACGATCAAAATTTACTAGTGGAATAAATATGGTTTCAGCAGGATGGGCACCCCCGCATTTTGTAATTGAAGTACGGGAAAATCTGGATCAAACAATCGAATGACCAGCTAGGTCTCCCAATATACCCCGCTTCACTTTTTTGTGTGATCATGTTAAAAATTTAATTTACAAAAAAAGACCGCAAAATGTCGAGGAGTCGCAAGCAAGGGTAGTGCATGAAATTAATAATATTCAACAAAATGCTCATCTAAATGCAGTACAAAATTTTGCTCAGCGAAATCTTTAACTGTCAGGAGGTCAATGGTGAATATTTTGAGCTTCTTATAAAATAGGACTCCAAACAATGATTTTTTCATCACAATCGGTTCTTTTCAGAACCACAGCATGTTTACAAAAGAAATTCGGCATTTCATTAATTGTTCTTTATTTAAATAGATTTTAAAAACTTAACAGGGATTATTTATTATTCTCAAAACTCGATAACTGTTGAATTTAGGTACATTATGTTTTTTATAAATTTTGCTGAGCGCTGAGAAAAAGAATTGAAATATCGAATATATAAAAATGCGAGTTTGGTGTGCAACGTCCTTATGACCAACCCTGTTTAATTAAAAATGTTACTGCCTAGTAGACATTTAAAAATCTTAAAACTTTTGTTTTAAACTTTTTACGATACCTTGTATTTATTTCAACCGTTTCCAGAGCGTTCATTTATTATTTTCAAAATTCGATAACTCGGAAACAATTGTGTGCAAAAAAGTGAAAACTTACCATTCATATTTTAGGAACAAATCAACATCTAGTACCTTCATATACAAATCTTACCATACTCCTGTTTTAAATTGAGCAAGCTTCAACTTTTGTTATATAATCGTACGGTAAGGTGTTAAACATTTAGGAATATATTTGCTATTATTAGGAATTTTTGTATCAAAATATATAACTTAATTTGCAGATCATATGTGTTATGTTTGGTTAGCTTCTTTCAAGTGTGAGGCTGATTAATCTTCGGGCTGCTTTTCCTAAATTAATATACCTACAATTACACTCGACTATGAAAGTGATTTAAAGCAACTTGTAGAGCATTTTCTTTATGAAGAAACATTCTGAATTTGTGATTTAAAATGTTTGTTTAATTTGATTCAGTATGGGTAAAATTGTTAATGATTTTAAAGAACATTTTTATTTGATGTGGTTGATATCATCTTTCGTTCACGCAGTTTCTTTATTTTTATAACGACTACAACAATGCCAATTATTAGCAAATTAATTTATGTTAATGTATTTCTCTATATACAGGGTGTTCCACAATAACTTGACCAGTCAGGTGAATGATAATTGATGACAAAAATTAAATTAGATGAATAAATTAACTGTTACCCTGTGCATTTTTTCGTTTGTCTTTGTATTATTTTGGATTGTCTATCAAATATTTTTGTTCCGATTTGAAATCGGTCTACAAATCCTGAAAAAAAATTTGTTTAAGCGAAGTTGGCATTGACTGCTGGATAAGTTTGAAAATAACTGAATTGTCATGCCATACCTGTCAAAGCAAACTGTTGCCAAGTTAGCATTCATATACTTAATCCCAGTAAATAAGGTAGTTTATCAAACATGTCACGCCTGTTTACTGCCAAAGAATACGTAGACATGATCCTTATCTATGAAGAGTATTCACTTTTTTTGTTGTTTTTGCCTATTAGTAAATTTTAATAAAAGCTTGTCATTGACAGTCTTTTTTTCTCCAATATAATTTTTTTAAAAACTTATATATTTTTCGGCAATAACCATACGTGGCATTTTCGGAAAATTCCTTGTTTAGTGCGATTAATTTATAAATAGGAGGTACTAACTTTGCAACAATATGACATGTCAATTGTTTTCAAGCATATCCGGCAGTTATGCGATGGCCAGCTTGATTTAACATAAAAAATGCAATTTTCTAAGATACTTGTGGACCTATTTCAAATGAGAAAAAAAAGTTGAATAGACAAATCGAAACAGTACCATAACAAGAGAAAAAATATACAGGGCGCCATTAAAAATTGTCAAGGCGATCTTACGTAATCCAAATTAAAGGGCCAAAGAAGACAATTAACGATGAGAACCCTTTTTATTTATATAAATCCCCCAAATTTCATTTTTCTCATCCTTTGCGTTTTTGAGATATCGCCTGGTCAAATCTGTTTGGGTCACCCTTTATTAAATATTATGCAATATTAAAACAAAACATATTGGGACTCATTTAAATACATATTGATAGGGTAGGTGCCGATCTAAAATGTACACAACTAAATGACACCTCTTCTTTAAGGGACATAAAATGATTTAATAACTGCATTAAAAACGTATTAACGAAATAAAACAACAAATGATCTGTAAATTTATAAACCATAAGCTTTGTGAACAATCGTATATTACAATCAAAATTAAGCTTAGAAACAATCATTTATAAGTAGCAAAATAATTCAACAGGATTGTCGAAAATGGGTAACTAATATTGAAGTAACTAAAGACTGAGAGATGGCATAACTAAATATTACCAAAGACAGATAATATTTTGAATATACGATCCATACAAAATGTTAAATACATTACCTGTAAAACTTTTTATTGATAGATTTCCGCGTACCAAAACGCTTAGGGCCGACACTCTTGGCCTCGCACAACGCCCAGAGTTATCAATCTGCACTGCATCCGATAGTCTGTTACTGTTGAGTTCGTTTATAGATAAGCATTATTTTTGTATTGTATTTCTAAACAAGTGGTTTTGGCAAAACCTAACTACATATTGTTGAGTGCGTTCAAAATAAACTTCGACACGCATAGTTGATGTGATTAATTTATTTGTATCTGATGGACCGTCTATTCGAAGTATACCTAATCGGTCTTTGGTATTACATACAAATTCAGCTGAAGATCCACAACAGTTATTCATAATGATGATTTCATTCATTGTTTAGCGGGAAGTTGGTACAAAGTTATCAGAGATGTTTTTCATAAAAAATTATTTAGGGTATTTTTTATTCACAAAGGTAGTTAATTTAGTCCGTTGCTTGTTTGATAGATTTAGAAGCGTTAAATTGGTTTCAAAAATAATGTTTTTAAAATGTCAAGGTAAGGCTTGTTTGTGCCTGCGAACTCAATGTGTGATTCAATTTATGAAAAAATTAGAACAAAACCGAATTGAAATCAGTTTACTTTAGTAGGAAATATGGAAAGCGGAGGCCTAATTCCTAATAGATTTATTTGTAAAGAAATTTCGTATAAGATAAGCATGTACGGATTTTCAGCTGAATGTAAAATTTAATATTTATAGAAACATTTTTTGTGAGAATCGTTAAAAGTATTTTTTTATGTTGATCATGTAACCGTATATCGTTTAGCCATATAAATTAATTGTTAATTTTTTGTTACGATCGTTATTATTTTCGAGAGTAGAAGCAATATTAGCGAAAATGTTAAAATATATGTTATGTTTTTGAAATATATGAATATAGTATAAGTCGTTTACTTTATATCAGGAAGCTGCTTCAAGTATCCTTTTACCAGATTGCGCGTGTGAAGGAGAGCAATGTGTTTATCAGTCATATATATATATATATATATATATATATATATATACAGGATGAAATATTTATCTGGAATAAATTATATAGCTTGCACAAATGTCCGACTCGTCAAATTCATTTTTTCCATTCCGGATGTTTTGATAATACCAATTTGATCGTGACTGTGTATTATTTTGATGCTATACAATTTTTTTTTTTTTAACGCAACATTCCGTATATTATTATTTTTTAATAAAGTGGAATATTCTAAACGTATTTTATGTTATATGTCCCGTATCTATAAAACTGTTTTCGAGGAAAATGGCATTTAAAAAATTGTTGGGACACTTAAGGCGGATTTTCATGCATCCGATTTCCGATATACGATGTCCGAAAAAGTTGGCAATGGCCAATGCGTCCAATAGAGCAGACCAACAATCTGTCATGTCCTACTACAGCATAGGTTGACAACCTAGGGTTTGTTTAAAAATTACACCTAATTACGCAACTTGACCAATGATAAAATAGTAAACTTTTGTCTTAAATGTAATTTCCAATTAGGTAGTCCAACAAAACAGCTTCTTGTTCTACGACAACCCAAAAATGACATGACAGTGACAGATCGTTGGAGTGCCTAATTTTCGGATCGAAATATTTAAATATGACATTAGAAAAAATCCGCTAAACAACTAACCTAAGTTTTGAGCGTTGTTTATAGTTGTGTTTATTCCTATTGTTTATTCTTAATTCTGCGGAAAGTATTTTAGACACCCCTAGCTCTTTCTATTTTTAAATTTATCGCGTACCCAAAAACGTTTTACTTATTTTTTTTCTTTTCTTTTTATTGTTAAAAATAAGAGCGATAGTAAAATATTATTTGCATTACGAATATAGTTTTGGTTTATATGATGATAATTATCCATATTATTGATTAGCCAGTATTATAAACTACGGTATACCTAAAATTATTAACATAAAATTTGAAAATATTATAACAAAGCCTGCTGGAAAATCATAAAAACAAATAAAATTTAACTTTGTTCTACGTCGGATGGAATGACATAAAATTCGGATAAATACTTGCGCCAAAAAACTTGGACCAATAGAAAAGTTTTCGGACAGTCGAATATCGGATGAATGAGAATTCACCTCTATCGGCAAAACGGTTAAACCTAAAACAAAATAACTTTCACTTTCTTGTCTCATCTTTTTAAAATCTATTAGATAACATCAACTTAATGTAACCTTCATTCAAACCGGAAATGGAAACCAGTATTGAATTTTGAAATGACCAAATAAATTTTTAATTTTTACCAATAAGAATTAAAGTAAATAGAGCAAATAAATCAATATAGAATTTGGAGAATTACAAAGGTATTATTATTCATAATTGAAGAAAAATATCTCTGAAAAAAAATCATTGTTATTGTCACATATGTAAAAAACTTCACTATAACTAACGTAAATCGGGGCTATCAGAGACTGCGGTACTATTAGAGACGAAATCCGCAAATTTGTCATTTTTCATACCATTTATTTACATAAAAAAATGTTTATTCTGCACGTTTTAAGTCGGTTAGTTCCATGCTTTATAATTTTAAGCCATTGAATGTTTCAGTTACTTCTGTTTTTGAAAATTGTCCTCAAATTCTGATCAGCGGTTTTCCGTCATTTTTGTAACATCAAAAATTGTTGTTTGCATGAATGTAGTCTTTTGTGGCAAGTTTTTTAGGTCTTATACCAAGGTTTCATGCCATTTTGGGCGATTTTAGATGATATCCTTTGCTTTTTTGTATATTTGCCATAGTCGTGATTTTTCTCTCTGAAAACGTCAGAGATTTTGGGGCTATCAGAGACACCATGGTACGGAGGTACAAGCCAGCACTAAGCGAAAGAACTTTATAAAAAAAGACGACGCTGAAGCCGTCCAACAAGCTCTCGTGGATATTAGCAATGGTATATCATACCGGGACACTGATAAGTCCTATTTCGGCGTATAAAACGACCTGAAATTGGCCCAATCGGTTACCCAACTGATCTTGATAAGAAATCTGAAAGTACCATTGACCTTCGCTGTATAATAAAAAATGGTCTCGACCGAGAAAGAATACAATAAAAACTCTTAAAAATAATTTACCCGCACCGGACTTTGCAAGATCTTTTCTCGAAAGACACAGATCAGTTAGTTCGTATTTTGATTATTTAGAAGAATCTCTCAAGGACATCCCATCATCAAACATTCTAAATTATGATGAAACGAATCTGACAGATCACCCGGGTAAGAAAAAGGTCATAGTTAAACGTGGATGCAAATATCCTGAAAGAGTTCTAAACCACAGCAAATCAGCAAAATCTCTGATGATAGCTGCCACTGCAGATGGCATATAGTATTGGATTAAGAAAGAACCAAAAGGAACTCGATAGAATTGAACAGTATCGGAATGGTTCGATGCTACATGCTTTTCAGACTGGATTGATTACCACTGTCATTCCCTTGTTCAGAGATAACTTACCTTCACACCTCTTTATAGAGATCATCAAGAAATGTAAGACTGAAAATATTAATTCTATTTTTCTCCCAGCAAATTAACTCAGCCACTAGACGTGAACTTCGGGCCAATGAAAGGTTCCGGAAATCTAAAGAAGGTCGAAAAGAAGCTCTAATTCCAAAATCAGTGTTTCCAATTTTCTTGAACAAGCTCATGTAACAAATTGAAATCAATTCGAAAAAAAAATATATTAAAGCTGGATTTTGTACTTGTGGCATCGTGCCCCTGGAGAATTCTCAATTGAAGTCAAATACAACAATCTATTATAATCTATGTTTATCCCATATAGATATTATTTCCCTCATAAAAAGGAAGTATGATAAGCGTGAAAAAAAATACCCTTCTTCACGTTTTCTCAATTCCGTCTCTCGATCGGTCTGTTCGCGGAACTAAATAACTAATTACCCCACAGACCTCAAATTTGATATTAATAAAACTTAACTTAGTCACTTTTTAACGTATTTATTGAATACTTGGAAGCCAAAACTCCAAAACAGTGAAAAGTGTTACATCTTTATACAAACTCCAAAACATTACACTAACTTACCTTCAATTACATCGAAAAGACATGCTTGAAAAATAATTAAAAAAGTAACATGTGTCGCCATCTACAAACTAAATATAGAACATGGAACTTAACTTGATTTTAGCGTTCTGTAAGATACAGAGTAGGACTCTAGAACAGGTAAGTATTTATAATAGGAAAGTAGATTTATAATAAAATTTTGATCAAAAATCCAATTAGCCAAAACAAAATAGCGGCTCAGTGAAATATTAAATAAAATATTACCAAAAATTATTTATACAATTTATCTCAAATTTTACACAAAAATCAAGTGCTACGTAGAAATCAACTGATTAATCCAAGAGAGAGAAATAAAATGGGGTCTTAATCAAGTATTTAAAAAACTACCCAGTAGAACGGTTTCAAATTTTGTGCAAGAGTTAAGTGTCATATAGAAATAAATTGGTAAAATTGTGGTATGAATTCAAGATGGCGGGACAAAATGGCCAAATAAAATTTATGTAATCGTGAAAAATTCAGCCTTCAAGAATTGCATCTTCACGTTTTAGCGTTTCTAGATGCCAAAACACATGTTTTCTCTATTCCATCGATTTTTCCTGTCCGTTAGCGAAATAGCTAAAACATTACTTACCAGACTGATTTCAAATTTTGGTCAAAAATTAAGGGCGTTATGGCGATGACCTGGTGAAACGTTTAAAAAAATGGTTACTAAAAAAACTGCACAAAAATCAAGTGTTACATAGATATGAACAGGTAACATTTTAGTACGAAACCAAGAATGCGGCCTAGTAAAATACATAAAAAATGTCTGAAAGAACTATTTATTAGATTAATTTCAAACATGTGCATGCATTAAGTGTGATCTAGAGATAAAATAGTAAAATTCAAAATGGGGAAACAAATGGCGACTAATTAAAATCAATCTAAAAAAAATCTTATTCAAATGACTTCAAATTTTGCCCAATTAAATACAACAAATTCAGTACGACGGAACCAAATAGCGGTCTTAAAAAAAATCAGTGTAAAAAATGGTACAAATCCAATATGGTGAAACAAAATGGCGCCAATAATACGAGACAGTATATATGTGGTGCTAAATGAGTATGTAAAGAATTAAATTGGGTCACACCACTATTCTTAATAAAAGGAAATATTCACAAGGGAACTCCAGGGTAAAAGAAATTTGCCCATTTTTTTTATTAATATAACTGACAGTATAGTTTATACAAAGTCAATTGGAATAGCAAAAAACAAGTAAACAATTATGCCACCAGTCGATTGTAAACCAAAGGCCTTGTCAAAGGCGTGCTGTCAAACGGTGACGTAATTATTACCGTACTGTCGAACGGCGTTATGTTCCAATTGACTTTGAATAAACTATATAATACCAGTTATTATAGCAAATACAATATTCTTGCACAAGAACAAATAATATGAATGTACAATAAAGATCTTCAGAATTATTATTATATCCTAACTCTCCATCGACAAAATATTATTTGACTCCAGTGCTTATATTCATAAAAATATTTCAAAAAAGACATATGAATCCCATATAGAATCTTAAAAGAAATTGCTATAAACATACATATATTTTAATACATAACAAAAACAAGTAAAGATAATGACAACGCAACTGACACTAATATACACGAATTATAATACGTAAATAACTACTGTAGCATTTTCAAAAATGACCAATGTTTTATTCACATTCATGAATCTTAACATCTCATTTCATACTTTCATGAAACTTGTATTTATAGTCTAGTTGACAAAAATCAAAATGATGTTATTCTAGTAAAAATATGAGTGAGAGCTCATTAGATTTAGATTGACTAGAAGAATGTGCAAAAGTTTCAAATCCGCACATAAACAATTTCAAAAACAAATTAAGATTTAAAAAAAAGGAGTTTAGTTTTTTTGCAGATAACTAGGAAACTATTAACATTTAAGAATTTAAATATTATTTCATTTCGTGGAGACTTTATCATAAATGTAGTATATATTAATTATTATAATCTATAAGTTATTAATTATTCAAGCTAACAAAGTAATACATTTACGTTTTTTATTAGCTTCAATTATAACTGAAATTAAATATTGGATGTTCGATATAATTTTAGTGGAATAAAATGGCGAATTTTAAAAAAGATGCCTATGAAAGGTGATAATTCCGATATGTTTACGCCAACTTAAATTTTCATCGATATATAAACCTACGAATTTCGTAAAACCAGAATTTCATTATTATTAAAATTAATTGTGTGTCATATTAATACTAATTATAAAAATATAGGATGATTTTAAAGTTTCAGTGTTAATTTTAAGATTGTAACCAATTAAATATATATGTTTTAAGTAATTTTCAATATTAGATTTAATTTCCATAATAGAATTAGCAAAATATATATAATAGTGTTGTCATCAGCAAATAACGTTACGTTTCTATTTAATTTTAATATGGAGTTTATATTTGTCTAAAATTCTAAAAATTTTTAAGTAAAATAGTGTGATCAAAAGCATCGAATGCCTTACATATATCCAGAGATAGTTACGCAAATTTTTTGTTTTGATCGACATTTGACAATTGAATATTTGTAATTATATCTGTTAAAGCCCTCTTGTATATCTGGATTTATAAAAGCAATAACTAAAATTAAAAAGAATATTATAGTTCTATACCAATTTAGAATAACTTTTTCTAAAATTTTCGAAAAAATTGGCAAATCTGATACGGCTGGGTCATTAGTTTTATCACTTTTAAATACTAGAATAAATTTCACTATTTTTAATTTTTTCGAATAAATTCATTTTTTACAAGTTGGGCGGAATTTGTTATAACCGGAACCAATTCAAGTTGGACTGTTTTAATAATACTAATTGAAATTTTATAACAACCATTTTTTTATCTAAGTCATCAATAATTTCTTTTATATATTGTTCCGTCATATCATTTTCTGTCAAAAAAAATGAAACTTTGGTTAACATATTCTTTTCTTCCTGCAAATAGAATTTTGCTTGACAGAAATTGTCTAATGTTGGTACAGATACTGAACATTTTTGCACATATTATTGCATCACCTTCAATTTTGACACCACCGACAAAGAGAATTTATTCTTGTCTTCTTTTTTCTGAATCACCAATTAATAAATGATATTATTCCCTATTTCTTTTGGGTTACTTTGTCAAATTGTTCTTTGTAAAAAAAATATTTTGCTAACCGATTCTTCTTTTTAACAAAATTATTACAATTTTCATATATCTAAGCCAAATTTGATATTTTTTACTTCATACAAAGCAGAATAAAAAGCTTGGATACCTGCAGTACGATAATGATATGGATCGCAAAACATATTCTTATTTTCATTTAAGAGTGACAATTAATTTTTAAATTTATAATATACCTTTTTAGGGTAATAATTTCAAACATCGGAACATTTTTAACGGATTTTAAATTCTACGCTTGCTTTATTTAACGATGTGCTTAAAACATGATCGATTAAAGTTTTTCTATTTATATTGTCTCTTGAGGAAATAGTTTTGTTACAAAATTGTAAAACATTATATCTTCTAAGAATTTAATCTTTACATCACCAATAAAATAACAGTCTAAATTAAGATTTGTTAAATGTTCCAATTTTCCATCCATAAAGCTCATACCAATGCAACTTTTTTCTGATGGAGATTTATAGATTGCACTTGCAAATTTATATTTATAGATTTTAAACTAACTGCAATATTTGATAATTTTCTGTTGACCCTTTCTATAATTTCAAATCTAATGTTATTGTTTACCAAAAGGCTCAATCCTCCTTCAGTTTTTCGTCTTGTAACGACAATTTAAACAAACTTCTTAAAATCAAGATACTTTTTTCATTTTCTTGTGTGTTGTGATTTGCATGGCAGCTGATAGAAGTCAAAACTTAAATACCACAGAATTTGCAAGTGTAAATTCAAAATAAGGGGTTTGTACATCATAATAGGAATATGTGGGGCTTATCTTACTTATTCTTAAGCGAAAAAGCTTTTGTCTACAATAATGTCGCTACTGTTTGACGTTAAAGGCTGTTACATGCATCGCTAACTTATATGAAGCACCCCGTATATTCGTTATACGCAGACTACGCCCGTTGGTGGGCAGCACATTGACTATGTTTACTATTACAAAACCAAGTAAGTGAATTAATTTAGGAAAGTTTATGCCAAAATAAAAACTTGTAAATTTAGCTTTTTTGTAATTGAAAATCCATATTTCAATTATATTTTTATTTAGCTTTAGAAAAATTGAAACAAATACCACTTTCCTAATAAAATTTATTTAGTTGCCCTTCGTAATAAAACCCAAATACGTACAAATTTGTATTAATAATATGAGCATCAATTTGAAACAAACTGTATTATTTAAAAAAAAATCTGAAGACTACAAACGCTAGAGGGAGCCAAATATTTCTGCATATTTTTATGGATGATTCGTAAATAT
This sequence comes from Kuschelorhynchus macadamiae, assembly GCA_030620095.1. Lineage (NCBI taxonomy): Eukaryota > Metazoa > Arthropoda > Insecta > Coleoptera > Curculionidae > Kuschelorhynchus > Kuschelorhynchus macadamiae. The sequence continues at coordinate 132,374 of JAUTXW010000043.1, forward strand.
TATAAGCGAAAGAGCTGAGCAACGATTAAAAAAAATATTATCACGGGCGATTTTCTGGCTTATCTGAAAATGGATGGCCTGTTATTAATATTTTTTAAATAAACTGTTACCATATTCTATCTATTATTTTTCATAAAAATAAAGTTATAAATTCACTAGTGACATTACCTTTGACTTAAATGCCTAAAATTAAAAAAGGTAGCAGGTATTTTGATTACAAGCGGGAAACACATTTATGTGAAAAAATTAAATTGTAATAATTCACAAACGACTGTAAAACCGTATAGGGTATGTTATCTTTATAAAGAAAAATTTACCCTATTCACCTTTATTTGGATATCCCTGTACATATTTTGATATCTATAAATTTCCACATTCCTTAACACCTGTCGTTATTTTTCCTGCGGTTGCGCCATAAATTGAGGGAAACAAATATTCACGAGAATAAAAATCTATTGAATAATTACTTAATAATTCACATACATAATACATTGTACATAAATATTCTAACTAAAAATAAAAAATATATATAATTACGAGAAATAAAATGTAAAAAGTTGTGCCCTAATACTACTAGTTTTTTTACATATGTACTACACCGTCCTTAGACGGTGGTGTATTTTCACCTACGCTGTCGAAACACCGGGTCGTATAGTTTCCTGATGATTTTTTTAACACAAAAAAGATCCCCATGCTCCAAATTATTTGTCAAATAACACAAAATAGTGTCATTTAAATACGTCCGAAAATTACTAATGAAATTACTACTAACTTCCACATTCTCGAGAAACTTATACAGTGACTTTAGACCACATATCACAGAAATTTTAGTTTTTGTTATCATCATTGGCGAATCATATTTCATAAGAGAGTTTAGCAGGATGGAGGTGACGATCTGCGTTTGCTCCTCTGGAAAAATTGATTTGTCGTCATAGGATAAACCGTCGGGCAGCGACCAGAGCATCTTGATAAGAACTCGTGAGCAAATGTCGATTAATGGCGTATTCTCGGCGTATTGGTTAAGACCCCCTCGTTCAAAAATCTGCAAAAAATATGAATCCAATGTAAGCACTTCATGTCAATATTAATACTGCACAAACCGGACCGGCTATTACTAATAATATAATTATTTTATTATATTTTTATTAGCTTTTTATTAAAATATTTTTTTGTTATATAAGAACTGTGTCGGTTATTATCAATTTTTAGAACTATAGGTAAATACCAACCAATAAGGTAACAATAAATTGGGTATTTCTTTTACATTTGTCTAAAAATGTTATGATGTAAAAATTTAAAAATAACCTTAATAAATTTATTCAAATATCAACAACAAAGCAAGGGTAAAAATAAACGTCATTTTTGACAAAACGATGTTTGAAAACATGTTGCTTTTTTAATTTCCTGTGAAATGAAAAACTGCAACGAAGAGGATGTTAAATATATACCTGAACGTTTCGTGGGAGTATTTTCCAGAGTTGTCAGAATGATGTAAGCCGTCAACTTGTGGTCAACACTTTTCTTTGAATTTACTACAAGTTAAGGTTAAAATTATATGTCTAATGACACAATATATATTTGACGCATTTCATAATTTATGTCCGAGTTTTTATATTATCTGGATCAACCTTATATAAGCACGTATGTAATAATGGGTCTCTTTTATAGATATAGAGAATTTTCGATAGTTAATTCAACATATTTTTTCACACCTGTAAAGAATAAAAATGTCAACCTATTGATAAAATAGTGGAGTCAATCCAGTGGAAATTTTGGTAAAAACTGTTCTTCCTTGGTTTTTTTTTTGTATAAATCGCAAGTATTTTTTAAATTTTTGTAGACAAATGGCGTCTTTGACATTTTTCTAATAAAAATATAAGTACGCTATATTTCTATTAGTCCGATGGGAACAAAAAAAAGCAAGAATTCTAGGACCTTGATTTCTTTTACATTTATGACGTCTAGTGGTATGCTAGTATTCAGCTACAGTAAAAGTAAGAGAGAATTTAAGCATTAGCGTTTCGCGGCTATTGTATGGAACGGAAACTAGAGAGACGAATCAGAATACCTTGGGGAAACATCTCTATATCCCGCGGACAGGAAAAGGATCAAAGGTCCAGGGCATTATCGCCTGGGAAAGCTATAGAGAAATAGAGAAGGCATCCACATGACATGGACCACTGCAAATCGTCCGCGGAAAACTAAAACTTGTCAAAACAGAGCACTATTTGCCCCTGGCACCCACGTCTTACGAGCTATCTCCAATCGTCCGCGACATTCACATTCCATAGCCACTAGATAAAACAGACACAGTAATCAAATCAGACACTTAAGAGAGCACATCCACGTCCCGCAGACTCCAGTAAATTTCAGACAGAACGTGACATAGTCAATTGAGAACTCTACGAAGAAAACATCCACGTATCCTGAAACTTCTGGTTCGAGTCTATCTCAATCTGATCTGATCGATTCCATATTGACAAAATAGGTAGTCAGTCCTTCAATATCAGAGTTTTACCTGCAAACCACCAGTACAACTGGTACCTTATGAATAAGATGTGAAAAACATAAGCACACATATGGCCCAGATATGCTTAAGGGGGAACTGCACGCAGTAATATGGATCATTTGCAAGCCTTCCGCCGCTGCAATATTATGTTAAAACTATAAGAGATATATATTAGCTTCAATGTGATTTTAATAGGGAAATATGTATAGTTGGGCGCTAAATGTGACTTTTTGTGAAAAAATCAAATCTAGATACATAAAATAAAAGTAGATTTGTCCATTTTCGACCATTTTTTGACCACTTTTTGATGCACATGCCTTCGCATATATTTTTTTTTCCACAAAATGGCTCTTTACTGCCTTACATTGATCCTTTGTCTACGTAACTGCAAAATTTGGAATGGTAAATCGTACTCATGTCTTTGTATTTCTGCAGCGCGTGAACCCTTTTGAATCCATTTTTAACCGAAATGTAATTTAAATTACCTATACATAACCCATTTTTTTTTTGAAGTCGGACGTGCAGGAAGTTTTTTTTAATGCATAGGTACCTTTTCATCTTACTTTCAACTCGACTAGACCTTGTCGCTGGTTTTTCACTTTTTGCGTGCAGTTCTCCGTTAAGACGGCTTCTGAGAGCCTGACAAGGATTTAGATGGAAACTGAGAATACACCGACGTCGAAGGAGCACCTTTTCCAGGAACCTGAAACTCTCCGAGCTCATTAAGCATTCAGGTTTCGTGGAGTAAGGATTACTGAAAATATCCCATGCAATCGAAGGCGAAATGTCGAATAGTAGTTACAGTTTGACATGGTCTAATCCCAAGAACCATTTCTTAATTGACCGAAGGTTCAGTTTTATAATGGTGTCTATTTTACAGCAGCAACAATAAAATATATCCGCGGTGAAAATCCAGAGATACATGTAAGCCTTTATTTCTACCTCATAAAATACTTTTATATATAAAAAATATATTTTGTAAAACCAAACCTGAATTAGACATAAGTGACTACAAAATAAAACAAAATTTGTACTTTAAGTTTTCCTAAATCAAACTTGACTGAAATAGATGTTATTAAAACAGTTAGTTTTCACTCCCAAGGGGAAGATTATTTAAACCTTCTAGTGTGAGACTCAAACTTAATACTCTGGTTCATCCGGTATAGACAATAAAGATTAACTTAAATATTAGTAGGGAGTGTTTTTGTGCTGAACTCATAGAAAACTGATAATGCTATTTTATTTTCGAACCATTTCTAATTTAGTTATTTTAATTATATTTGCATATGCAATATATACCCAACATATTCTATGTTTTATAGAACCTATAAAGGATAATTCTAAATTACTTTAGTTTTAAGCCGATTTGTCAACCAGACGTTATTTTTTGAATAGATGATAGCTTTATTTTAAAAATAGGATAGAAGTAAAAAATATCTCTCGTATTCCTGAGACTTTTGGTTGTAGTAATTAACACTTAAGTAGTATCCCCTGGTTACTTACCTCTTGCGTTTCACTACTAGGATCAGGAAAATATCGGCAAGCCCACGAAAAGATGAGACAAACAGCTTTCTCTTGAGGTAGCAATACTGTCATTAAATGTATCAGATCTTCTTTAGCCTTTTCAGGAACTACTGGCCATCTGTGACCTGGTCTAAAACAAATACATATACAATTCGCAGCCTGAGAAAAATGACAAATGATCAGTCAACATTGATCATATCAAGAAGTCTCTTATCACTGTGATATTGCATTTTTATCTTTTTTTTTATTTAGGTCTGCTAAAATTAAATTTATTTCAGACTATATAGTTTTAAAAAGAACTGAAATGGTCAATAATTTTAGAAATGGTCAATTTTAAATCAATAAAACTTGATACTACATCAGCAAACTTTTCTGAAAATACTGTAATAGTATTTATTTGAAATGTAATGCTACATTAATTTTTATAATGTTCTTAATATAAGAAAAAACGTTATCAAACAATTGTTTTGTATCTACAGAAAATGGGCCGAAATTACGGCAGTATTGCTGATACTCTCTTTAAATTCCATGACATAAATTAATAAACAGTTCAGTTTTTTCGAAACAGCTGGTTTGTCAGATCCTAAATAACTTCAAAAATAAAATCTTGATATTGTATTATTATACGCATTAGCAATAGATGGGACTAAAATTGAATATGATTTTCAGTCCAAATATTATTTATGTAGGTTTGGTGATTTCTGAAATAATTAGAAGTTAGTCAGTTGTCAGCGAGCTGAGGCCCATAATATGGGTATTACAGGGGAATAAAATTGAATCTGGTCGTGGTATCAGTCAGCGGAGTAGTTGTTTTTGTAATTCCATTTCCAGCCTTTGCCCTACATAGGGCTCGCTAGTCTATGGCGGCCTGATGAGCTCCAAAAAGGGCGAAATTGCGATCGTCGTTTGTCTGAAATGGTTCATTGCGCCAGCAGCATTGCATCGTTGAATAGAGGCGTTATGGCGTGATGTCCTGTATTTAGTAGTTACGCTACTGCAAGTGAGTTAAATGAATCTTTGATTTAGGATTTGATAATTCATTTAAAACTAATAAACTAGCCTATTAAGCGGATTAAGACCTTCAATTTCATCAGAATATCTGCCTTAATGGTATATCAAAAATCAAAAATCAATCGCGATCGTCTTAAAAGAATTGAATCATCTATGAAAAACAATAATTATAATATTGACCTTAAAAATGCACCGTCAAACTGCGAAATAGTAAACATTAAGAGAGAAATATTTTCATTTTATTTAATATACAGCACTCTGTTAATATTTAATGACTTAATACTTACATCGTCTGATTCATAGAATTATTTATTTTAATCCTGACTTTTAAGGCATTTTCATAATTGCTCATAGCGTTGCGGACTTCCAAGTCTTCGTCTTCAAGCAACACCATAACAGTATTAAGAATATTACATAACTGGTCACCTAAAAAGGTAAGTACTGTATGTAACATTCAAACATGAATTATTTTATATTTACAAAACGTTTTCCGGTAGTGACTGATCTGTCATTACCGTATCGATTTTTAAAAAAATAAAATTAACATAAATATAATTAACATAAAATTTATTTGATACCTTTCAAAACTGGTTCCTCATTGCAATAAAGAGAATAATTCTTGCACAAAAAATCACAAACAGTTAACCTACGATGAAGTGCAGCAGCGGGGGAAGCTGACCTAGATAATACTTCTAATAACTTGTCATATCTAAAATAAAATAGCGTAAGCAGCTATGAAAAGGAAATATACGACTTATAGACTTTTTTCAGTTTTTATGTTTCTTGCCACTGGACAACTATCCAGGTCACAATTTGTCAGTCAAAGGTGAAATAGTAAAAAATAATAAAGCCAAGTAGCACTTTTAGTCATGAATTGTTATCACAAGTATTTTCATTGAAGTAACCGGAACTTGGTGTTGCCACGTTCTGTTTAAGCTGAGACTACGTAGTCATTACCAAAATGGGGAACAATTTTAGGGTAAATATTTCGTGAATAACATGTAACTGTGACTTTGACTATTACGTAAATAGTACTGAATTGTGTAGTTCCATTTAAGTAGCTGAATGGTAATAATTCACCCTATTCGTCACTTCCTTATTTCTGTCTTTATTTAATTAGTTTTAAAAATATATTTGGTTCGTTTTAATACAAACAAAACAGTTATGGCGACTACAAACATTCAAATTGGGAATATGGTGCAGAGCGTATAGAATTCGTTATTGGTATTTCAGGTAGGATACATGCGTTTCACTGGGTTCTGGCTATGCTAAGGACCTAAAATTAAAACGGAGGCAATTTCTCTGGTGAATATGCTGATGATAGTCGTAAATAAATTACGCGCCTTTAAAATTCGTTAATTTTCATTACATTTTGGTCAAATATACTGGCGAATTTAAATCTCAAAAATGTAATTTTGGACTTTGGTTTAAATAGTAATTATCAATAAATATCATATTATAAAGAGTGATTCTTTTTTTAACGTAATATTTAATTTGTATGTATTTTTAATCTTTATACTCACAAAAACAAACATCATAGCTAAATATTTATAAGGGAGATGAAAATAAAAAATGGCGTTCTAAAGGACTTTTACTTTTAAGTTGGCTGCATTTCTTTACCGAGAAAATTACTTACCATCAAGTGTCTACAACTGCTCCCATGCGCTTTTATAGTTTTGGATTCTTTAAATACGCAACAGTCACCTATACCCAATTACACTGAAGTCTTGAATACTAAGGTGGTACGAATAAAGTTATCTACAAAGTTCTTATTAAACCTATACTGTATATTATTACCAAGCGGTTACGTTGCGGTACTTAAGTCCCTACTATAATTCTGCCATCTATGATAACCATAACCCTTTGTTCCGTTTTTATTTCTTGTTTCCTTAAAATACCGCTTTCGGTTGTTTTGTTCATGTATGACATAACCAAGTTGTGATATTTTTAATTTTCTATAAAATCTGGAGTGACGAAAGCTACTTTTTTTCTTATGGTATCTGAAGACATTGTGAACTAACTGTAGACCGAATTACAATGACTTTAGAAGGACAGTGGCGACAATAGAAGCCCACCCGCCAAATTGATGCAAAATTTCTAATGGTTTAAATGCGGGCACCCATATTATCGTTAGTTTTTCGCAAAATATGACTAAATTAATCTACTTTTATATTGACAACCTCTGTCAGCTTCAGTTGTAAATGTAGGGTTATGTTAATGTTTTACTTTAATATTCTATTTGAAATATCTTACAAACTTACTTTTTCATTTAGATTTTTAACAAATAACAATGTTCGTGCAAGCAATTAATGAGAGTTGTCTTCCAAGTGAATTTATTAATGTAATATGTACTGAAGAAAGCCTACAAAATAAAGTTTCTTTTATGCTAATCTTAGAGAGCTTCTCTACCTCAAATTGAGGTGGGGAATGAAGTAAAACATACACTAAGAAATGAAACAATATTGTCTTTTACAGCAAAATAAAACCAAAATATACATATGTGCAATATTTAATAACTTTTCTTGGAGTAAACTTAATACATTTACGGTCATAGTCATTTACACATTTATCACAAACACTTTATAATTACAAGCAAAAAAACAGGTGAACCAGGGTTAAATACATTTCTCCATATGGCCAATGGCTGAGAACTTCTTGTTTGAATCAATATTCATTCTAATAATTACAAAAACTAATGAGACACTAAAATAACAAGCCTCATAAGAAACCCACGTAGGCGAAAAGTAAACAAAACGATTTTGGCAGCAATATGGCCAAACCAATCAAAAATTGGTTACTCTATTGTTGCCATTGTCCTTATAAAATCACTGACCGAATCTAGTACCAGCGCCCCCTATCTCTGGAACCGCAAGTACAAGAGGTAATAGTTTACTCGTAGTAAATAATTAATGTAATTCTTACTTCTAAGTTGCAACAGAATAATAACGACTGGTAATGGCCAGTTTAAAGTAGCAATAGATGATAACTTTTTCTACTTTGCAACGACTCGTTTTACTTTATAGTAGTACGTTATAGGAGTACATTTGAACGTAATTGAGAAGTCTCTGCAAAGTTCAAGAAGGTACTGATACTTAAAAGTTCTAATTTTCTAAACAGATTAGAAACAGTAACTTTTAATAATTACTATTATGTAACGGAAAAGAAATGACGACCTTGGAGTCAATTCCTTAAGTAGTTGCTTGGCAGTAGTTATTATATAATTACTTTACATGGAAAATCACTATAAAGTATTATTTGCAGTAACAAATACATATATAATACTTGAAAACGTGTAACCCCAGTTTGTTAATATATAGTAGGATTATAAGTAATAAATACGTAAAAACTCTTAAAGAGTAGTAGTGGGAACAGTTATAGTTTCTTAAGTGCTAGCTGGGAATCGGGGCATCTTTTATTGACCCCTGTCACTATTTCTATTATTTATAAATATATTTTTCATGGTTGGGGTTGACAAAAGGACAAACTAACAATCCATTCCTCAAGTAAATTACTAATCATAAAAATATTTTCTTGCTAAAAATAACATTCACGCTGTGCCACTTTCAATATTTTATACAATATACAAAACAAGTTAGAACAGGTTACATTTTTTTCCATAGGCACAATGATATCTCCTTTTTCTTATTGTAAAGGACCCTACAATTAAAACATCAAAGATGCTTCCAAAATTAATAATTTAGATATCAGAGAGAATATCGTGGAAAGCAAACCCTTTAAGAAAACACTTTTTATCGTCCCCTGTACACCTTTAAGCTAGTGACAAAAATTCTTGTAAGAGAAATTTTGTACGTTAAATTAGAATGTTTTCAAACGTATCACTAAATATTGTAACTCCTCACTATTTTCTTTAATACCCCACACTCATAGTACTTACTTTAAGAGATTATAATCCACTTCTGTTAAAAACGTACTTATACAACTTATCACAGCACTGATGAGCTCTTCATTATCACAGTCACAATAACTTAACAGAGTGTTTAACGTTTCTTGTTTACTTAACCTAAAATAATAATTTTCTTTAAAGATGATTATTATGATAGAACTTTTATAGCGTATTTTTCTCTTTACATTGATAACATTGACTTTGGAGCAACTATGTGTAGCATATACATCTGGATGCCTACAAAGTGTTGTGTCACATCCCATTTACAAGGTAAAACATTAAATTGGCCTAATTGTATAACTTTAAAACGATTCATATTTTAAAAAAAGCTTTTGCTAATAGCTATTTGATATCGTGACGTTATCTACATATTTAAAACACTAGATTTCTCAGCTAGTTCGTGAGAGAGTTGTACTGCACCAATTTACACGATTTTCTTTTAAATGATATGGTTACCGAAACCTTTCAACGTTATTTTTTGTACTGTTTTATTGCGTATTTTTTCTATAAAACCAATATGTTATACTTCAATAACATTTCTGGACGATCTGGTGAATGCACCCTATATTCTTATAATTCCACTGGAAACTCATCGCGCCATCTAACGGAAAAAGTAGAACAAGGTTTGCCGGGCCAGCTAGCCTCTATAAGAATAATTATATCGTCATATACTAATAATTCTAATCACTCAATAAATTCAATGAAAATCAAAGCTTTTTTCGATAAACACAAAACAGTACAATACATAGACTCCCAAACAATCGCGGAAAGTTTTAACAAGTATTTTGCTTCTGTAGGGGAAGAGATGGCTCAGGACATTATAAAATATACTAAAACAACAAAAAATTGTTCAAACAAAAGTTCAACCTGTAGAAATTCAATATTTTTGTGCGAGGCCACAGAAGACAAGGTGAGTAAAATTATTGAGTCCCTAAAAACGAATCCGTTCCAGGAGTTGAGGAAATCATAACAAAAATATTAAAAGTAGGTAGTTACAATTTAGTACCACCAATAACTCATCTACTAAACCTAATATTTTAAACTGAGAAATGTTCCCAGCATTTTAAAAAAGCAAAAATTAAACCGATTTATAAGAATGGTGCAAAAGATCAAATGGAAAATTACAGATCAATAAGACTAATAAGGGCTCTTAAAATAAGACTAATGTCATTTTTAAATAATAACAATCTATTATCGCCCTATCAGTTTGGATTTCAAAACAATAAATCAACAAACGATGCAATAACATTATTAACTAGTAAAATAAGTCAGTTAAGCCATCAAAAATTGTTATCTAAACTTTATAACTGTGGTATATGTGGACGTACACATGATCTCTTTAAAGACTATATTAGCGGTAGGGCGATGTTAAATAGGGTTATCTGTATTTGAAGTGGAGATAGTAAAGTGCGTTTCTTTTAATATTTATCTGCCTTATAAAATTGTTATTGTTTTTAATTGTAATTGATTGTATGTTTTTTGTGTAAATAAATATTATTATTATATTTTTAATGTGTTTTTCTTTTGATCAGTTTTTTAATGTATATTATTTTTTGTCAGATCACATTTCATGTTACATGTCCTATGGCACAATTCAACTCTTTTTGAGAAAATAGTGTAAAATTATCATTTTTGAGACCTCTACCAATCTCCGGTTTAGCTAGAAATGTCAAAATTCGACTCGAATCTCTATTTCCAGTTTGAAGTTAGGTTTCGAATTATGGAATCCAGTTGATGTCATCTTATAGATTTCGAAAAGTTAAGAGAGGAAAGTGAAAATTATCTCGTTCTAAGTTTAACCGCTTGGCTGAGTAGCCTATAGGCGGCCCAAAATAACAATTTTGGGTATTACCAGAAGGTCCGAATTTTGGGTACTACCAAAAGGTTCGAAGTCGAAGAAATCAATTTGAAGAGTAAAAGTTTTTCGAAATTATTAATAGCTTTCAAGTTACATGTTACATGGTGTATAAGTTTTATCCAAGAATAGTGGTAGTGGTTATTCTTGGGTTTTATTTTATTCATTATTTATCAGCTTGGCGGGATTACGGGTTTTGACGTTCTTTTGGAGTACGACTATCTGTATACATTTATTAAGAGGAACGCGAAGATATGTTGAACTTGAGGCTGTATTACTAATTAGTTTTCGCTGTGGTTTTTTCTTTATTACATTTTTTTTTCTATAAATAAATATTTCTAATAATTTTAGACATCCATCACCAAAATTCTGTAGAACATCGCCAAAAAAATTTCCTTCAATAATGCAGTGCCTTCTGACAAATAATTGTCTAAAGCTAAATTTTAAAAAAACGAAAAACTGCCCGAAAATTTTTGATTCGATTTATTCATCAAAATCTAGATAACTTAATTATGTTCAGTTATTAATCCTTTAATAAGTGAGGAACTTATTCTTTTGTGTTGGTATCAATTTAGTTTTTTTTATGAAACCAACAGGATTTACAAAACGTAGTACCTACCCAATAAATTTATATAACAGCCGAGATCATATCTACAGAACATCATTGACATAGGTCGTAATAAAACGACAGGGTTTTAACTTTATCTAATATAGATTTTCTAATATGAACTTAAAAGACGTTTTCTAAATCAACATCTCTAAAACTAATGCATATTTCAGAGCTACTTACCTTAAAAATTTTATAGCACAAGGATAATAATCCAAGAGTAGAAATAATAACACCCTGTCTTCTTCTCTAATATAATGCTGAATTTTCAGTTCTTCCATTAGGAACCCCTTTAAGTATGGATGGATATGCTTCAAAATTTTCTCCACGGACGGCCTATTAAACGACGTAACGAGGTCATTGATATCTCCGTTAATTTCGACGTCTCCCGTATTAAAAAGCGCGTGGTTTTCAAGATTTGGCTCTACAGGAGGCTAAAAATAGTTTTAGGATATTATACTTGACAGCAGCTCAATTATTTCAGTATATTATTCATTTAGAGTTATACACATTCATTTCATATTCAGGATGTTTAACATTAAAATATACACCTTGTATAATTTTCGGGTAGAAAAGGAAATATTGTTTGCTTTCTCTTCTAATATAAATTATGCTGACAGACGCTACTGATAATTAAACATTTTATTATAAAATAAACTTTGATATTCTCACATTAAATGAAATACCTCAAATTAACAACACTTAGCCCTCAGACATTTCCTAGCTCGAACCTCAGAAAAACTAGAAAGAAGGCCAACTTTTTTAAATAGTAGCTTTTTGAAATCTCTTTTTTACTAACCGAAGATCACATTACTAAACTCTGTGCAGGTGCAAAAAAATACAAAAATCTACGAGTTTCTGAGATAAATCGATTGGAAACTATAGTTATGTTTTACCACCGACACCTGCCAAAAGAAAAAGCTGATTGTGAACGCGTCGCGGAATCAAATTCATATTTCCACAAAAAAAATTTAACATTTTAATTTTACAATTCTATAATTTATTTTATTTTTCATATTCTCTATTAGAAATATGGATTTTAAGTTGCACTGGTTATTGATGTTATTAGGGTGCACATTCTATATGACTTCTTTAGCATACTAATTTTCTAAACGATTTTGCTGAGTTGGCAAATTTAAAAAACCATGGGAAATCTAGATCGAATAACACTTTTGACCAGCTTCTGGGTGTTGTTGGTCGTATTCAAACTAAAGTTTTTTACTTTTGTTGTATTTGCACATTTGCTAATGCAATAGATATGCGATTTTTTTAAATTCTCTTTACATGATTCTCCTGGTACCAGCCAGCCTGTTGTTTTTTTCTGCCAATTTTCTATTATATCCACATTCCTGAAAGGAACTTTCTGGTTTTGGTAAGCTAATACTATTTTAAGCCTTTCGGGCAAGTTATTTTTATGTGTTTTAAAAGCATATGTAGTTCCATATCTGTACATTTCTAGTTACCGATATTGTGAAACTTAATCGGATCATTATGGTAGATATTTAGAAAATCTCTTAATCAAGGAGGTGATATCTGTGCTTTTCGGGTTAACCTTCAAAAACTTTCAATGCGTAAAATTTAAGAAGATAATTATAAAACATTTTTTAAAGAAAAGGGAAAATTAAAATATTAAAACTTACTTGAAGTGTTTTTTGATCTGTTATTTTTCAGAGCCACCTTTGTCAGTTTTAGGACTCCATAACTATATCTATATTATGTAAACTTACTCAGTTCTAATTATTGCCACCTGAAGAAGAATTTCCGTCCGTACAAGTTATTTTTAAAGAAATTTCATTTCCCCCACAGAAGCACCAGTTACAATGTTTAAAATTGGAAAGAAAAAATCTGTGGGTATAATTACAAATTTATTAGTTTTTACCTACAAACTAGGCCAGCGTGTACAAAATGCCTGCTGAGGAGTACTCCGCGTTCTCAATTTTTACTTAGTTTAGAGAATGATTCTTTTCTCGACGTACACAAAAAGGAAAAAAGTCCGATAGTCCTGAGGGATATTTAAAATTAGCAAATACTGTAAGAAAATACAACAAAACATTTACTAATAAATAGGTTTTCGAGAAAGTACGATGAACATAAAAACCATGGGGCAGGATATGTCAGTGGAAGAAAATTAACTATACTTCCCGATCGATTACCATAGTTTCGCTTAGAAACTCTTGTTGAATTGATAAAGGCAAAAACCATTAGAATAATTTTTCTCTAGAATATCCTGACCTTCATTTTTTATATAATTGCTCTATCTGCAATATTTTGCAGATTTGGAAAAACGATTTTTTAAAACTTCATTGACAGAGCAGAGGATATATAATCAAGATATCGGAGAGTAACTTTTAAAAAAGCGTGGAGTTTCCAAAGTCTTATTAACCAACAAAGAAAAAAAATGTCCCGAGTAAGAGCTTCTTCGTTTAAGACTATGGGAGTTGGCATTTTTTCATATTGTAGTTTTTTTCCATTTCAAAAAAGTTTGTCCATTTGTTTATTAAAAACTTTAGAATTCCGATATTCTGTTATAAAAACATTCAGAAAAAAATTACTTTTTGTTTTAAATACAACTGTTTTTTTACTAAATGTCGACGCGTTTTTCAAGGTCAAAAATGTTTTATATTTGGCTGAACATGCAGCTAGTTTAAAAAGGACATAAAATCTGAGATAAATCATTCCGTGACTGTAGCGCCACTTGCGGCGATTTACTTAAATTAGTCTAAGTTTTTGATGCGAGCTCTGTTAGCTGGTCGGTAACGCAAATAAAAGAAATATATGTAGTTTAGTTCCCTTTTATACACATGAACATACATAAAATACCGCAAAATTGAAACTCAACATTCTCAACACAATTTATCACTTGTGATCATAAATTTTTACATGTTTAAATATTTAAATCATATAACACATATTCTTCCATTATAGCTCAAAGGCAAGGTTTTTGTAGACAACTGATTAAATATTTCCCTTTCCTACCGAAAATGCCTATAGTTTGTTTTTTTATATACCTAAGATAACAGAACTGATACTTTACCACGTCACTTCTATCTGGGGAAAGGCTGAGTCGAGCCACCGTTGATCCAAACTGAAAAGAATAAGATTTCCTTAAAAAATAAAATTAATCGGCTGGATAGGAACAATAAAAAAGTATATCGGGTGACACTAAAAACATAACACACAGCAATTTTTTTTCGGTTTTTGAAACATATGAATTTGAAATTTTTTATATATATAACTCGATATGTAACATTTTTTTGATTAAAGAAAAAGCGGCAAAACGTACATTTTTACCTTTCGGTAGCTATATCCCGGAGACGGTTTCAGATAAACTTTTCGAAATTTGGCAGGTTTTAAGAAAACACTTAGAGCCCTCGGATGATATCAAACATATTTTTCTGAGTGTTGTTTGATACCTGATAACCGCCGAAAAAATTGAAATAATTTGAAATTTTCAGAAAACCTATCTCTCTGCAGTTTTCCGAACTCTATTTAAAATGAAAGTGATCGAAGTTTGAAAAGTTTTTTTTTTACTTTTTTTTAGGTCAAAAACAAGGATCAATTGAACGCCCTCTGGTGTCTAAACGGTTAAATTTCGGTTTAAAATTCAATAGTTCTTCCGAAAAATAACATTAAATAAAAATAAGGAGGCAAAAAACTACAAAGTTTGCTAAGTGTTCCCGTTTGGAGATTTTGACTGACCAAAATTATATTCTGTGACAATTAAGCAATACTATTTGGAGTTCTGGGATATTTTTTGGAAAAGTTCATCCATGCCTAGGAAGTTTTAAAAATTTATCTAAAAACAAAATGATACCCTCACTTTGAACCCAAATTTTATTGAAGTTATTTACTTTTTTCACACATAGCGAAGCAGATTCAAGAACTCTTAATTTGTTTTCTACAACTTCCAAAATATTACAAAATTTGACTTGTAGAAAATTTGCACATATTTTTTGTTTTTGTAACACATCAAAAAACTTCAAAGCATCAGTAACCTTTGATAAAACATAGGTAAATGGGGGTAAATGAGTATATATTTTTAAAGAAATTTGAATTAATTTTAGGGTCTCAAAACCGATTCCTTGCGTATTTTTGGGTATTGTTAGGGAAGTAGCCACAATTTGGGGGCAATACTTTCTACAATGTTGATCTACTTAAGACAATTGGCTGTGATTTTCTGTATATTATGGTAAATGTCGAAATTCGATTCAAATAAATGCTATTCGATTACCTTATTTGAAACAGTTAGAGCAACAAAGTCCAATCTGATATTTATAATCAATGAATAGATAGACCCTTCTGGGTGAAAGGAGTTGGTTATTGAGACAGTGTTCGTAATAGTGTTGACATTATATCATATATTATATATACTTAATTTGAGAAAATTACCTTTTTAAATTTTAACCCCTATTAACCTTCAATTTTAAGATAATGTTGAAATATTGTAGCTATTTATTTTAAACTGCGGTCATATTGACTTTTTAACATGTTATACATGTTTAAAAATGAAATTTTACAGAGAAAATGTAAAAGGTGCCATTAAAAATATTGAAAAAAATATTAAATCTATTATTCCCCAAAATTAGTTTTTATCCGAATATTAGTATGAATTACAGTGAATTTAGAAGTTACTATAAAATGTGGAAACTAGATGCAAAAAATAAAACTATGGTAACTCTATAAAGTAAAAAGGAAATAAATTCATATACATTCGTCTGGAGTACTGTGTCATTTCCTCCCTTGGTTTTTAATCAACATTTTTCACCCTTGTAATGTAAATAGCTTAAACATCCTATATGTTTAAACTTACTCTTACCACAGCATTTTCCATCTTATTATAGAAGAGGTGCATCTGGTTAAGGCAAATCAACAATTCCAAGCAAAACTTTTTCATCACGCTTTGAGGTCCGTACAAAATTGACATAATTTCGTTCGTTATCGTCGAATATGTAGTATCAGTCTCTTCAAGTTTATTTATAATAATAAAGTAGGCTAAAATGGTACGCGTGAGAGCAAAATTGCCTTGCCAAGTTAGAGGAGGCGTCTGCTTCTTCACGTGTTTCGAGAGGTATAGAAGGATTCGTTTCAACCATGACAGATCGTCAAAATCTCTAGAGCTAAAATTGCAAAAAGATATATTAATTAAAATGTTAGGATTTTCAAAAATAAATTTTGCTAGCAATTTTGTGGTAACTATACTATAATCTTGTTGTGTATGTTAAGGTTAAAGACCGAAAATATTTAATGTAGATATTACCTGAATAACGTCAACACTAATACGTAAAGTAAATATTAGAACGATATTAACCATTAGCGTATAGCTAATATCGATTAGGTGTAAGGGTACAAATTAAAACAAATACATATTATGTGTTACTCTAGTATGCGTTTTACCCGAGGTCCAGAGTCGTAAAGTCATTTTGCCATAGGTCTACCTGCACAATTGCAGTTTGTATATTATTTTCTATTTATTACCGACGGACAATTATAAATAATGTAATTAGGCATAGAATAATTATACAATCGCAACTTGCTTACGTAGATACATTATTTTAGCGGTTTTCGTAGATAAATGCATATTCGGCAATAATTGAAATAACGTATCATAATATCTAACCGAATATTTGTATTTTCCAAAAAAAAAACTAAATTTAATAACATAGTCATTGGCAGCAGAATAATTTATTAAATTTAACAGTTTCTTTATTCTACAGCGCGCTGTTGTAACGGATGCCGGAAAAGCAGTTTCCCTTTTGGCTGTTACAACCGTACCAAACTGATTGTCTCGCAAACATTCAATAAGTTGATAATCGTCATTACGATTGCTCAAAATATTTGACTGCCCACTGCCTGCTTTTCTATCCAGGGTATAACTTTTTGGTATCCGCAAACTTTCAGCCACCCCACTTTCACCCCAACGCTCTTCTAGTACCGTAATCACTTCACTCTTACTTACTTAAGTGTGGCAGACTTAAATTATTATCAAATTAACTCTGGTTTTCACATTATCATCATAGCCAGGTATTAGTTAACTGTTTTTATAAATACATTTACATTGGAAAAAAATATGTGCCCGGATTTTTGTGATCGCAACTGTACATCGTTCGGCGGAATACAAACAAGTTTCGTTAAAATTTCGGTGTGGGCCTGGTGGATTCTCCATATGCATTGCAATGGATGTATGTTTTAATCCCGGTTAGGGCGATGACCTACTTTTCAGTTTTTTTTTGAGGTCAGGTAAAAAAGTGTATCTATACTAAAACAAGGATCCTTTTTATACAATCTATACTATCAGGTGGATCCGTACCGTTAGCACCATTATAAAAGTCATAATTTGACTCGTACCGTGCATGCGGAAGCTTCGATGTCAAAGTAAAATTGGTCCCCCTAGACTTTTGTGGCAAAAACATATAGACACTAATTAAAATGAATTTTAGATAGGTCATTTCGACCATAACAAAAAGGGTCGATTCTTGCTACCCGATTGGCGATTTTAATTCGTAGGTTTCATCTACTCTACAATAAAACTTTTTGCGCTTGTCTTTTTTTGTAGGAGTTCCAATTTTTAGAAATATTCCTGTATTCAGATTCAGTGTATTCGTTATCTTTTAAACATCCCTTAAAATGCTTAGAGAAACGCGTTAGCCAAGTGCCGTGCTGTGTGAATTGTTTTACGAGTATATCAAGGTAAAATTTATATATATATATATATTTTTTGTTTCTTAGATGTATCTAATAAAACAATCACTCTAATTCATGCGATCAATCACATTAAATTGGTTTTAAACATTTCATTTTCATTCAAATAAAAAATTATTTTGTTTAAATACTCAAATTACTGTTATTTGAATAGAAGCTAAACAAATTTTAAACATTTTATGTGCAGTATGAAACGGTTCTATCGATAAACTACTTAAACTTACTTTTACGCTACAACAATATGAATAAGGTGCAACATTTTTCTTTTTCTAATGTAAAAAAACTTAATTTGAAAAATTAAATTATTACAAATGATACCCATTATTATATTTTATTAGTAATATTTATGTATTATAAATGCGCAGAAACAAGAACATCCACTAAAAATAGGAACAATAAAAATATTAACACATCGCTGCTCCATACGGTTTTGGAATGAACTCCAAAATATACCTAATCCATTTTTTTTAAATAATTGGAAGTCAGCTGTTAGCCGGCGGCCATTTTGATTATTTCTAAAATATTTTTGTTTACTCTGTTTTCTTCAATTGAATTCATACGGGGACGTCTTTTGCGACTCCTTACAGTGCCTTTGACTATAGCACATCTCCCAATAATAACTCACATATTAAAGCAAAGCTCTAACCGCATTCACTAATATTTATACGCAGTGAAATCAAGAAACGGTCATTAAGCTTCAAATATTTGTCTGCAGAACTTCTAAAAGCGTCAGAGGGCATAGAAGCTAGCATTAGGACAGTGGAGTTAACCGCCATTCCAAAGTCTACCTTGCGTCGATTCCTTGACGAAGACAATTCAATGGAGAGGAAGAACAGATCTGATAAAAGCACAATGTAAGTGTTTGGGAATAGTGTTCCAGAGTTAATTCGCAGAGAAGTATATGAGGTGTATGATTTCGATTTAAAAAAATTGACAAGCGCATTTGCATTAGAGAGACTCCACGGCTAGTGCAATGGAGACAAAAATATTTAATCCAAATTCATCAGTTCCGCGCAGAAAACCGAAATATTTACTATATAGATGAGACTTGGTTCGACACCCCTGACACTAGAATTAAAGTTTGGCAAGATTCTTCACCAAAGTGCATTTTAGATGTACCTGCTTCCCGTACACTGTGGCTCGAGGGATGGCTGGGTGCCGAACGCTTTGCTACTTTTAGCGAAAAATATTAAGGACTACTCGTTAGAGTACCATCAGGACATGACAAGTGAGCTTTTTGAGAATTGGATGATAAATTCTCTTCTTCTGAATAACCCGCCAGGCAGTGTAGTCGTTTACGATAATGCTAGTTCTCACAGCACCTTAGCTGAAAAAGTACCAACCATAACCAGCAAAAAAGCGGTTCTGGAAGAGTTCCTTCGCCATGACCTCTATTTTGAAGAAAATATAGCTTATTACTTTTCCGCATATCAATAATTTATGTCAGTCACCAATACGCAATACATTTTTGTAGGTACATATATAAACATTGTTTCAATCTTTCTACTGCCACCCTGGACGAAAATAATTTATTTGCCAAAATAGATGCACAAGCAGGCATAAAATATAAAGCTATTACTTAGTCATGACCATTTATCGTGTGTCGGACTATAATTCATACATTCGCTAAGGCTAAGACGCACACCAGCTTAGATAAAGTCAATATTAATTGGTTACACTCCGAAATAAGCATAGAAACTCCCTTTTATCGGACATTATCTCACTGGTATAGTATTAATCAATCACAATCTAAACAAAAAATCTTTGTTAAAATCTGGTAGACTGCACGAAACCAATATTAAAATGTATTGCCTTTAAAGAGAATCTTAAGTTATTTGGACAAATAGTAATTTTATTGTTTAAAATACACGCTTATTATTTTTATCCGTTTCTAATATGTCAAATTGAAATAAATGACCAATAAAGAGCTTTACCAAGATATAACCCGAGTTCAAGTTTTCCTAGGTATATTTTCGAAATACATCTTGAAACCATACAATCTCAACTCGGTAAGAAATCAGAAGCTAGTAGCCAAGAGATTGTTTTTCGTTACAGTTTTATTTTTGCAATAAAATGTACGTTTATTTTCAAGTTATTAAGTGAATTGTCTACTAACCAGTCAAGGAATACCAGAGCCCTTTTAATCCAGTACTATGACTAGTGAATAACCAAAAACAGTAGTAAGTACCCTTCAATTACTTCTGTATGGCATATATCTGGTGGGCAATATTAGATGATTTATGTTCAGTGTTTCCAGATGAAATTGACTTAAAAACAGTAGACGAGTGACACATTTCAATTGTTTCCTGTTTTACTGCCTGATATCTTCCTATAGTTCCCCATTTAGAAATATTGTAAGCATAAAGCACGCAACACTTAAATAATGTGATTTCATATTTACATCTTGCATAAAATATCTACAGCAAAAACAGCATCAATCATATTTCCAGCCATCCGGTTAATTTTTAATTCCTACATTTACGACTTGCACCCAAATCTTAATGCCCACTTACATACTTACTATTTTCAAATCGGGACAGGACAAGAGAGACCTTTAATTTTTAGATTACGGCTTTTATACTGCATTAAATGATAATAATTACTAGGATTAATTGTGTTCCATGTGTTCACGCATGAACTTATCGCTATTAAAGTTTAGTAGCAAAAGAAAAAGAAATTTTGCTTTAAAAGTTTAAGTGAAATTCAAATGATTTTTTTAAAGATATATTATATGTACATTTTTTGTTTTATTTTTAAATTTTGACGTGTGTCTAAAGCACGAAACACGGCTCACGAACTTAGACCATGAACTTGGCTTTACGCAATAAGTTCATTTAATTTTCACTACACACACAAATACATAACGCTAGCGCACCTGGAGTATTAAAGAGTGCGGCCAGCGCTGCCCCGCAATCGTTTATTAACATGAGTGTGTTACACGTGGCCGCTGTTGTAATTGTGATAGATGAGTTGGGATTTTTAGGAAAGAAAAAAAAAACCGGAGTATTTGGCCAAAGAAATGGCTGCAAGGACGAGAAGCGTGGAGTCATTTAAACCTTTTACACAAGCTTAAAGATACGAATTGTAAAAACTTCCGAATTTTTTTTAAGAATGACGGAGTAGAGTTTAATAATTTGCTGATATTGGCTTCTCCATTAATTAAAACGAAATTTATTTTTATCAGATTTTGGGCAAACTGATTCTAAACTTCCAAAGTCCAAACGAACCGAGCACACCTATATTTTTACTTCGCACAGGAGCACTTGATACGCCGCTAACACTGTTCTGTTTATACTACACGCAGGCGAACTTCATTCGTGAACGTGATTTTTAAACAAAGTTCGCAAACCGTTTTCCTATGTGTATGAAGCCGTTTAATCCTGATTTATATTATTTGGAAATTTACGAAAAGGTTTTCTGTAGCTTTGTGATTAAAATCGGTAGGAAAAGTGAAATCAGTAGATACGTCAATACTACAAATCGCCAGAATTATTATTGACATAATATTTATGAATCAATCCACTTTTACCAGATACTACATACGCCAAATGAGAACACAAGTCAAATTTAGTAATAAATAAACTTGCATTTAAACATTTATAGCTGTTTTAATTTTATCAATAGTTTTACAATCCACTAAGATAAGGACTAGATAATAAAGCAGATTTATAAAGAAACACTTACATGTATAAAAACAACGTAATCAATTCTGTATAAAGGTTGACTGTCATATGACTGAACTTTCGATCGCCATTTTCCCAAATGTGGGCGCTCAATTTGAGATAATTTGACAATGGTAGTTCCCTCATTTGGGCATTTTTTAATATATGATACATCTAAAAACAGAACGAATTTGATAACTCTTCATTATAGATGCTAAAAAATACTATTATAAAAGGTTAATATTATTAAAAAAGAGCTTATAATAGATAGTTCTAAAAAGGCTGTAGGAATATCAGCCTAACGATTAGGAAGGAGTTCTGTATAAAGGAAGACTGTCATAAAACTCAGCGGACCCACGTGCTGTTCTTGGCTAATGTCATACAACTCGACCTTTGTTCTCTATTTTTTAATATTAGGATCCCTTATATGACCATTTTTAAACATATATATTTTTTTCTGAATAACAATACAAGAACTCACGAAAAAAAGTGGTTTTTCTAACGCCTGACAAGTTCTTAACTTATATTAGCGGAAAAAGAATTTCTTTTCAACTCTTTTGGAGTTACTGACACTGACAACGGATTAGAATTGAGTATTCTTTAACTCAATAACAGAAACTGGGAGACTTGTGGCTATTTGCTCTTCAGGGCAAGTAAAGGTTGTAAGCTTTCTGTAGATTTCAATATTATTTTCTTTATGTCAGCCAGTTCAATCTACATTCATATTTATCTATTTACTCCTTACAGTAAATTTGCACTCTTCGCGGATACACGCCGTAACTGTCTGCAAATCTTCTTTTGGTAGAGGTCTTATTTTTAACAGTTACTTAAGAAATGAGTACAAGATTGCTAGATTAACCATACTTATAATTTAACACACAAACTAATTACCTAATTTTAAATATGTAATTATAAGTAATTAACATGTTAAGAGCGGATAAGTATCAATCAATACTACCGCTTTTGATTATCCCAAGTTAGGCTTTTTTTGTTTTATTGTAAAAAACTATATCAAACTAAATTATCGGTTATTATGGGTTAAACCAAGGTCAATTTAACATAACTATATGTGTAAGGAGTTTTCGTATTGAAAGGAAGTGAAAACATTGAAATTTATTTCGTTTTTTTAATAGAAAAAATAGTACATCTAATGATATTTTTCTTAGAATGAGTGAATAAATGTAAACTTTCTATTTTATATTAAAAAAAATGTCAAATTCGATGGAATTTATTGCTTACAAGCTCCGAATTTAAACGGGAATGTTTCCGGTAATTTTCAGCATCTGGGAATTTTGTCCATCACTAATAATGTCTATTTTTACTGATAATCACGTCTGTACTTTACATATTGCTTATCTTCGAACATTGAACTTGACAGAATAGATAGGATTAGCAACAAATTTGTATCCAACTAAAATACAGGGCGAAGAGGATATGTAGTTAGACAATATTAGGAAATGAAAAAACAGCCAATAGAAGTTTTTGAAATTCCTGACTGTTTTGCCCATATTTCTTTCTCTGATCTGTTACATGTAACGATATTACGTGGCAACATAGTAGCAGGTTTACAAAACAATAACGAATTTAGGTGGACACAAGTAAAGTGTCTATAGTCGATGGCTGATGCTAATTATATCTAGTTCAATGTTCGAAGTTTTTAAAAGAATTTAAAAGAGAACTGCCCAATGTGTTAATGTAATTGCTAACAAATAAATTGTAAAAATACCTGTAATAAGATACCATGACATTCATTATCACTGATTTTTGGATCCGAAATTTTGGAGAAACATTTGTCGAAATGATCTTTAATGTCTTTGGTGTTAATTAATGCAACGGAAGCCTTTGCTGCAGCTTCTCTTGTCCTATAGACTGGATTTGATAGGCAGACATCTATGTATGGTAGATAATCAGATACCTTAAACATGAAAGAATTATTAAAATTGCAAATATATTGTAACAAACAAATAAGGTTATTGGGCTTACTATTTTGATGTAGGATATTAATTTATTTTAACAAAGTTAAATTATTGTTGGTTAAGTATAGTTTTCCAGATATTTAAATCAAAATTTTACTCATCAAAAAATCAAGTATTATGCAGGAATCAATGTGTAACATTTTGGTATGAATCTAAGATGGTGAAACAAAATGGAGGCTTAATAAAATATTTAAAAAATTAGCTTGAACAAACCACTTAGTAGACTGATTTAAAATTTTATGTAAGAATCAAGTGTGATATAGAGATAAAATGGTATTATGATACGAATTCAAGAGGGCGAAACACAATGGCGGTCAATCAAAATGTTTGTAATCGTGAAAAAAATCACCCCACCCCTTCCAGGTTTTACAAATTTTCACATTTGAGGGTCCCTAGATGCCAAAAAACATGTTTTTTAATTCGGTCGGCCTTTCTATCGGTCTGGCTGCCCATTCGCCACATATCTAAAAAACTACTTACCCGATTGACTTCAAATTCTAGTCAAAAATTAGAGGTTATATGGTGATGACCTGGTAATATTTTGGTAAAAATCCAGTATGACGTATTTCCAGTATTCGTGGCTGACGACTCTCTCAGAACTAATAATTGGAACTCTAAAGACTAAAGCGGCTTCATATATTTATCTATTTATTTTGTAAAGAAATTTGGTTATTTATGAATTAAATATTTTGTTTAATTGGGTATTATTCATTCTACATTCATCTGCAAATCTACCAGAAGAGTCTCTTTAAAATAATTTTACGTTACCCTAAAATTTGAGTCGGGCAAGCTTCAAGTCCCATAAAGTATTTTAAAAAACAGTATGAAAAAAGCTTCTTATTAGATTGATTTCAAATGTTCAATAATTAATGTAACTGATAAAATTATGGTTCGATTCCAAGATCGCGGCAAATAAAATGTTTAAAAAATCAAGGCAAAAAAAACCTTCTTATACAATTGACTTGATATAGGGATAAAGTGGTAAAATGCTGATAGTATTTAGTAGTTATTGCTTATTCAATTTATTTTAAATTACCCCTAATATCAAGTGCAGCATTGGTAGGAAGGGTAAATATTGAAACGAATATAATATGGTGGAGCAAAATGGCGCCCAATAAGAAAGCCTGAAAAGACAGTATACCTATAAATATTACTTTACTGTATGTGCAGAACGAAATTGGGTCACACTTCACTATTCCTAATAAAAAAATTCGAGAAATAAAGAATTGTTAAAGCAAGGGCCAAAAAATAAAAAAACCATGAGTTTTAATATATTTTCCTGAACTTATTGCAGCGCTTATTTACGTTAGACTAATTTATATATTATAACCTTAACTAATTGTCCTCTTTAAATAGTAGCAAGGTAAGAAAACTAATTGTGCCAATATAATTAAATTAATATTTTTATCTTCACAGAAATTCTACGGCTAGTGACTTGGATCAGCAATACAAGGTGCCCAAATATTTTGATAATACTAATTATCTGTCAGTAATTATCCTTATATACAGAACCCAAAAAATGTATTTTATCAGGGTCAGCATGATTTAAATCAAATAAATAAAATCATGGTTTTAATTATGATTTAATCAACTAAATATTTTCGTTATTGCTAGACAGATATGTATTTATTGTCACAAGAGAGAAATAATCCGTTTTTGATAATACCTCAAATAATTTTCTAGAAATATTTTAGAAGTATTTTTAAGATGGTGGGAACAATATCTTCAATACATTTTTTTTCGTTTTAAAAAAATTAGTATTATTTTTTACCAAGTATTAGTGTGTAAAATTTTTTCTACTTAGGTTCAGTTACTTTTTTTGTTTTTATTTTTTACACGTGTTTGTTTTACTTATAAAATCTGTTGTCGTTTGCACATACTTTTTATCTATAATACTAATTTCCAAACTAACTTAACCTTTTTTAAAAATAAAACCCTTGTCAAACTTTTGTTTTGTTAAAGAATCATGCTTTTTGCCAACCCTATTTTAATAATATAAGATTTCTTAATACAGTGTGTAGTTTGCACAAAAATATTTGTATTAGAGGTCAAACAATTACCTCTTTGCTTTGTATAATAAAATATGACAACACAAAAAGTATATCAATGACTTACCTGATGTGGACCTTCATCAAAATTTGAAGGATAAAGTCTGGATAGGATCATCAGAATAGGCTGCAAAATTAAACTGGATCTATTGTGACATTCTTCAGCTAAACTATTGAGAATGAACTTGTACAGCTCCTGGTATCTAAGGAAAAATACTTTTACGGTAAGTTTATTCTTAATACAAAGCTGATCTGAGTCTGCAGTTCTCTGTACTCCAAACATCCTTGTCATGAGAGAAGCAAATAGAAGTGTCGACGAATTTCTTACCTAAATACATATTAAATACACACATTAAAAAGATTTTTAAAACATTAGGAGAAGAATAATATAAACTGCTGACCATAATTAACGCAAAAACATTTTATTATTACAAAATGAACTGCATTATTTTCAAAATAAAATAAGATATTGTAATACGATTTTCCAGACTTTTTAACAAATCCCCTCGAGGAATGTCAGCTTGGTTTTGACGGCAAGCAATTTGGTTTATACAGATAAAAGTATACAATTTTAGTAAGAAATAAAATCAAAAAACCGTTTCGATATTTTAACCAAATGTCTCAACAACAATAATGCAATTTAACAAAATACACATCAAATCAATTAATTATTTTATCATTGCATCAAATCAACAAATATATGTTTAGAAAAAAATTTAAATTTGCAAATAAGTTTCTTTTTCCGTAATCATATGTTTATGCAAGGCCCTGCATAGAATTGTTGTGCTAAAGAAGAAAATTCGGTTAATTTAACAAAAAAGTATGAAGTGAAAGCAAAAAAAACCGTTTTCCGGAGAAAAAAAATTAACATTGCTTGCTTACTGTCAAAAATCAAACCCAACTCAATTAATTCGGGAAAAAATGTGCTAAAAGGTCTTGAAAATAGCACTTCAATTTCATAAAATAGAACCATAGAAAAAAACTACTTCTTTGGCTAATACCACAACCTGTATTGAATTACACTGTTGACTCCTGGCTTTCGTTGGGAGCATTAATGTTAATATATTTTTATTACACTTACACCAACGTCACATCAAGGATACTATGATCGCTGTCTGGAACATGTTCTGCATCGCAACAGATATAATGATCCATTCTGGCCAAATGTCTGTCGCGATTCCGCTCTTTTTAGAGCTCATCAGACCGCCATAGACTAGCGAACCCCGTGTAGAACAAAGTCCCAGAGTGGATCCAAAATGCATCATCTGCTGCGATGCGGGACATGTTCCAGACAGGGATCATAGTATCCTTGTTATGACGTTGGTGTAAGTGGAATAACAATATATTAACATTAATGCTCCCAACATATTAATATTATTGCTCTCAACGAAAGCCAGAAGACAACAGTATAATTCGATGCCGGTCGTGGTCTTAGCCAGCGGAGTAGTTGTTTCTGTGATTCCATTTTGTGCCATGAGGCTCGCTAGTCTATGGCGGGCTGATGAGCTCTAAAAAGAGCGAAATCGCGATCGTCGTTTGACCATAATTGATCTTTGTGTCTGCTGCGATGCACGACACGTTTTAGACTGGGATTATTATATCCTTGTTGTATGTTGATGTAAGTGGAATAAAAATATATTAACTTTATATTTCATTTTGAAAATACTCTAGAGTTCATTTGATGATAAAAAATGTTATTTATTGCCTAGAGTTTAGTCTAGAATCATTTTCCGCAAAAATATTAATTTCACAGTTTTCGAATATATTGCAATTTATAATTTATCATTTTAAGACTTTTGGAAGTTTTTAAAAAACATATGATTCAGTATGATTCCAGACCAACTATCAGATAATATAAGTCGGGCTTAGATACGATCTCCGCCTGTAGAACGTTACCATCTCATAACCCTAATTGCCAATACCAGCTAATAATATAAATCAGAACCCTAACACTCATATACTCATCCCGTACCATGTCAAAATACTGCCCCAAATAAGATTACTTTAATTTGAGGTATATTATGAATAATTTTAGAACACTAAACAGAATAATTATTGTGATAAAACTTAATTTAAAAAGTGCAAGATATAACTTACCCCCCATGCTTCACTTTTAAATCCCGTTATGGCCAAAATGACGCCGCGTGCAACGTAGGACGCAACGAGTTCTCCCAGCTTGCTATGCCTAAATACTGCTCTAAGTACATTTAGACAGTGCATCCTGGTTTCGTCGCCAGCGTTCTCATAGTCCTCCGCGCATTTAAACAGACTAACCATTGTGGTGTGGAAGTACAAAGGATCAGGTTCCGTTGTTAGGATTGATAGAATTAGAAACGGCAGACCTGACACGCAAACAAGAAAAATCAACATAATTCTAATAGTTTTGCCCTATTCTAAAATAATTTAAATAATAAAATAAAGTCAAATGGAAATTAATGTATACGGGTGTCTATTTTATGTGCCAGTCTCTATTAGGCATTTACAATTGTTATGCTAAACAATATTATTGACTAGTCATTAGTCATGGGCAGGGGAAACTTATCACCTTTGGAAACTTGCCTTTTGAAGGTTGCCAATAACATGTTCTAGGAATATTTCCCAAAATTCCCACAGACATTATA
Source organism: Kuschelorhynchus macadamiae (assembly GCA_030620095.1). Lineage (NCBI taxonomy): Eukaryota > Metazoa > Arthropoda > Insecta > Coleoptera > Curculionidae > Kuschelorhynchus > Kuschelorhynchus macadamiae. The sequence continues at coordinate 160,790 of JAUTXW010000043.1, forward strand.
CATTTTGTAAATCTGACGATGATCCAGTGACATTTGACAGAGTTTTAATCCCCATTTGCTCTCAAAGGGAATGGCTATTGCAGTGAAGATATTGCGCGTTCAATTAAAAGATATAGTAATCCAACTCCTCCAAAGGAGAATAAGGAGCCACCGTTAGGTAGTGTTGTTCTTCTCTACATACATGGCACTACAGACAAAATAGAACGAATACTTCGGCGGTCCAACATAAATATACTTTTCAATACAAATAAGAAGATTGGACAATGCTTGCGATCCCCAAAAGATACTGTACCTTTTAGATATTGTATATAAAATTCCTTACGTCTGTGGTAAAGTGTATGTGGGAGAAACAGGATCAACTAGACTTAAGGAATGTGAACAATGTATTAAAAAGACACAAATTGTTCAGTCTGCTGTAGCTGAATACCAGCATACTACTGGCCATATTATAAATGTAAAGGAAACCAAGGTTCTAACATCAATTCCATGATTTTATAAACAAAAAATCAGAGAATCGATTGAAATTTTTACATACACACATACAAAAAATGTAAATAGAGATACAAGTTACGATATACATCACACGTGGAAACCGATTTTAACACAGGGTCACGGTTCGGCGAGCATAAGTCCGGTATAAAAGCCCGGCTGAATCTCTTCGCACTCATTCAGTGTTGGTTGGATCTTGTGGATCAATCAATCAATCAATCAAAATGTACTTTATTGTCAAGAATACAAAGAATTGTCAACAAAGCATGATAAAGCTAATGTTTTTTCCTTTTCCTTTGTTTAATAGCAAGTAAAAAAAAACTAACAAAGAAGTAAAACCCTATATAGGTAAATATCTATGTTAAAGTGTACAATTCATAGATCTGTCTAGTAATAAAAATATAATAAAGAAAAGGAAAAAAAAAAAAACACTCAAAAAGCGAAAAAAAAATCTAAGCAAAAGACCTGTTAAAGTACATAATAAAGCTAACATCTGTAACAAAAGGTAGGAAGAATACTTGAGTTATATAATTAAATACAATAAAAAATCAAAGGCAAAATAATACATAATTGACACCAGACAAAAGAAAAAACAATGGACAATTAGAGTAAGTTGTCTGTGTAAAACTCACCCAGACTGTAGTATGCTTTGTTTTGCAGTGCGCACTTAAGGGTCCGTCTAAAAATCTTAAGTGAATCAGAATTCCTAATGTGAATTAGCAGATGGTTAAATATTTTTCTGCCCTCATAGATAAAAGATCGTTTAGTAAATTCCTTAGTGGGGATAGGTAGAGGTAGATGAGATGCTTGTCTAGCATTGTGTCTAGGTGATGGAATTCGAATGTTATTTCTATATTTGTAAAGCAGAGAACCACATTTATCTTTGCTACATTAAAGGAAAGTCGGTTCGCGTCGCACCATAGTTTTATACTGTCAATGTCAGATGATGTATTACTTTTCAATTGCATAGAATCTTTGTGTTGCCATACAATGGAGGTATCGTCCGCAAAGATAGTAAAATCGCCAGAAATTTGAATACGTACAAGATCATTTGCTGATTGCACACCAGAAACAACAACTGACTGACTGCGACCAGAAAGGTCGGACTCGAACCAGGCCAGAGCATTACCTCTAAAACCGTAACGCTCAAGTTTTAGCAGCAACACTCTGTGATCAACGCAGTCAAAGGCTTTTGACAGATCACAGAATACCGCTGCCGCCAACTCACCCGATTCAGACAAAGATAAACAGTTTCTAGAATGCCAAAAATGGCATTGTGAGTTCCCGTAGAGCTCTGAAACCTATACTGCTTTGGAGTAATTAAGTTGAAAGATTCCAAATAGTTTCATACTCTCCTTTTTACAACTTTTTCGAAGACCTTGGAAAGAGTCAGGAGCAAGGAAATGGGGCGAAAGTTTGACGGTTCAGTCAGTTCACCCCCCTTGTGTAATGGAATAACCACAGCTGACTTCAAAAAAGTTGGGAATTCTCCTCTGGCCCAAGAATCGTTAAAAGCTGTTGCCAGAGCCTCCAATGCATAATCTGGCAACTCCAAAAGCACTGCAGCAGATATTTCATCCTCACCACATGGCCTCTTGTTTTTAATATCGTGCAAGCAACTTTTGACCTCAACAACTCGGTTTCAAAGAAATAGAATGATCCAGGCACAGGAGTAAAGACCCTGAAGATGCCTCGTGCAATCGAAGGCGAAACGTCGGATAGTAATTCCGATTGACACGGTCTAATCCCAAGAACCATGATTTCTTAGTTAATCCTACTTTATTATAAATATTTAAATTTGCCTCAAAAATGTATTTTAGGATCATAATGAAGCTAGAGCACTGAAGTTATTTATCAAAAGGAGAAATGCATAACAATAATTGAAAATCCAGTATACTGACCACTAGACCAAAGCGGTACACGATTAAACAAATAAATTCTATACACATTCCTACATCCATAAGTAACCTCAGAACTCACCGCCGAAAGGCGCCATTTTTAATGCAACTTTTCCCTATTATTTAAGATTCTTTAGCAAACACGCGGAAATGCACAGTGAAAGAACAACATATAAAATGAGCACTCAATATATAAACCTTGCAACACCACCAAAATCCGCAGCTGCATTTTAACCTACCAGCACTCCTTCTTGTCGCGCATAAATCCTCTGAAGTTTTCTTTCCGGTACATAATTCAATTGCATCTTGCAGCCATTGTTTTGGCAAACTAGAAATATTCTGTCTAGTCGATTTCCAGAAATACTCGCAAATAATACTAAATCCCACATAAGCTTGTTCGAAGACGCCTCTATGCTTGCTCTGAATGAAGACATTTACAAAAAACTGTCCCACTTTAGTTAGGGTTTCATCAGATAACATGCTTATCTGGCCCTCAAGTTTTACTGTCTGCTTGACAATTTCTGCCAATAGAAGGGTCATTTCTTTCATCGTTCTCCAGGCATAAACTAAAATATTAAATAAAAATCTATACTACTTAAAATCCCTATTTTTCAATAATATTAAAACATTAGGTTACTACTAATTAAGTGGTCTGAGTTTTTTGGAACGAGGAATCTTTCCTGTTTTAATCTCGATTAGTAAGAGTACCTCGTGAAATCCAAAACTAAATTATTAAAACTAAATAAATTTTAAATAAAAAATTATTAATTTCAATTTATATTTATCACTGTCTAAACCAATGATCTTTAATTTTAAACTTATCACTAAGAAGAGATCTTAAAAAGTTTTATTTTTGATATATCCATTGTTAGAACAACAGATATCGGTTTTTCCACCTTACTATAAACTAGCCAATGGGAAATATAATAAATAAATAATTTTTTACTTATATTAAAAATATAATACAAATCATAATTTATAATTAAAAATTATATACAGATTGAATTAAAAAAAGGGAAAAAAAGCAGAAGAAAATTTTATATATCATATATTACAGGTATATGAAATAATTTCAGAAGATAATTGCAGTTTATGATTTAAATCTTTATTGTTCAAGTAATAGTTTCTTAAATACACAATCTCTAAATACAAGTTTAGTTCTTATATTCTTGGCATTTGGTAGTTTATTCACTAAATGAATCATTAAAAGTTGAAATCAAAATTATTGTTGCTTGTCGTCAATGATTAATAAAAGAAAAGAAAACTTAGTTAAAATGAAATGAGATTCCCCTAAAGCAAATTATGCTTTTTCGGATAATAGTTTCGTTTAATTTAGCCAATAGTCAAACCCTCTATTTTCAAAAGATTTGACTATTGTTGAAAAAGCTTGGAAAAAATCCTAAATCTAAAAATTCAACAATATTATATACATTGGTATGCAAGTCGTAATCCACTTCTTTGTTGAAGTTTCTTTGTCATTGTAAAAAATGATTTTGTTGGAAATAAAGATATTATTATTATTATTATTATTAATATAAAGATCTTGAACAACAGCCTGCATGATTCTTTTTATCAATTTTTTTTAAGAAGGGCATACATATATATATGACGAAGGTAGGGGAAGTTATTTCAATTTATAAAAAGGGTGACAGGGAAAAAATCAAAAGCTATCGATGTATTACGAGCCTGCCTACCTTTTCCAAACTTTTTGAAAAAGTAGTTTTATGCAAGATAGAAAACTTCTTAAATGCAGAAAAATTAATAAGTAACAAACAACACGGTTTTAGAAAAGATTGCTCCACTTCTACAGCTGCTTTTGAGCTATTAAATTTCTCGATAATCAATCAATCAATTTCTGATAATAATTTCGAGAAATTGGAAAATATTGCCAATATAATTTTGGAAAAATTTGCTTTATGGTGTGAGAAAAACTGCCTTATTGCCAACGAATCCAAAACCTGCTTTATGACATTTTGTATAAGAAAAGATATGCCTCGGGTTCCAAATTTGTTATTAAACTGCAAACATGTAAATAGGATTGATAATTTTAAATTTCTAGGATTACATCTAGATCCACACAACCATGTCGCAAGTAAGTTAAATACTGCCTACTTTGCAATAAGAAATCTAAAAAACACTTTAGAAATAAAACTACTTTTAAATACCTATTACGCACTAGCATATAGCCATCTAAGCTATGGTATTATTTAGTGGGGCCAATCAACAAATTTAAACAGAATTTTTATATTACAAAAAAGAATAATTAGAAATCTCATTAAGTCCATCAGACTCATGTAAACCCTACTTCAAACAGTATAAAATTCTCCCTCTTCCATGTATTCTAATTTAACACTTGGTATTATTCGTTAAAAACAATTCACCAGATTTTCTCGTCATCTAGAACTACATAATTATGGTACAAGAAACTCCACAAACATTTATATACTGCCCTATAGGACTAGCACTTTCCAAAAAAGTCCTTACTGTTTTTGTGGGAATATGTACAATTGACTACCAGCAAGCCTAAGAGAAATAACTTGTTGCAAACAATTTAAGAAAAGTACAAAGAGTTATCTTCTTGACAAAAATTATTATGTTAGAAATTACTTTTCAATTTTGCAATAATTGTTTTCTGTTAGTTCAATCTCGCTCGCAGTCAGGAGCGATAAAACGAATCTGGTGCGGTGGATTGGAAGTGCACTGCAAGAGCGCGGCGTCCAAGCGAGTCAGGGCGGGTACCAGATAGACATCGGGGTGCGAGGAGGATGCCCTCAAGGCAGCTGTCTCTCCCCGCACCTATGGTGTCTAGTCATTGACGGTCTGCTCAACACACTCGTGGAGGCCGGCTTCTATGCACAAGCTTATGCGGATGATGGATTGATTCTAATATCAGGCAAGTACTTGGGCATCATCTGTGAGAGAATGCAGATGGCCTGTAATATATTGGAGGCATGGTGTAATGAGGTAGGTCTCACGGTTAATCCGCGGAAGAATGAGATGATCCTCTTTACAACAAGAAGGAATTTAGGAAATTTTCGACCCCCAAAATTGTATGGTCAACAACTGACCTTGGCAAAAGAGGTTAAATACCTGGTGGTCACAGTAGATGCAAAGCTGAGCTGGAAGACTCATGTCGATAGGCAGATAAGGAAGTCAATAGCGACCTTCTGGCAGCTCCGTAGAGCGGTAGGCACAACCTGGGGACTAAGTCCTAGGATCATGCACTGGCTGTACAAAGCAGTCATAAGACCCAGGATATCATACAACTCAATAGTATGGTGGCCCTCGGTGGAGAGGAAAACCATTCGTTCCAGTCTTGCAAAATTCCAGAGACTGGCTAGCCTAGCGATAACTAGAGCAATGAGGACGACGGCGCCGTCAGCAGCATTGGATGTCTTGCTAGGGCTGCCATCATTGTCTACTTTCATTAAGAAAGAGGCTATGGCAGCGCACTAGCGAATGAGGGACGCAGGAGCTTGGCATACCAAAGGTGAGGTTGTGGGTCATGCAAGAATATCCCACATTGTGGAAAGAGAGATCCCTTTATCTACCTACAGAGTAACACGACCCTCAGGCAGACTAGGGATCGATTGCTATTTGCGCAGCTGCTATTTTGAAGCAGCTATTTGGCTGAAGCAGCTTACCGCTGCATTTTGTTTCAAGAAGTAGCTGCTTATTTAAAATCGCGTTATTGAATCACGTCTATTTGCCACGTCACTGCTTCGCCGGCCGCCGTTGCTTCGCTGCGGTAGAAAAATGTACCGGATTGCTGTCGCTGTTCGCGGGATAGCAATTTAACAGCAAGGATCGAAAACAGTCGGGTGAAGAATGGAAAGTAAAATTGCGTAATATGTAATGGCAGGATTTTTGCGGTCTATATTATGTAGTATGTGAGTAGGTATGTCGATATTTAAATAAGCGGGTGCATCACGCATATTCGTTTATTTTTTGTAGTATTTAATCTTGAGATTTAAATTGGGTGTGTAGTAAATAATTTATAGTATTGTTTTACTGGAAATTATAACTTTATTAACATAACCCATTAGGGTATTTAAGAAAACTAAATAAAAAACATTATTAAACTCTGAAACCTAATAATTATCTCGGAAACAGAACTAAAACGTAAACTCCATAAAAAAACAAATAAGTAATGTCACAGAAACAAAATTACTTCTGCTCATCTACTGCAGTGTGGTAGAGTTCGACCTTGATTTCCCAAGAAATAGTTGCTTTTTTTTGCTTTTTGCCGCCAAACCAAACCTGCTGTGCAACTGTGCCAGCGAATTGCAAGCTCCGGCAAAAACTGCTTTTTTGAAGCAGCTATTTGAAAGCTGCTATTTCAAAGTAGTAATAACTGCTTCAACTGCTATTTAAAATTAGTCGATTTGCTCACCACTAAGGCAGACTAAGATGGCATAAGGGTTATAGTATCTCAATCCCTGAAAGAGAGGACTGGGAGAGAAACAGGCTGGAGTTCTCCAGAGAGGCAATTGTTTGCTATACGGATGGTTCACGCATGACACAGTTGCAATCCTCTGGTGCTGGAGTTTATATTGAGGCTACACAAACCGGGTCCAGCTTCCCTTTTGGGGAAGTTTTCAATGGTGTTTCAGGCTGAGGTATATGCCATTCTAATGGCAATAACGAAGAAGGAAGTCATAGAGGGGGCAGAGGGAGAGATTGTCATATGCTCAGACAGTCAAGCAGCACTTAAGGCGCTCGACTCACCCATGGCGGGATAAGTTTTGGTTCAGGAATGCGGTGACAGGCTAGAGCAGTTGGCGCGACGTAAAAGAGTGAAGTTGGTTTGGGTGCCAGGACACAGTGGGATTGGGGGCAACGAGAGGGCAGATGAGTTTGCTAAACTCGGCGCCACCAGCCCGTATGTAGGATCAGAACCAGCTTTAGGCATCACTAGGCAGCAGATAAGGACAGCACTCGACGAATGGGCGCAACATGAACTTCAACGTGAATGGGGCCAGTCCGGGGTCGGGAGCCAAGCTAAAGACTTCACTGTGAAGCCCGATAAGGGCCGAACAGAGTGGTTACTAGCCCGAGACAGAAAAGCTCTAAATTCCATCGTAGGAGTAGTAACGGGGCACTGTCGATTGAGGAGACACCTCTTTATGTTAGGCATTGAGGAAGATTCTATCTGCACGGAGTGTCAGGAAGAGGAGGAAACTCCGCTTCACTTCCTGTGCAGAAGTGAAGCGCGAGCGAGACTGCAACGAGATATTTTCGGCACTACGGTCTTCCATAGGGACAAAGTTAAGGATCTTGCATGGAAGGATATGCAGACTTACATAGTAAGGACAGGCAGATTCAAGGATGTACACCTGGTGGCGGGTGGTGGTTGAGGGAGGAGCTGGGGTAGACTGAAAGGGCCTTATAGGCCTACCAGTCAGGTCTCTAGACCTCCCCCTAACTACTACTACCAGTCCAATCTTAATATGTCTTATGTTATCTTTTCTTTTACACTTGACGTCATATCTATTTAGATCATTTGGCATAAAGTGAAATAAATATAAAGATATGTATACATATATATATATATATATATATATATATATATATATATATATATATATATATATATATATATATATATATATATATATATATATATATATATATATATATATATATATATATATATATATATATATATATATATATATATTATAACCTCCGAAAAAATAAAAACATCACAATCCTTCCAGCAGATAAAGGAAACGCAACTGTGGTTATGAATACTCAAGATTACGTACAAAAAATGCAGGATATCCTACAAGACAATTGTTATAGGCCTGTTCCAAGGGACCCGACAACGTACCTAGAAAAAACAACTAAAAATAAAATAAAAAGTTCACCAATAAACCCCGAAATTCAACAAAAAATCATACCACGGGAAAAGTCGAGCAGATGTCCTAAACTCTATGGTTTACCAAAAATACACAAACCAGGCGCGCCTATCAGACCTATTGTTAGTGCTGTTAATTCGCCGCTACAAAAACTGGAGAAATACCTTTCTGAAATTATGCAACCAACTGTAGAAAAAGCTGATTCATTTGTAAAAAACTCGGAGCATTTCACTCGAATTATACGAGATATCGTCCTTGAAAAAAACGACATCATAGCAAGCCTAGATGTCAAATCGTTATATCCCAGTATTCCCATCGACGAAGCATTGGACAAGATTGCTATGAACGAGGATTTCCAGGCACATATAATAGAACTCTCGAAGCATTGCCTCAAAAATACTTATTTTTCTTTCAACGGGCAAATGTATAAACAAATGGATGGTGCTCCAATGGGGTCATCGCTATCACCAGTAGTCGCGAATTTATTTATGATATACTTCGAGAAAGAAGCTCTTGAGAAAGCAAGTTTAAAACCCAAATTATGGATTCGTTATGTGGATGACATATTTATTATATGGCAACATGGTCATGCAGAGCTCGAAAAATTTCTGACTCACGTAAATTCAATCCACCCCAGAATACAATTTACTCTAGAGTTAGAGGAAAACAACAAACTACCATTTTTAGATGTTTTGGTCACAAAACTACATAACGGACATTTCGAATACACCGTGTATAGAAAACCAACACATACAGACAGATATTTAAATGCAAAATCACATCATCACCCAGCACAAATTCAAGCTGTGGCAAATACTCTAATATCTAGATCCGCGCGACTAACTGAAACACAGACGAGACAAAACGAACTTAAAGTAATATCTAGTGCTTTAAAGAAAAATGGGTACACAAATCGCACCATAGAGAAAGCTATTAATGCACAAGTTTCCCGAACAACAAACAACAAAAAATATGAACCGGGAAAGCAACGAGTAGTCTTACCATATGTAAAAGGCACAACAGACAGAATCGGAAGAATTCTGAGGAAACACAACATACAAACAATACACAAGCCACAAACAACTATAGGTAAACTACTCGGAAACCCAAAAGATAAAATCAAACTGGAAAACCACGGAGTGTACAGTATTCCGTGCCAGGACTGTGAAAAGTTGTCCGTAGGGCAAACTAACAGGCAAATATCAGCAAGAGTGGAAGAGCATAAACTCAGCATCAGAAATAAACAAACAACCTCAGCTTTATTCCTACATCATCAGGAAACCGGCCATAAAATAAATTTCGATGGGTGTAGGGAGATTGCCAATATAGAACATTATAAGACCAGAATAATCCGAGAAGCCATAGAAATTGAAAAGCAAGGTGATTTAAATAAAAGGGACGAATCATTAAAACTACCAACAGTATGGAAGACAATAATAGACAAATCTAAAATCGCAAAAACTCAAGCGCAATTAGCGCAACAACAACAGCACCATCCGGAAAACATAAATAACGACCAACGCCTGCGCAGATATAACCTTCGGCCCCGAGTGGGGGTATAAAAGGAAGCGTTGCAGTCACCAACACTTCAGTCTCTATTCGGACGCGAGAAAGAAAGCTTCGAAAATGCCAAATGTGATTTTGGCGAAACGTCAGCAAAACTGTTCTTTTCAGAACGACAGTAGTGAACGGATGTACACCCAGAATGAAAACACATTGTATTTTTCCATCCGTGAAGGAGTAAAAATCAACATATATATATATATATATATATATATATATATATATATATATATATATATATATATATATATATATATATATATATATATATATATATATATATATATATATATATATATATATATATATATATATATATATATATATATATACACTTAGCAATTAAAAGACAATTCCAAACTCAAATGGTTGCTTTTTATGCAAACTGCTGCACCTTTGGTCAGCTCTTACTTTCACGATGTCCAAGAAAACATAAATATAAGTCGCAAATCCCTCTTCCCCAAATCTTATGTAAAATTATGATAAGAAACCCAGATGACTGAAAATGGGATGGTCTAGTATGTCAAGTAGTCAATCTGGGTTGTCATATCTAATTAAAACATTTCTTACTCATGTAATCTGATTCGAGGCTTTGGGAATTTTATCTTGTATTTTGCCAGAATTTCTTTACACTACTTAGAAACTAATATTGAAAAAACATTACAATTCTTTGTATATAAATTTATACAAACACAACTGTTTTGTTTAGAATTGGCATTATTGCATAATTGACCTTATAGTGTGAGGTATTCCTGGCAATGGCTAAATAAATATCTCTCTATTTTTTGTACTCTGTGCCAATATCCTATTTGGAATGTGACAGATGATCTTTCCAATAGACTTAGACATACTGCTTTATGTGTCAAAGTTTTAATTATTTCTTTAGTAGTACATTTTTAACCACCATCTACTACTCATACATGAAACGAATAGCAATCTCAAAAACGTACCTAGAACCATCTGCGCCTTAGGTGATTCATCATTATCACATATTTCTTCCACATTTTCTGGCAAGTATCCTTCTGGAGATGGATTACAGACTACTGGCATTATTTTTTCACTAATACTAAAGCAAGTGGATACTAGGTGATCAAACACTCCTGCATATGTTTCATTGTGCTGACTGTAAGAAATATTATAATTAAAACTAAAAAAATACATTACAAAAAAATGTAGCTATGTATATTGAAAAAAATTTCAAAAACAATAAGTTATTTGCAGGATTTAGCCTGATTTATATCAGGTTAAATTTCCATACACATTAGATACATAAGTTTTATCAATTTATCACTAAAATACATAATAAAATATTACCCATTTAAGCATTATTGTGTCAGACCTAGAAAATATATTTTAACAGAGGAGGATGGCAAACATACAATGCTTACCATTGCCACACAATGAAGAATATATGGGTTCCTGAAGAAATATATATTTTTTACTTGAAAGATTTCGTTAGTACTGATATATTAATATGTTTCATTTTCCTTATAAAATAACTTTTGTGAATTCTTATGAATGCCTCTTGCCAATGGTCAATAACAAGCAAATTTAATTAAATTATAGGTTACGATGTCAAGTGATTCCTTATGCTATAATTTATTTTCAATCAACAAAAATCACTGACAGCTTCGAATATTAAAGCATTTGAACCTTGTCTTTTTAAATCCAAAAACATTTGAACAAATCAGTTTGGATACAAAGCATATGACTCTGGAAGATAATAAATTTGCAGACTTTTCATGTGTTCTGAAGTGACTTTCCCATGAAACAAAAAAACGCGTGATTTCAGAGAGGATAAGTTTAGAAAACTTATAAAAATTGCTTTGTACAATAATAAATGTATTTAAAATATCTATATTTTTGTTAAAAGCATCAACCAGAAAATATTGTATTATGTATAAAAATTGCTAATGAATGATTGATTCATTGATAATAGCAAACCTAAAATAACAACAATTATTTACTCAATTTGAATATACAACTTACTCAATCTCTCGGTGTTCCAATAAATGCCTAATACTCAATATCAAACCATATACCGCCGTTTTCGCCATGCTGATGTGATCGATTTTTATTTCTGCACTCTGATTCAAAAACTTTCTCGTTAACACTACAATCATGTCTAACGTAGGATCGTTTAACTTTTTAGTTTCTTCCCCACATTCACAGTGCACAATATCATAAAAATAAGGAGAATAAGAACACACTTCAAACAAATAGGCAGCAGAGAGAGTCTTGCTTGGCTTCACGTCTAAAGCCAGTTCGAAGCTGCGCTGCATGTACTTGAAAGTAAAACTCACATTCTAAAATAATACAAAAATTGTTTTTTTTACCATCAAGTATAAATTTAAGTATTTATTTACCATAAAACCCAAATAGTGAGGCGGTAGAGTCTTCAATAACTTAACAATCATCTTTTTGTTACTTTCATAGGTGTCAAAGAGTATATTGTGGCTGTTTTTGACATCATCTTCATTCCAGCAACTCTTCCACTCATCAGGTGACAAAATATCCCGTATAACGAGTAATAATTCTAGACTAGTGGCCCTCCTGGGAAAATTCGAGTCATAGGATAAATTACCTAAAAACATATAAAGTTTAACAGGTAATGTGGGAATTTAAAACAAAATGTGGTTGCTGTTAAAACCTTTATAATAAATGAATTCAACAAATATAGCAATTATAAATTAAGCATTTTTTTTTTAAAGAAATAACTAAATACAATGACTTCACCATTTAGGTATTTTACCCTAAGGTGATATTACCAATTCCTAGCTGACTTACCTATAAAAATTCTTGTTAAATTACAAATAAACCTTCTATATGATTTTTTCAGTTCCTGATATAACAGGAGATATTTCTTTTGATCCTTATCAGTACAATTTGCTTCCAAACACCTCATCAAATTAGTAATATTTCTTTGGATAACTCTAAAGCCAGCATCATACCTAGTCAAGACTTTCTTATAGTATGAGACTATTTGTTTTCTTACATTGGGGGACTGTGCAGTTATGTTGTATCTAATAAAATTTATTAAAAATATAAATTCCCAGTCTAAGTAAAGTTCAGTTGATTTTAAACTCTCAGCCACTGATGCCAAAACTAACAGTCTAATCTGAAAATAAAGAAAAAACACATGGATACAAATAACATCAGCAAAATGGATAAATGTTTAAACTAAACTAAAACACATTTCATAAATCATTATAAAAAAGTGTACCTCCTCATGCTGATGAATCATAAACATGTCCATTTTTTGTTTATCAATTAAGCCCCGCCAATATAAATTGCTGTCTTTTTCTAAACTTAGTTCAATGCCATTCTTCCTGGCATTATGTAAACAATGTAGAAGAACTTTGGATTCTTCTATGGTACCAATGTAGTCATTTGGAAAACTAAAATAGAAAATTATGATGAATAAATATAGTAATGCTAAATTCAATCTTATAGCAGTAAATAAATTGCTTACCAAAACTTTTAATACACATAAAGAAATTAAAATCTAGAGTTTTTAGAAGCACCTGCTATTTTAGAATTTTTAGAACAAGAGTGTATATCTCCATAATATGCTTTATTGTTAGAACAATGCAAAAAGTAAAAATGAAAGAAAGAGTTTATCAGTCAAGAAATAATATTTAAAAAACAAAAACATTGCTAAATGCATAAATACACCAAAACATTTTTTGATTAATAGGATAGACCATCGTCTTAAAGTAAACTACCTTCTGATGTTTTGTCTTCAATTGCACCAAACATGTTGAGAGATCTTTACTCTAGAAGAACAAATTTTTACAACGACCTATTAAGCCTCTAATTGTAAAATGATTTCATTGGCTCATATATACTTACATCATTCTCAATATAGCTGGTTGCAGTTTGAAAGCAGTACTGATAATTTTTTGACAGAATGTTTCACTCTCTCGTCCTGATTTTAAAACATTTATTGCTGGCAAAACCCAAGTCTTTGCCCAGTTACTTTCGGTTTCCGCTGATGAGAAATTAAAACTCTTTTCTACTAAAACTTGATACGTTTTACACACCTGAAAATATATTATATAGAAACTCGTTTTCTAGAACATGATTGTCCTAGAATTTTTTTTTATCTATTTACAGAAAAAAAAACAGTGATTGAAACCAGTGATAACAACTCTCTCTACCATTTAGAATTTTGAATAAATAATTTAACAAAAAAAATGTTCTACCATCTTCTAGGGTTTCAATTTTTAAGTATATTTGAAGATCATCATTTGTTTCATAACCTATATTGTATCTATAAGCTAATCTACGTAAAAATGAATTCTGAACTCAGCCAATAAAGTATACTTATTATAGCATGGGTTCCAAATCAAACATGTATACTGAAGATTTAATCGAACTAATGCTAAATATAAAAATATAAGGGCAGAAATTGAGAAACCCAAACTATTGCAAACTACAAATCCCAACATTCTCATTGCCTTAGTTACAATAGTTTGAATATGTTCATCAAAATACAATCTACTAAAAGTAATTGTAAAACATTTTTGGGTATTTAAATATAATAGGTATTTGTTACACCATGAACCAATTTCCAGAAGATCCTTCTGAGACATTTTTGCATTAACCTGACACCGACTCTCCAAGCCATCCAGCATTGATTGTGTAGACAACATTAGGTTACTACCAGCCGATTTTCCTTCATAAAAGCCATGTTGTTCCGTAGTAAGCAAAGGCATAATCTTACCCTTTATTTGGTAACTTTATTATGACACTTAAAATTGAATTTAGCCTATAATTTTGTATGTCTGATTTATAGCCGTTTTTATAAATGGGTGTTATAAAACTATGTTTACAAATATCAGAAAAGACACCATTCCGCAATGAACAATTAAATAAAATACAAAATAGTACTGATAGTAACTAAACACAATTTTTTAAACAGCTAAGAGGGATGCCATCAGGGCCTGGTCCCATATTCTTAACTATTTAGTTGCATTACACAATCAAATACTATTGCCAATGGTACACTAACATTATTAAAATCTGCATCATAGTTGTAATTAAGGTGTACATTTTTACAATCAATGCTGTTCCTATAAACACTTTGAAAGTGAACACCAAATAAATCAATAGATTGGCGATCATTACCTAAGTCACCATTTAGAGACATGCTAGAAGGTATCACATTGTTGCTACGTCTGCTTAAAATAAATTTCCAAAATGACTTAATATTACAATCAGTCATTTTCAATGCTGTTACGATAGTTTATGTAACAATCTCTCTTTAATATATTTGACTGTCTTCTGAGATCGCAGAATTGCACATAAAACATCTTCCACTTTTTGTGAGCCTTTTTTTGTTCGTTATTAAAGATTTAATTTCATTAGTATACCAGATCGAAAACCGAGGGGTCCTTAAACAAGCGATAGGAACATATTTGCTGATGCAAGCCAATAAAATTTTATAAAAAATAACAGTAGTTGTATTAACATCACAATTATTGAAGGCATTATACCAATAATTGAATGAAAATAGCCATTTTTATCGAAATATGATATGCCTTCACCTTAATGTTATAACAAGGGGGGTCTACATGCGAGGAGAATAGGAGAATTTTTCTTAACATACCCAAACTAAAGTTTTCTGAATTTGTTTATAACTTGTCAAATTTGAAGATTGAGCCAGAAAAGTGACAAAACATTTAAATAATTTCTATGTGAAATCTTGTTATAAACAGAGTTGAACCATTTACTTACATCAATGACAAATATCTTTTTATTTTCAATGCTTTTTGTTATAACACAGAGAAAAACAAAAGGCTCTTTGTTACGTTTGCTTTTCATAGCTTAAGCAAGTTGAGAGATATGTGTATTTAAACAAAATTCATCTGATTTTTTCTATTTTTCCTTCTAGGAGTAGTAGTGATTTCATAATATTAAATTTTAACAGATTTAAATGCCGAGAATGTATTCATATATATTATTTAATACTAAAAATGTATCCAATACTATAATTTAATGTAGTCTTTAAAAAAATTAATAGAAAATAGTATTAGGAAAATTAAATATTGTGAAAATGTAAAAAGGCCCAAAATTTTAAATTAAACTCACACTTACAGATTGGCAAAAAAAGTAATTTAATTATATAAAGTGTGCAAAATAATGTTTAAATGAGTAATAATGTGTCATTTTTATTATTCAATATGCAATTTGCATTTTTATATTCAATATTCAATATATTCAAATTCAAACTACAATGTTTTTATCTTATTAAAACTTATTTATTATTGTATTCAAAATGCAGCCACTAAGGTTGTGCCACATACAAAAATTGTTCAAAACTTCATTTTTATATTTGTGTTTTAATAAAAATGTGACGAACTTAATAGACCTCAAGGACCTTTCTTTGAGACACAAGGCTCAAACTTGTTAGTTTAAGTTAGTAAGAGACAAATTGTTTTTATTTGTAGTATTCCTGGAATTGCATTTCAACAAATTTAACATTTCTTTCCTCAGCTTTAATGCAAGGAAATACCATTTTTTCTATTTTGTTCTAAAGGATTAGAAGATTTTTAAAATAAGTTGTTAGATATTTCCCATATATTTATTAAAGTACTATTAATCAATTTTCCAGTTATTTAGATAGATATAACTTATATGTAGGGCTCCCAAAGCTACAATTTGAGAGCGAGTGTCTCAATATGACCTATCCAGGTTAATTTGTCATCTATTACAAGAAACAAGTATTTGATTGAGTAAACCCTAATAGGGTCAGTGGGGTTTATTTTTACTTGAGGTTATCTATTACTTGTGTTTATCTATTAGAATACCATGAATACTGTTTACATATAGAGAAAACTCTAATAGCACACAGCTAGTAAAGTAAAATAGATATAAAAGAAATTCTAGATACCATTAAAATAAATTGGCTTACTTGATCGGTTACTGTAGGATTGTCTATACTTTCCAATAAAACTAAGGGTAAATGTTCAAATTTCTTAAGCAGAAAATCACAACCATAGAATTTAGCTATATTTTCATATGCCAGAAACCTCATAGTACTCTCTTCAGGAATTTCTTCAATCTTCTCCATCATTATGTCAGTTAATTCAGTAAATCCTAAAATTTGTAAATGATGTATAACTAAGTTTTAATTTCACATCATAAAAAAAATTGTATTTGTCAATGAATCCTGACGCGAATTTTACTGACGAGTTTAGTGATGTGGCCTACGTTTAGGCCAATTTTTTGGGTCATGTAAGGATCAAAGCTTATTTACAAATAGGAGTCTTTTTTTACTTTTTTCTATTTTAGTCATCACTGTACTTAAGAGTGTTATTCTCTTTTTCAGTGATTATAATACAAAGAAAAAAATATATTGAAAGTTGTCTAATTAACACACATTTTTATAAAAGATTGGATATTGCAAAAGTTAAGGTATTAATTTTAAAACATATTATTATCACCAATAATGTAATATTAGATTAGGTTTGTTTAGGATAAAATAGCTGTTGAATGCTGTGTATAGCATATATTAGTTTCAAAACTAACTTTTATGTCACGCATACATAATTATTTTATTATACAGGGTGGTCGAAATTGGTCTGTTTTAACAGAGAAAACCTATTTCCTGACTAGATAGAGCAAAACTGACTTAGGTGTCATGGGCTCGATTTCTGAGAAATGTTTAATGGCAAAAACCGCCTGCCGATATTTTCACTGCCAACTGAGATATAGGGCGTTTTTCAATTTTCGGCCATTTTGAAAATTGTCCATAACTTTTTTATTTTGCGGAATATTAACATTCTGCAAAGACATTCTAAAGGCACTTTTTTATGTGCAATCCAGTGGCATACTCAGATTTTTTCTATAGTTGTCCGTTTTATCATAAATAGGCAAAACTTTTTTTTTTCAAATGGAAATCATAGTTGGCTATAAATTATAAAAAATGCTCGCGTTTAGCCCTTTTCAGTGATATAAAGTTGTAGGTACTTATTTTCAAAAATAACGAAAATATTAGGTGTTTTTGGTTTACATCGAAGTAGGCTTTGATTTGTGATGACAATATCTCAATTATGTATTGTTAAGATTTATAGTTTGTTAGCAACTTAAACACAACTTTAAATAACACTAGCTAACGTTATTTTAATTATTTATTATTAATTTTTTTTATTTTTTTTTGTTTACATAGCAAAGTTGAACAAAATTAACAAACTAAACTACTATTTACAGCTACAAGTGAAAATAAAAAATAATTATGAAAATCTAGGTATTTAGTTAGATAGGTTTCTGATAAATATATTTAGAGAAGTTGTTCAAATTGAGCCCCTCCCTGTTGAATACAAACTAAGCATCTTTTGCGTACCGAGTTGCAACTATTTATTAGTTCAACTGGGCTAATAGATGCAAAAGCTTGCCTAGTGGCCTCTTGCAATTCTTCTTTTGTGTGAAAGGTTCTTCCTTTAAATATCAAGTCCTTCAATCTTCCCCACAAAAAAAAATCTAAGGGAGTTAAGTCACAGGACCTAGCAGGCCAAGGTATGGGGCCCCACGTACCAATCCAATTTTCTCGAAATTCGAAGTTTAAAAGATCAGTTGTGATCCTTGCATTGTGCGGGGGACAACTATCTTGTTGATAGTAGATATTTCTGGCATCAGCTAAAGGTATGTCTTCCAACAAAGGGACAATATATGTGCGCAAAATATTTACATAATCATCTGCAGTTAAATTTCCTTCGTAAAAATAAGGTCCCACAAATCTTCCTCGGAATATCCCCACCCATATATTGAATCCACACCGACCTTGCCGGTCTTGTTGCACAACTACGTGTGGATTTTCAGTGGACCAGTGATATGAATTATATCTATTAAATATACCAGAAGTATCTACTCCGGGTTCATCACTCCAAATAATATTTAATGGAAAATTCTCATTCTCCATGAATTTTTGCTCATACCACTGACAAAATCTCAATCTTCTAGCGGCGTCCCCTTCACGGAGTTGATGAACTCTTCTCGTTCTGTACGGTTTGAATTTATGTTTTTTGAGTATTTTTAAAACGGTGGTCTTTGGAACATTCGTTATATTAGCCAATGTTCGAGAGGAGGTGCCAGGATGATCTAATACCTCACCAATTATATTTAGCTGCTGGATTTCCTTTTCTTCCTTTAGTTCATAATGTCTTGTTCTTAACTTTTTAAAACTTCCGTAATTTACTAAATTACTTTTTAATGTTTGATAAATTCGGTTATCCGGTTGACGTCGCTCGGGAAATGTATTAAAATATAATTCACTAGCTGCTTCAGGAACTTCGTTAGATAATATGTAACATTTTAACATATCATACTTTTCATAATTCTCAAACATATTTTGTCAGCAACTTAACACAACTTTATAAAGATAACACCAAAACGCAATAATTACACCAGACTACAGTAATCTGACAGCAATATATTCAAAATATTGAACGCGCGTCATTATTCCAAGGCCTACTTCGATGTAAACCAAAAACACCTAATATTTTCGTTATTTTTGAAAATAAGTACCTACAACTTTATATCACTGAAAAGGGCTAAACGCGAGCATTTTTTATAATTTATAGCCAACTATGATTTCCATTTGAAAAAAAAAAGTTTTGCCTATTTATGATAAAACGGACAACTATAGAAAAAATCTGAGTACGCCACTGGATTGCACATAAAAAAGTGCCTTTAGAATGTCTTTGCAGAATGTTAATATTCCGCAAAATAAAAAAGTTATGGACAATTTTCAAAATGGCCGAAAATTGAAAAACGCCCTATATCTCAGTTGGCAGTGAAAATATCGGCAGGCGGTTTTTGCCATTAAACATTTCTCAGAAATCGAGCCCATGACACCTAAGTCAGTTTTGCTCTATCTAGTCAGGAAACAGGTTTTCTCTGTTAAAACAGACCAATTTCGACCACCCGGTACATCATTAAACAACTTAACCTGAGCTAATCAAAAATAGAGTCTGATATTTAAAACAATTTCATACTAAGATTTTGCTAAAATAAAAAGTATTTCGCAGAATTCAAACTCACAATATGGGGAAAGCTAATTTTATTCTTTATTCATTATGTTTTTTTTATTCTTTATTTCAATAGTACATTACAGGTTAAAAAAAAAAGAAAAACCCAAATAGTACACTAAGTAAGATAAATACAAAATAATAAAATTAAAAGTAAGTACAGTTAACATCAGATAAAATAACAAGTAGGTAAAGAACAAATATATGGAACATAACAACCTAAATATATATAAACATATGTGTATGCGTGAGTGTGTTACAAAATTAGATAAAATATAAAGAACGTTAAGAAGTAAAAGGAACAAGTTAAAAAAAAATTAGAGCAAAATCAAGTTATAAATATCCCAAGTTTTCTCTTAAATGCTAATGAGCTGCAATTATATTCAAAATCATATGGAATATGCTTATTATACAGTCATAAATCGATTTATAATTTCATTTCTGCCAACATCTGTTCTTCTATAGTCTGGTAAAAAGGTTCCTGTGTGCCTAGTACATGTTGATAGAACTCTAAAATTCAAAAAATTCAGCAAGTCAGCAGAGTCCACTTGGTTGGTAAGAATCCTGTGGCCAAAAGATAGGCAGTGCTTGATTCGATGGATTTCTAGGGTATCTAAACTCAGCATGTTAATACGCTCAATATGCAATAATTGGGCCTAGTTAATTCCCAGTTTTGAAAAGGTTGTTTTTATATGTCTTATCTTTGATACAGAATACATTTTGTGTCATATTATTTGTAAATTTTACAATGGTGAAAATAAAAACAGGATCTTACATTTTATTAATCTTATTAACAATATGACAAGTAATTAAAAAGTTCCAAGAAAGTAAACTTTATTTTATTCTAAAATTAAAACAGTGATATGTGGCACCCAAATATAATGCCTACTAGTAAGTATTAACTAATATAAAACATAACTGTACAGAAAAAATAAAAAATATATAATATTCGAATTTGAGCACTGATAAAACAAACGTCAAAACTAATTCACTGTATTTAGCATGCTGATTACTTATTCGGGTATACTAATTGGTCACTCTTTAAAGAGAAGTGGTCTACAAGCGTAGACCGGGTGACTAACAGAGGGTTAATTATATTATTGCATCTAAGTTTTCTATTAAGAGAATATCAGAGTAACCAAGAAAAAATGTCCTGAGTAAAATTTTATTATTTTGTTTATTGAAAAACTCCAGATTTTCCATTAATCTTAATAAAAAAATAACATACAAGAACATATTCCGGACAATTTTTCCTCATTAATAAATAAAACTTTGAAAAGTCAACATATTTTTCAAGGTCAATTGCCATACCTTGTATTAGGTTTATTTGTTATATTAATGAGGTATCTGTCGGTGACCCACATTAGTCTGTCAAAGTGCAAATATCACGTGATTTATATGCAACAATTCATTCCGATATCCTCTTAAATTCTTACCCTTTTCTTGATGATGTGCAGCCAACCCTACAAGTTCCTCAAAAAATATTTTTGAATAATTTCTGACAGTATCAATGAAATGATCCGCGTGGGAAGATACATAAAACAATCCCTCTAGAAACATGGGTTTAACTGAGTTAACTGGAATACTTTTTAAGTGTTTTGCAATATGGCATAATGTTCTACTGGTCTCTACTGTTATTAAGGAATGTCCTGGGTTACTAAAAAAAGCATTACTCATTTTTTCCAAATATCTAATGTTAAATATGTTAAATTAAAATTTTTTTACTGTTGCATTTTCAGTTCTCACTTTATTTTTCTATGTACCTTTTGGCAGTTTCCAGTATTCCTTCAAAAAGAACACACAACAATGATTTACCATCTACTTGTTCAGAAACCAGTTTTCGTTCTGGCAGCACACTAAGTATAGAAGAATATATGATAATAAGGTAATCAGTTGGGGTATTTGCACCATCTAAGGGATTTATTGATAGATTAAATGGTGAACCATTTCTACTTATCTGAAAATTGAGATACCATTAGTAGAATTTTTTGCAATATATTATTAGTATGTACAGGGTGTTCCAGCGAGGACTGAACAGGGACCTATTTTCGACCTTCCTTGTATTTTGGAAAAATTCAAAATAGCCAATCGATGTATTTTTTCTTGTAGAATCCAAAAATATCATCGAAAAAATATTTGAACCAGAAACAAAAGAGTTACGCTATGCATCAGGTGTTTTTTAAATGGAATGTATCGTTTTTTATACGATTTTTGGAAAGAGTGATTTGTTTTATGTCCGTTCTGATTAAAAGATTTGATTTTGCGATAGCTGTTTATATTACATTTTAATGTTTTACAAACTAAAATTTTAGCTTCACCTGTTTAAAATATACGATAGGTTGGTATAGGTGATCAAGGTAAAATGACGTTTGAATGCTTTGTCAATAAAAATTGACGTTATTTTAATTATTGTCGAAGTCTTCACCTAAAAAATATATATTTGACTCTGATCGAAATGAAATACTCTTTGGACGAGAGACTACAGATTGTTATGCTATTTTACAAGTGCCAAGAAAATGCAATAGAAGCAAGAAGAAGATTTATTGCAAATTTTCATAGAAATATATCCATCAATACAATTTTAAGGATAAAAAACCTATTTGAGGAAAATAAAACTTTACATGATAGAAAAAGAAATATACAAAGAAGAAGAAATCGAGACCAGGCCATTATAAATTATTTTCAAGTTAATCCAACCAAATCTATTTCGGATGCAGTTCGGGAAGTTCAGTACGGTGGCGGTGTAAGGCGCAGAAGAGTTACCCGAGGGACTGTTCACAGGACTCTGAAAATTCATAAATTTAGGCCTTTTCGTATCCTTCCACTTCAGCACCTAACACCGGCACAAAAAGAACTTCGCTTTCAATTTGTTTCTCAAATGGCAATTCGGCAAGAAAACGAAGACCCTGATTTATTCAAAAATGTTGTGTGGACCGACGAAGCTACTTTCACAACATCGGGAGTATTCAACAGACATAATAGTCACCACTGGGCCGTTGAAAATCCAAAAAAGTTCCAGACTATTAAATTTCAAGGGAGGAATTCTATTCATGTTTGGTGTGGGATAAAAAACAATAAAATTTTGGGACCAATATTTTTTAACGGGACTTTAAATGGGCACAGATATTCTGAGTTTTTAGAAAACGAAATTGAAAATTTTTTGGAAGACTTACCATTGGCAGAATATCAGAATTTAATTTGGCAACATGATGGGGCGCCTCCTCATGCCGTGCATGATGTGGTTCAATTTTTAAATCGGCGCCATAACGAATGGATAGGGCGAAATGGATCATATGCTTGGCCGCCCAATAGCCCCGACCTCTTAGTTTTGGATACATTTCTTTGGGGCCATTTGAAGAACGTCGTATACAGACAACGAAACGAAAATATTCAGGAGATCATGGGAAAAATTGTCGATGAAATAAACCGCCTTAACCAGGAAAATCATATTGTAACAGCAAGTTTAGAAAGGCTACAAAGGGGTTATCGATGTTGTTTCGAGAAAAACGGCGGTCACATTGAAAACTTATGTTATTAGTAGTTTTATTTTATTATTTAATAATTATTTTTTATTGAATTTCTTTTTCTATCATGTAAAGTTTTAATTTCCTCAAATAGGATTTTTATCCTTAGAATTGTATTGATGGATGTATTTCTATGAAAATTTGCAATAAATCTTCTTCTTGCTTCTCTTGCATTTTCTTGGGACTTGTAAAATAGCGTAACAATCTGTAGTCTCTCGTCCAAAGAGTATTTCATTTCGATCAGAGTCAAATATATATTTTTTAGGTGAAGACTTCGACAATAATTAAAATAATGTCAATTTTTATTGACAAAGCATTCAAACGTCATTTTACCTTGATCACCTATACCAACCTATCGTATATTTTAAACAGGTGAAGCTAAAATTTTAGTTTGTAAAACATTAAAATGTAATATACACAGCTATCGCAAAATCAAATCTTTTAATCAGAACGGACATAAAACAAAACACTCTTTCCAAAAATCGTATAAAAAACGATACATTCCATTTAAAAAACACCTGATGCATAGCGTAACTCTTTTGTTTCTGGTTCAAATATTTTTTCGATGACATTTTTGGATTCTACAAGAAAAAATACATCGATTGGCTATTTTGAATTTTTCCAAAATACAAGGAA
The DNA here is from genome assembly GCA_030620095.1 of Kuschelorhynchus macadamiae. Classification (NCBI taxonomy): domain Eukaryota; kingdom Metazoa; phylum Arthropoda; class Insecta; order Coleoptera; family Curculionidae; genus Kuschelorhynchus; species Kuschelorhynchus macadamiae. The sequence goes on from JAUTXW010000043.1 coordinate 184,792, forward strand.
GGTCGAAAATAGGTCCCTGTTCAGTCCTCGCTGGAACACTCTGTATATAAAATATAGGTTAGTAGCCCAACTTTCATGTTTAGAATAGCTGCAAATCTTTATCATAGTTTGTATACCCTTAAAAAATATTAATTATTATTACAAGCTAAAAAATGTATCTGCACTTACCAATTGAGCGACACTCATGGTATCTCCTTCTAATATATTAAATGAATATACAAATATCAAACATACTTTCATTCTTAAGTCAAATCCAATTTTCTCATTAAAGAGAAGTATGTAAGAGTACATTAATAGGGACTGCAAATATTGTTCTTTTATTTCTTCAAGAAATGAAGTGTTTTTGACAAAAACTGGTAAAATTTGTTTTAGCACTGCATTCATGACTACATTCAGTTCTTCTATTTCAGGAATGATATCTTGTTTTACTTGACTAAAATCATTAAATAGAATATTTCATACAATTCCAGAGCTGTAAAAAGCATTATTTTATAGAAAAATGGTTCCGGGTTTCTTTGCTCTTGTATTTCGAGTATATGGGATGGCCAAAAAGATTCTAACAATAATTTTGGGTAATGTAAATCGGGTCATAATAATGCATTTCATGCAAACTTATCTTGGTCCAAAAGTGAATATTGAGGCAATCACAAAGTGTTAGAATTTTTTTTAAATAATTTCTGAAGTTTCCATAACATATGTAGGAAAAATGATCATATGGGCAGGGCAGCATTACCCATTAGACCCATCAAAAAGATTCTTTTTTTTGTTTCATTTTATCAGTAAAGAAGGTAATTTTTATATCTTATTATATTAAAAATGGTTATAAGCTTCTGCTATACAAAAGTTTTTTTTAGTAGTCACTTGTTCCCACAAGCTTGGGGGCCATAAATATGTGACGGCCTAGGGCCCGAAAAATGATTACAATAAACTAAACAGTGCCTTAACTATACCAAGCAGTTCAATCCTGAGCCTGAGAAGCAACCATTTTTTAAATAATAACTTCAATAAACTTACTAATACTAATATTGTCAATATTTTACCACTTAAAATTTCTTTGTACTCTCTCGACACTTTTACTCCACATATCATACTGTGAAGAACAAATTAAACTTGCATATTCTAATTTAGGTAACACAAGACAATCAAACAACTTTAAGCAAATGTCAACTTTAAAACTTTTGGTAGATCTGATGATGAAATCCATGATCTCATTATTTAATTTTATTCATGATGCATTCTGAAAAGTTTAAATTATTATCAAATACCACTCCCAAATCGCTCTAGGTAGAGGCCTGCCCAGGAGCCACCTTATCAATGAAATACTCTTTACTTGCAATATTCTTTTAAGTGCAAGAGACATTGCTGAGCATTTTTTGATATTAAGGCTGTACTTGTCAAACACACTACTTATATTCTCCTGTAAACAGTCACATTCATGGGCATTTATAACCTCTAAGTATAAACTGTTCGAATTCATCAGCAAATCATATCATTGATTGCTATTACAAATAATAGAGATCCTAGGTTAGATCCTTGACGAATCCCAGGACTACTGGATATATATGTTTGAATATTTTCTATTAGTTAAATATGACTGGATTAAATCCATTAAATTTGGTATTACATTCATTTTTTTCGTGGTCTCAATTAGAACATTGAGTGACACCCTAGTAATCCCTTTTTCCATCTACTTGTGTTATTATTTAAAGAATTATGGATAAATTGTAAAAATTAGGCAAATTGGTAAGTGTTGATTTATTTGGCAAAAAACCATATTGATTTTTAGAAAAGCTGTTTTACTAAGTTATATTTTCTGCTAAAGAGAACTAACTCAAACACATATTGATATTAAGAAAAGCTGTTTTACCAAATTATATTTTCTACTAAAGAGAACTACCTCAAACAATTTTGAGGTAGCCTTAACTATAATTATGGGCCAATAATTAATTACATCATGTTTAACCCTACCTTTAAAAATAGGCACTACTTACAGAATATGCCATTCCCTAGGATAAGTTCCTGTACTGAGACTATGATTAAATATGTACAGGGTGTCCCATTTTCGTAGGTTTTACGGGGTTTCCAGCTTATGAGTAGAGATAGAGAGATGCGGTTTTCGCGACACCGTGCTACTTTTCGATGAAACTAAAGAGGCCGCAAACAGATTTGCCCTAACCATTTTAGTTTCCGTGCTACAGGGTGATTTTGAAAATTTGTCATTTTCGGACACCCCCTGTAACTCAGCTATCGTAAAATATATTTAAAATGTTTCAACTGGTATTTATAGATTTTTTCACGTAGAATTCAGTGGCATACTCAGATTTTTGCTGAGAGTCATAGTTTTTGACATATTGGCATAACCTACTATTTTTTAAATGGGAGATCCTATATATTATTTTTTCATCTTATTCTTCGTGTCGAGAGCTTTTCAAAAACATACCATAAGTCATATTTATTTTCATAAATAACATGAAAAAATGCATTTTTCTTTAAACGGATTTATGGCATAGCAGATCAATCGAAATAAGAGAAGGTGGCTGTGGTAGCCATGGCAACGCCAACAAAAATATGATCAGGCAGCCATTACTGCTGTCATTTTTGGCATTATTGCGTTTAAATTTTTCTTGACGTCTATTATAATTATTGTTTTTAATATGGCTCAGAATCAAAAATTTGAATATTTTGAGAAATATGATATGAACGCGTGTTTTATATTGTCTAATTCAGCTTTATCTGAACAGGTTAGTTCTTTTTTATCTTCCTGCATTTTGACTTTATTGGTTCGCTTTATTTTATCTTAGATATCCCGAGAGAAGACAACCAGAAAAAAGAATTTTTCAAAAAATTAAAAATAATCTTTGCCAATATGGATCTTTTAACAAGCCTCGATCGCGAACTTACAATAAAGACAACGAAGAATCTGAGGTCAACGTTTTAGCCCTCGTTCAGACAGCTCCTGAAACATCTTGCAGGAAAATAGACGAAGAGGCGGGTGTACCGAAAACCAAAGTGCAGAAAATTTTGAAAAAGCACAAATTCAAACCCTATAAATACAAACTTGTGCATCATCTGCATCCTGGTGATGCAGAGCGCAGATTGGAGTTCTGCAATTGGTTTATAAATATGAAGGCAGAAGATATCGATTTTGAAAAAAAGATTATTTGGTCAGACGAGGCACATTTTACTAGTTCAGGGATTTTAAATAGACACAACACGCGATTTTGGAGTCAAGAAAACAACCATGTTATTTTTCCTAGGGAGCGTCAGGGCAGATTTGGATTCAATGTCTCCTGTTTTATTTTCAACCGAAAAATAGTTTACCAAATATATGAGGGAAATCTGAATTCGATTGGTTACGTGCGAATCCTAGAAGACGCATTAGGAATTTTGGATGATATTCCCTTGGCTCAACTAAATAGGATTTATTTCCAGCAAGACGGAGCTCCAGCCCACAATGCCAGAATAAGTCAAAACTGGCTTAACGACCATTTTCCTGGAAGATGGATAGGAACACACGGACCTGTTCGATGGCCACCACGATCCCCTGACCTCTCAGTTTTAGATTTCTTTTTGTGGGGTTATTTAGAAAACAAGGTTTATGTAAGGCGATACGAAAACTTAGAACAACTAAGAATGGCCACCGAAAACGCTTTTGCAGAGTTACAAAGACAGTCATTTACAATAGAAAATGCATTAAAAAGAATTTCTAAAGTTTGTCACTTTTGTAGGACACATAATGGTCTACAATTTGAACAATATTTGTAGTTTTAATGAAATTATAATTATTACCTTTTACCTACTTCCTAATTTTTTCTGATGCTGTTACTTTGTTATTTCGTTAATAAATATTTGTTAACTTTTTCCATGGCTCCACAGCCATCTTCTCTTATTTCGATTGATCTGCTATGCCATAAATCCGTTTAAAGAAAAATGCATTTTTTCATGTTATTTATGAAAATAAATATGACTTATGGTATGTTTTTGAAAAGCTCTTGACACGAAGAATAAGATGAAAAAATAATATATAGGGTGTCTCATTTAAAAAATAGTAGGTTATGCCAATATGTCAAAAACTATGACTCTCAGCAAAAATCTGAGTACGCCACTGAATTCTACGTGAAAAAATCTATAAATTTCAGTTGAAACATTTTAAATATATTTTACGATAGCTGAGTTACAGGGGGTGTCCGAAAATGACAAATTTTCAAAATCACCCTGTAGCACGGAAACTAAAATGGTTAGCGCAAATCTGTTTGCGGCCTCTTTAGTTTCATCGAAAAGTAGCACGGTGTCGCGAAAACCGCATCTCTCTATCTCTACTCATAAGCTGGAAACCCCGTAAAACCTACGAAAATGGGACACCCGGTACAGCAACAGTTTCCTCACAACCCTTGATTATATACCCTGGTAACCCACCTGCCCTTCAACTTTTTAAGAGCTACCAATCAAAATCAGTAAAAAGAAACCCACAAAAATAATTTAGGGCACTACAAAATAGAGCTGACATATAAAGCAAAAACATCAGCAATATTCTTTACACCTGAGTAGCACACATTGATCTCAGCTGGAATATCGACATAATCCTTCTGGTTCTTTATATATGACCAGAAAAATTTAGGATCATCACATAAACTTAGCGCAACTTGTGCAATGATATACTCATTATGGGCCTTTCTTACTTTAACTTTAATTTGCTATACTGTACTGTACCTGTACAATGTTTTATATTTAAGTTGTATTGTTTTTATATTGATGTCTGCATAAATTTTTTACTTGTTTTTCTTTATTTAAGTGATATATATTTTATTATTTGTTTTATGTTCTTAAAAAAATTAATATATGTAAATAAAATAATATTGTAAAATATTCAATTTAAATCAATTTATTGATTTTTATTTCCAACTGTCCCAATCTACAAGTCGGACAACTGGCCAGTTTGGCAACCCTGATTCATATATAATTATTTCTTCTCAAAAATTTCTCACTCCCTCAAAAATTTCAAATTAAAATTTAAAATATGCTTTATTGATTTAGTTAATAAAACTACAATCTAAGGTAGGACATGACTAATGTCAATAAACTGATAATTATATTGCTTACCTTGCATAAATAGCAAAACTATCAAACAAAGATATATATAAAGGAAACAGTGGTCTGAAATTATCTTCAAAATCATAATTAGGTGATGTCTGCAGAACAGATACAAAATGTAGAAATTCGCTGCATTTTTTAAGGTCACATGTCTTTTCATTTTTGATTTTGTCCAACAATGCCTGAGCACTGGTCTTTATCATTTCGTATATTAAATTATGCTTTGTTACAAGATCCTGAAGGTATTTCTTCAGTTGTTTTTTCCCATTAAATCTTGTAAAAAGTTCAATGATTACATTTCTAGCTTCAGTGAATAAAACCTTATTTTCCTTGGATGCAGTATAAAGTGTAAACTAAAAGAGGTTATTAAAATAAATGAATTCATCCAGTTTTTAAAGTACTTACAATTTCTTTAATAAGTTTTTTCGTCTCATTTTCTTGGTTTACTCCTCCAAGTTGATTTAAAAAATCCTGAAGAGTTGAGTTCGTAGGGTTGTTTTCGCAACCTTTTTGAAACTCTAAAGGTAGTAAATAGGTCTCATTTCTGATAGTACTTTGTTTGGCCATATTTATACCATTAGTATATAAATACATACATAATATTTAAGAAAAATATATAAATATAAGACTCTTGATCATTTTAGTGCACGCTTTTGTAAAACTTGACACACGTCACGTTTGCCGACAACTGTCATTATGTTTTGTCTACTAGAACTAAACAAATGAACTACTGAATTCGCCTAAGCAAACTCACTTGGTTATCTCTGTTAACAGTACAATGTTTTTTGCAAAACGTCATAATATGATAGTTATCACGTGTTTGTTGCGTTCTTCCGATTTACAGTGTTTTTAGCGTAAGTGGTTCCAGGTGCTCATCTTAGCTGCTTTGTTTCAAGGTTAGGCGGGAGACTCAACCGCTCAGTGTGGGAACTAACGACCCCGGTAGAAAGGGAGCAGACGCTGTGGACTTAGTTATTCCTGCATTCTATCCTGTTCCTCTGCCCAGTTCTACATAGAATTTTAGCGTAAAGGCCGCTATGTGGCTTGAGTAGGAGGGATAAGGGCACATCTTGAAAGAAATGATCATCTCGTGATACCAGTAGTACTCGCAAGGGGCATCTAGTAGATGCCAAGATGCATTAGAAAAATTTAAAAAGAAGATAATTTATAGAGTTATTTGGAGGAATCGGTTTGATACCGGGAGGTTAGAGATCGCCATCCGGACATCCCCTCGAAAATGTCTCTAAACTGAAATAAGGTGTAATTCATCTGGGAGGGTTGCCCCAGCTCTGACTAAGCCCCGGATGAAGAGCAATCTGCCAAGTTGCGACATGCAGTTAGAGATAGCAATTTTAAAAATATATCAATATTGATCAATATATTGTATCATTTGGTATATCGAAATTATCTATCGATTTTTGAGATATATCTCAACAAAAATATCTTGAACATATCGTCAAATCACAAATACTGTAAACAACATTATTTGTGAATGACAATAAGGATCATAAAACCTTCCACCGTGATTATTTTTGGAGATGATTTAAAAATGTATAAAAGGATCCAGGATATTGATGACATTTTGTTGCTCCAGAGTGAATTGGATACTCTATGGGACTGGTCGCAAACAAATAACTTACAACTCAACATAGGAAAATACTGCTTTATCTAATTTCATAGGGGGCATAAAGTTTAACTCGAATTACAAGTTACACAGTGTCAACCTCAGTTTCTCTGAATCGGTGAAGGACCTTGGAGTATGTGGTTCATGAGAAATCGAGCTTCTTTCAGCATATTTCCAATATAAGCTTGCAGGGCTCCAAAAAATGCTTGGCCTTATCACTCTCAATACTTCTGAACTTCCACTGAATATTCAGGAGTATCATAGAGTGGACATGCTGGTTAGACTTGGATTGAGCCCTTTTGAGAGAAGACAATTACTTTTTGACCTTGCTATATCTATAAATTTCTTTACGGTCTAATTGATTGTCAACAGTTACTTTCTAGGATTGGTTTTAATGTCCCTAAACGTAATCTTCAACACTTTGAACTTTTTGCTGGCAAGCACCTATCGATAAAACTCTTCGTGTACTGGACCATTATAGTAAAATATGGCTGCACACTGTCTGGTTTAAAAAATAGAATAACAAATGTAACACGAGATCTATATGCATATATATATATATATATATATATATATATATATATATATATATATATATATATATATATATATTTATTGTAATCAATATTTTAGATTCATAGAGAAACATACATTTTAAGAATAAAGCATTTTCCTAAAGAAATTGGGTTTTATTTTACTGATTGTAATGTTTTAAAAAGTACTCCTCAAAGGAGTGAAATGCTCTGAAAATTAGGTACTCCGTTGCCTCCTGTAGAAGGCTTTTGTTGTATGATTTCCACATGAATACTAGGAAATACTACTGCAGTTTTCATTCTCTATAATTTGTTTATTGAAATATAATTAATGTATTAAATTAAGTTTTGATTTAAATTAGAAATAAGAAAAAAAGAGGGTTTTTTTAACAAAAAAACCTAAAAAAATCACTTAATGTCAATAAAATACAGTTGTGGTAAGTAATGTTCATATTAAAAATTACTTTTGCCTTAAAATAAAAAGAATTTATATTTTGAAATAAGTTTTTGTCAGTTAATAGATCTGATAAGACTTGATTCTAGCTACCTTACTATTTTCTCTTATGCTCCTCAAAGTATGAAACTTTATTTATTTTCCTAGCGGTAGGTACATGAATATACCCTATATTGAAACTGACCAACAAATTATCCTTTAGAGTATAGTACTTACTGTATTAAAACTTTGTATGTTTGGTTAGCAGACATTTTAAAAGCATTGTAGGTATGGTGGTTGATGCTTGTCTTTTACAGGGGAAATAATACATCAGACTAGGAAAAATTTATAAAATATATTCATATTGCTCACACTTTGGACATATTATAATTAGAAAAACATTAAATTTTTAACCTTGAAAACTCGAATGAACAACCACTTGAAAGCTCATTGCTTTTTAACATTGACTGACAGTCTTTTTTCTTAACTTTAATTTACTGCTCTGCGACTTTTATACCTGTCTATAAGGCAGTGAAAGGAGGGGGGGGGCCTGCCAGTCTTCACCTGAAATTTAAAAAAATATAAATAAAAACACTTGTTTAATTAATTTATATAAATAGGAAATGTGAGATTTTTATACAGAGAGTTCCTTCGCAAGGTGTCTTTTGGTTTTCATAGACTATAAACTACTAAAAATAATTATAAACAATCATAAATCATATTTAAAACAGGTACAGGTAAAAATTGAATCGGTGGAAAAAATTAAAGGTAAGTTTTACAGAAATAAACTGTATAAAAAATGAAAATATAGAACATTTAAAAAACAGGTAAAATAATATATAGTTAAACCCTCAATTACTTCAAATTAGACAACGTTAAATGTCTTAATCACTGTACAAATGTACATTAACATTTCATATCTGCTGCCACTCCAAATCAAAAATATTCTTTTTAAACTACTACCAACAGATGTTTAAGATGTTTTCTATGTACTGTGGCTCAAATAAAGCTTCTTCGCGTCAGAGGAGCACACGATGATGCCCGATGCACAGTAGGATGGATGAACATTAGGATCGGTTATAGTATCTCCCTGCGGAACTGAAATCGAATGACATCGGCGGGTGCCGCATGCCGATTCCACGAATGCACAATGCGATGTCAAACGTCGGAATTAGAAGTAGGAATTAGAGTAAAGAAAGAATTAGTAATCTATGCTGTGAGTAGGGTCAATGTGTGAGAGTTATTTAATGTAACTTGTAATTAACATACCAAAAGCCGATATCTCAATATCAACTTAAGGTGCAGAATTATAAATAATACAAATTTAACCCTAAAAGAAAGATATGCGGAAGAGGGTTTTAATTTTAAGATAATGCTGAAAAACGTATCTGCCCTAAGTAACAACATAAAACTTACACGCAGATCCTCGGCCCCCGTTTTAGTTTTCAATTTTATTATTAATAATCCGAATTTCAAAATCTTCCGAATTCGAAATCAACGGGTTCCCAATGTTCCTATCCCATATTTATCGGATTCGGTCACCGGCATCGTCCCGCTCCTACCGAACTCCCAAACGAATTTTTCATTCGAAATGCGAATGCAAATTGTACTGCCGTGTTTACTCTTCTGGCATCGTAATCGGCAGTAGCTGGGCGGTTGCTTAAGGGGGCAGTTGCAGTCATTTAGCATTGGGAAAATACCGCGTAAAATGTCCAAAAATAGGTTGTTTTCTGTGATAGTCTGCGAAGTTATAAAAAGGAATTTGACGATCAGAGTTTAACACATATCTTCTAAAACATTTCTAACTAATTTTACTCAGATGATTCCGAGTATCTCAATATTCGTATTCAACGAGTATTTTAATTCGAATCATTATATCACTAATTACTTGCGTCATTTGCGGGGTTCAATTCAATGTTTTGCCATAGATAGACAAACTAAAAATATTTGCAATAAATTTACAGGAAAATGTCACTAGCCGCGTCTAGATTTGTTCCCACAACTTTAACATTTTCACTCTTCTTGATGTCAAACACAGCCTATATATAATAGAATGTTCCTTTTTCTTTTCTTAAATGTGCAAAAAGATTTGTGGTGTTTTAGGGTTGTTGAGCAGAGCCGGTGCAAGGTTTAGAAAAACTGAAGGTCAAAATAATGTCATTTTGTTCATTATTGTTCTCTACTAAATACTAGGTAATCGGTTATTATGTTTTCAGTAAACACTTAGTAAAGTAATAGACGTATTTTATTTTCTGCTTTTAGAACACTATATATTACATTGCTACAAGCCAAACAAACATACCGATTTAGCAAATTAAGGAGGATCTATTTTAAACAAATTTTAGGTTAGGTTTTTAATCTTACTTTTAACATAAACATATATGGAAATGTCTGAAGTTTCTGGAAATTTCGATTAAATTTTCCATTTTAAAGTTTTTGGAAAAGTTGGCTTTAATATAAATCAACATTTAACTATTGAAATTTTGAGAGATTTCCAATCTTTTTAAATTACACTAGACATTTCAAGAATTTTCTTGGACATTTTCCCCAACTTACTTTTCCAGGAAATGATGCCATATCAAAGTGTCAATAATGTCACCATTCTAGGGACCGATTGCTATTTGCGAAGCTGCTATTTTGAAGCAGCTATTTGGGTGAAGCAGCTTATCGCTGCTTTTTGTTTCAAGAAGTAGCTGCTTATTTAAAATCGCGTTATTGAACCACGTCTATTTGCCACGTCACTGCTTCGCCGGCCGCCGTTGCTTCGCTGCGGTAAAAAAATGTACCGGATTGCTGCCGCTGTTCGCGGGATAACAATTTAACAACAAGGATCGAAAACAGTCGGGTGAAGAATGGAAAGTAAAATTGCGTAATATGTAATGGCAGGGTTTTTGCGGTCTATATTATGTAGTATGTGAGTAGGTAGTGTGGTAGAGTTCGACCTTGATTTACCAAGAAACAGTTGCTTTTTTTGCTTTTTGCCGCCAAGTCAAACCTGTTGTGCAACTGTGCCAGCGAATTGCAAACTCCGACAAAAACTGCTTTTTTGAAGCAGCTATTTGAAAGCTGCTATTTCAAAGTAGTAATAACTGCTTCAACTGCTATTTAAAATTAGTCGATTTGCCCACCACTACACCATTCATGTTATCTATTCCATTTGTTTTAGTTGCAATATATTTCTTAATATATCGATATTTTAGCCGATATATCGCGACAAAAGATCGATATAAATATATCGATGTATACTAAGAAAGAAATCGATATATTCTTGCCATCCCTACCTTAGACGGGAAAAGACCTTGGTTGTGACTTACTATCAAACACCAAAACATATATTAGGATTGGAAATTCTTATATAAGAGAAAACTAGAAACTACAATATTATGCCAAGTTAAACATACACTTTTATCTTAAAACGATTCAATACTGATTAAAGTGATTAAACGTACGACAGCCGAAACAACAATCAACATAATCAGTCGACGTCGTAATCTTAACCTTGCTGTGTCATTCCCCAACCTCAACTCTAAAAACAAGAATTTTGTTCTCCCCTGGTTTTTGAACTCGAAATATTTTGTTTTAGTCAAAAATGGGATCTAAAGTAAACAATTTAGGAAAAAAGTTGGTAGAACAACTGAAATCGAAAGAGTTCAGGGACTATTTAATGAGGTAAGTAGAAAAAATACAAGTTTTGAAGGTCAATAATTAATTAATTCTTTCAGCACGCATTTTTGGGGTCCAATAGCAAATTGGGGCATTCCACTAGCAGCTATAGCAGATTTTAAAAAGGATCCTAAGTTTATTAGTGGTAAAATGACCTTTGGTAAGCTGTTTTATCATTTTGACTTTAAAACTAACATAAATATGTTTTTCTTAATAATTACATAACTTTTTTTAGCATTATGTTTATATTCTGCTATGTTTATGAGGTTTGCCTGGAAAGTTCAACCAAGAAACATGTTGCTGTTTGCTTGCCATTTTACAAATGAAGGTGCACAGTTAGTTCAACTTAGTCGTTTTATTGAATATAATTACATATCAAAAGATAAGAAGCAAGAAGTTGCTGTTCAGTCTGCCTAAGATTCTGATATTATAAATATAGAGAAGATACTGATGGTTGTTGGTGCATGAGCCAAACTATAGGTATTTGTATAAGGGGAACTTACTGTGGTGAAGACTAATATGGAAGGTTTAGATCAGAAGTAAAACTAAGTCTCTTAAAAACTGCCGAATGCTCTTATTCTGTGTTTCTATAATTTTAACAGGAACTCATTTCAAATTATTTCATACTTGATATTTTAACAAATTTCTGTTTTATTAGCTTTATCTCTTTATTATGAAAATCTGAGTATTGGGTCTTGTGAACAATTAGCATCACATATATTGAAATTTGTTTATTTTTTTTCAAGAAAGTGTATTTAATAGAGCAGTCAGGTCAAGTTTATGAAAAAGACACATGATTTTCATAATTTTGAACTTTCACTGGATAATATGTTAGTTAAACTGTATTTTGCAAAAAAAGCAGAATATTCACTAGATTTGATAAAAAAAAAACAATAAAAAATCTGAATATTTATCAAATGAAGGATTATTTTAGACAATGTTGCCATATGTATAGAAACTCGTAAAAGTAGGCATCTTGAATAGTATTTTACAAGAAGTAATTGCTTTTGTTGGATACAGTTTAAGCACTTAAAGCAGCTTTACAGTTTTTAGCAACTTTTTTGTTAGATGGTGGTGGTTTCTACAACTGCTAAAAATCAATAAATGTATTGATATAATAGTCAGAACATTAGGATTAAGGTTATGTTGACAGCAGCTTTATTTAACTCTGCAAATTGGTATCCAATATAGGATAGCAGAATTAGTCAGTGCTTTAAAATGAACTCTGAAAAGCTAATTTGCTTTAGACATGAGCATTGACATGCTACCACATACTTTCTTTACAGCAAACCTAAGCAATCCTAGTCTAACCTAACTTTAAAAACAAAAATAAATTTTCTTCAGTAACAGTCTTAAAAGGAGAACCAATTATTAGATTATCATTTTGTTTTGGAGCCACAAATTTAATGGTAATATGTATATTAATATGACTTGTTTTTGCAATTTTAAGAACAATTTTCTTTAATCCATCCTACAATGATAAATAATAATAGTGTTCAGAAAAGATTAACGCAAATCTAAAGAAAAATTTAAAATTTTATGTCTTTTTTACTGACTCAAGCCGAACAGTCAAAGATACAAAATACAGAGAGCACTGTTGAAATAAAATAAGTAAAAGTATTTGAAAAAAAAATGTGTAAATTTGCCTTTTGTGTTATGGCATCAACAGTATTCCTCCAAGCAGTTGACTGTGGTTCTAACCTGACAAATTTATTTTTTTACCCTAGAGTTAAATAAAAAACAATTGTAATGCTAATCGCTCACTAGAACTATATTAACTGTATATCAGCTTAGCTGCTAGATTCGGAGTGTGCACTGGTAAATGTACAAATAAAAGTATACCAAATTTTTTTTAAGCTTGTATTTATTTGGATCTGGATTCAGATAATTTTTGACCTATAATTAGTTTACTAAAAGACTGTTCTTGGGGTTGACATAATGTCACTACACATCGTCCTCTGTGATAAGCATATTTTCCACATCTGTGGAAATGGTCTTACTTTCACTGTTACATAAACATGGCAGATCATTTATAAAGTAGAGGAAAAGGATAGTTTACAATGAATACTTGTGGAGTGCCTACATTCACTGCCTGATCTCATCCACTTATATGCCACCATGAAGTTTCTCACATATTAGGTTATAATTAACTATGTTGAATGCACTGGTCATGTCAAAACAAAAACAAAAAGGGAGCTCAGGGGCTTATTTGAATTATTGAACTGGTATAATCTATCATTGAAGCAGTTTTTCATATTTGATTCTGTACAGGAATTGTGTTACAGGCGCTCGAAGAGGGATCTTTTTGATTTCCTTTATGTCATAATGAGGGGAGGGTCTATGTCTGTTATATTTGCCAAAATATAACCTGAGATTTATTCTATTTCTGATGATAGTTTTTTGTATGCTCATTTTGATATGTCACAAATTGCATCATCTCTAGGTAATTTAGCAGAACAGATTTTGTTTGATCTTTCTAGGTTTTGTGATATTTTTTCTACTGTTGAAAGTCTTTTCATGTTGCTTTTATCCAATGTGACCTGATTTAGTGTTTTTTTCTTTTTTGTTTTTTTTAGGTCTTATCCAAGAAATTTCATATATAAAATTATTTTGTAGATTTTTAGTATATTTTGCATTATTGTGTTTTAATCCTGATAGTGTTGAATAGTTTATGCACAGTAATGATCTACAGAAAACAGATTGGGTGTGAAGATAGGAGTCAAAAATGATTCCAGAAGAAAGCTTTGTTGGGCGACAGTAAAGAAATAAGTCTCAAGGCATTTACATTTGCAAATAATGTTTTTCAACCAGATTTAGCCATCGTTTATAATGATTCTTTAATACTTATAATATTTTTTACCAGTGCATAGTTCCGTTAAAGTCAAATATGATATAATTCGAGTTAACAGGTAGTCAAAATGTAAATTTAATTTGCCAGAGATCATTAAATTTCTCACATACAGTACAGAAAGCAGATCCAATTTTTTAGACCAGACTTTTTCGATGTAATAGTATTGTTCCAGATCCTCTAAGGATAATGAAGTGAATAAACAATTATTTATAAAAAGTAAAAGTGTGAAAATATTAAGCAAAAAAATCATTTTTTTTTCTATAATTCGGAAAGTTTAAAGGTAAAGCTAATGATTACATATTGTAGCCATGGATTTTCCCTTGGATTTACCCTTTTAATTCACTCTATACATATTAAAGAATAATTTTTGGTGGCTTATTATAAATTAGTGCTTGACACGTTCATGAGTTTTGTTTTTAACTCTTGATGAGAAATGTCAGTGGGAGAAAATTAACTATAGTTTCTGATCAATTATCTCAGAAATTATCAAATTTGGAAAAAAATCATGAGGATCATTTTTTTAGTGATGTATTTAATGGATATTGGGTTTCTGCTCTAGGATGTTGTAATTTCATAAAAAAAATGCATATTTAGTTACTGTAAATCAAAAAATTTTGTCAATATGTTTTTTTTTTTCTCTTTTATTGATGAATTTATATATACAGGTATACTTTTTTGTATGTCACTATAGCCAAAGATACTAAAACAGTACTGTTTGTAATAAAGCATGAAACGAAATATTTAATGTTAACAGCTCGGGTAGTTGCTATAAGTGTACAGTTTTTACAATACTGATTTCAGAATCTTCAAAAGTGTCTAAATTTAATTAATCTTAAATTAAATGTTTTTTTAACGTATAATAAATGTTGAAAAAATATCTTTTGTGTGGTAGACCATGTAGAATTGGAGAGAAAATAAGGATACATTTAAAGAAAAATATTCACCCCATAAATAAAATTTAAACCAATAGATGTCTGAAGCGATGATATAATATTCTATTTTTGTATCACCAAATGTGTCTGATGCAATTATTGTCATGGAAGAGTGTCAGTTTTTTAGATAAAATTTCGTTAGCAGTTCTAAAATAGATTAAAACTTTTTTCTTTACTTCCCAATTGATTTTGTTGAATTAACAAATTTAACCCTTTTTGATTGCTTGGCTTAATTATTTAATAATTTTTTTAAATGGAATGTAGGTAATCTCAAAAATGTATCAGAAAATTGGATATGCATTAATTGTTTAAACAATATAATCAGTTTGTTTATCAAGTACATAAGTATTTAATAATACTATTGAATTAATACTTTTTTTGCATTCTAGTCTCTTTGATATGCTACTATGAATATATTATAGAGTAGGATTTTTTGCTGATAATTTTTGTAATGGTGACAAGGTTTGACAATTTTTGAATTTCTCAATTCACGTTCATTTGTAGCGTTTTTAATAGGTTAAAAAGTATTTTTTTTGTAACAAAAGGAAATATTCAACATTTATGGTGATGTGGAAAGTTACCTAGCGGATGTTTTTCTATAGGATGATTCAATTAAACTCTTCTAATTATGGGGCACTATTCCTTTATCAGAAAGGTGACAGTTGCACTGTAGAGTAGGTATGCGATATTAAAAAAGGGTTTTGGTAATTAGCTAATTAGAAGTAAGTGTACACTTTAAGGCATATATGTATTATGTATTGTATGTAAATACTATAAGTTGTTAAAATATATCATTCGTATAATATGTAACTTAAATGCCTTACTAAACATTAAGCTTGAATATATTTATATAGGAGGTTTGGTGCTATGTGCAGAATTATTTTCTAGTGAATTTTTTATACTAGACTTTTTAAACAGACATGTAGGTATGTATATGTATATGTTTTTGGATATAAGTTAAAAAAAATATATATTGTTAATATAGGATAAGGAATTTTTCTGAACTGTTTGATTAGGAAAATGTAGTATCTTGCCTATTTTAAGAACTTTTCTACCTAAAATTCCCTCTAAGTGTAAAGATTTATTTTTCTATATTATCCTTAAACCAAAATTCTGTGGATTCTGATTAAATACCTATGCTTAGTTGTTGCAGAACTTCCATGAATAGATTTTATAATATACAAATGGTATGGTCACATTAGTATTTAATATTCTGGTGTTTATGCAGTAGAATAAGGTTCTAGGTCAGACTATATTCAATGAGAGAAGTAACTAAATATAAACAAAGCTTTACTGCTATGTTCATCAGACATCTTTAGTAATAATTCCAGTTCTTATGACGACCCAATTTATAAAAGTCTATGAATATTTGTTGAAATTTCTTAAAGAAAACATACCTTATCAGACATGATGGTCAAAAGTTAACAAAACATGAATATTATCAATGTCCAAATATTTAATTTGGTCAGTTTAGATTATGTACATTGTGTAGATATACAGATACATAAAACGTTTTTGAATTGTTGCATATTAATTGATATTTTGAAGGGTCATTTTATTTGTTAATTATTTATTAATACATTGCATTACAATGTAATTCCACTAGATTTTTTTAAAATGATTATTAAATTTAAACAGAATAAAGTTTAGAGATATTTTTAAATTACATGCATTGTAACGCAAAAACAGCATTGAAAGTTTCCAAAAATATATTTAATTACTTCCTCGATATAATAATGGTAATTAAATCAAGAAGTAATCTAAAGGTCACACTCAACTAACCTAAAATATTTCATCTATATTTTATGAAAACATACATTTTTAGATTTATTAACAAAGTATACATTTTTTGGCAAATAAGTACACATAGGGTTGCTTGCATCAGTTTTTTACTGTTGTACCTAGTTTTATTTTAAGACAACTTTATGTGCCATAATTAACAGATTTTCTTAGCTCTTGTTCATATGCGCTTTTATGTTGATGTTATTTAGGGATAATTTGTAATTTCTAATGTAACTATGTGTTCATTCAAGACAACTCTATGTTTTATTTGTTACATAAAAACTTGTCAAGTCTGAAAGTGAGTTTTTTTAATGTAGAAAATAACACATAATGTGATTTAAATTTAGTGATATGAGAGACTGTGGTTTTTGTTCAGTTATTTATAGATTTGATTACTTGTTAAATCATTTTAGATTCTATTTACTTTCTGATTTACCACTTTACATTAGCTTTAGGTCTGCTTTTTTGAGATTAGTTAAATCGACCATTGAACCATGCTCAAATATAGTTTGTATAACATTGTTGTTGAAAAGAGGGGAGAATCACCTCTTGAGGTTGACCATTGTTCCTTAGTATAGCGAATATTGTATATAATAAAACTAAAGTCAGTAGTCTATTTATAGACTAAAGACGTTTTGTTGTGCCTATATTGATCTATGTACAATCATTTCCAGTTTTTGTAGTAAATTATAATGATATGTATGGAGAATAAAATATATTTTATGTATATATGTTTTTGATATTTGCGGGTTTTTGACGAAAACATGTCAGCTTTTGGAACCTGTAACACAGATCACACCAATTCAAAATATGCGCAGGTTGGGATATATTTTAAAAGAACAAAACAAATACAGATTCGGAAAATAAATTATTTTATTACCAATAAAAATATATGTATTCACTACTCGCAATAGAGAGTGAGAACATTCGACACAAAATAAAATGTAAAACTAATTAATCTGAAATTTGTTTGTTATAGTAAATCCTGAGGTCTCCCGATTTGCATTAATATTAAGAATTGCAACTATCACTATCTGTAGAAATACTTTGCTCTGGTCCTCGAATTTATTTTTAAGAGGTTCTAATTTTATTAAATGAATTTTTACTAGATTTGGGTATAATTTTCATACTAAGGAGCTTTGTAAAGATATGAATCTTGCAAAATTTTATATATATATATATATATATATATATATATATATATATATATATATATATATATATATATATATATATATATATATATATATATATATATATATATATATATATATATATATATATATATATATATATATATATATATATATATATATATATATATATATATATATATATATATATATATATATATATATATATATATATATATATATATATATATATATATATATATATATATATATATATATATATATATATATATATATATATATATATATATATATATATATATATATATATATATATATATATATATAAAGGTAGAAGTTCATTTACAGTCTAATACTGAAGTTTTAAAACTTATAAACACTTAAAAAATATATTCCTGTATAGAATATTAAATTTTATTTACGATGATTTTTAGCATGTAAGTTTTTTCATAACGAAGCTTTTAAATAGTGTAATTTAAAAAAATAAATATTTAAATGCTTATATTTATTGCAGATAGTACTTTATACACCATTGTCTATCATCTCAATTAAAAGTTTTATTGAGTATTGAATCGCCTCGTAGAAGGCAGACCTCTGGGCTTTTAACATAAGTGGGTCCACGTGTTCGGTTTAGCTGCCTTGTTTTAGAGAAAAGCGGGAGACTCGACCGCTCAGTGTGGAAACTAACGACCCCGCTAGAAAGGGAGTAATCGTCGTGAACGTGTGAGGCCTAGTTGTTCCTGCCTTCTGTCCTGTTCGTCTGCCCAGTTCTACATAGAATATTGGCATAAAGGCCACTATTTGGCGGAAGAAAGAAAGTTTTATTTTTATTAACTAGAATAGGTAAAAAATGATGAAAAGTTTAAGCAGGAGCTGACGATCATAAATTAAAAAAAATTATTTAGATATCCAACGAACTAGGTCAACATTTATAAAGGTATATATTGTGTGACGCACAAAATCAACATAAAAATATTAACATAAATAAAAAATTAACTAACTTAAACAAACAATCAACCAAACGGTTTTATCTACTGGAAAATTGAAATTAAATTTTGACACATTTTGTTTTTTTTTATTGTCTTGAAGATTTGCTTTAAACCAAGGGCTCCCCCCTGGATCCACCAGTGTTTATAACTAGCTGCATGTTCAAAAACTTTAAAGTTTTCTTTTGTGGTACATAATTCAGATATTTCATTCTAATATTGGCCTCGTGGGAAACTATTAAAAATAATGTTAGATTACATTTATATTAAATTTTGCTTAAATATACAATTATTAATCATAATACATCATATTATTATTATTAGATTAAATAAAGTATTTAAATAAGTACCTAGCAAAAGAATAAACAACTGTAAAATATTAAATCCAAAGCAAGTTTTGTACGTGCTTCTCGTTTTGAGTAATATATGATTGCAATTTTTCCAGAAACTTAATTATTTACTAATTTAACTCTAACTGATAATTGAATTTCTTCAGTTATTTTTTGCTCAGACCTTGCATCTACTTTAATACACTTTACAGTTATTTATTCTTTTGTTACTGCATTTAAAAAGTTCATTTAGTTCTTTTATAATTTCAATATTTTAATTTAGGTTGTTAATATAAATTTAGTCTAAAAACATATTTAATGAGGCTTTTTATTAATGTCAGAACGAAATATCTGAATTAATGTTTGACCACAAAAGACAAATTTAAAGTTTTTTGGCAGCTAGTAATAGTGGCGCAGTCAGGGGGGGATCGCGTTATAGGAGGGGTAATTTACACGTTTTTTTCCTACATTAAACAAAACTGACGACAAAAAGATCCTTTTACCCTTCTTCGTAATATAATATAGAACAATGTTCAGAATCCGCGGACGTGAATTTTAAATAATTTTGTCATCGGTTCGTATGGGGGGAGGGGTAAAGAGTCCCATTACTTCCCCTTGTATACGCGCCTGCCTCAAACCATATTAAAAACATCGGCAGTTGGTAATTAAAACAATGAGATTGCAATGTTACACCATGAACTCTAATTCGAAAATATCGGTGTTTTTGTAACGTCAATATCTTTCACCAATCCCTACATCAACCATCCTCATTTCATCATTTAGTTAATAAAACTTTTATTAAGATAATGGACAATTAAGAGCGAAGAAAGTATTATCTGTAATAATTATTGGTGCCTAAATATGTTTTTTTCAAGTTACACAATTTAAAAGATTTCTTATGAAAAAAAATTACATGCTGAAGTTGATCATGAATCAGTCTGTCTGAAACGGTGAGTCGTAGGCCCTTAATGTTATATACCGTTGAAATCGTTGTTTAATGCTCTATTTAAATTAAATATATAATACTAAAGGTTGCGTTAAGAAATTACGATACGCGAAACATTGCAACTTCTTATAAGTAATAGAAAATAAATAGCATGCATTTTTTTGGAGTTAGAAAATTTTAAACTACAAGGCAAATAATTATGGTTATTTTGTTACATACATAAGATGGATATGTACCAGCAGGAGCGTGAAGACACCTAGGTGAATTGGCACCGGATTAGACGCCGTAGGCATCACCAATAAAGCTCTAACAGAAATGATTAAATACATCGCTGAAAGAGAAAAAAAATATAAATGGATCAAATGGCTGAGATTTCAGCATCCTAAACAATGGCGGGGGGTGTTGCAGGCAAATTACAAAGACATTAACTGAATAAATTGTACCATAAATATAGCCTGCAAGTACCTATTTATATAAATATTAACCTAAATAATTTAAATTAAATGAAATGGAAAACAAGAAGTATAAAGATAAAGAGTGAAGGGAAGAAAGAGACAAACAGAAGGAGGAAGAGGAATAGTTGGCATATATAATATAGTGAGAACAAAACTCTAAGTGTATAAATTCCTAAGATTTTTTCGGTACATTCTTTTAAAAGCAGATACAGAGAAACACATATCTTGTATTTCCTAAAATTTTTTCATACAAAATATATTGTATGAAAAACTACTAATATTTACATTGTGAGCATTAAATTTATATTGAATTTTATCATATAAATAAGACGTAGATGCTGCTTTTATTATTTTGTAATAAAACAACGCTTAGTGAAGCTCCCTGTGATACATCATGTTAAGCCAATCAACATCTTTCAACTTGTGACTTACCCTTGCCGTGGGCGAATTCCAAATATAAACCGGAGGCAACAACTTTGAAGTTTCTGTGTTTGGTGTTTATCAACAAAATCTAGACACGGATCATAAATACTATCGCAAAAGTTAACATGAGAGCACAAGGGCAATGTATAGAATTTGTTTAGTATTTTGATTTAGATAGTGTCTGTGTGGTTAGAGCCTTTTCATAACACTCTAACCTATTTTTAACTTTTATGTGATCTCTGAAGCGTACCTTATGATCAACTATTAGATGTATTTTTTTGCAGAATTTTTAAAATCAATTTTTTTGTTATCCATTACTAAATTTAAATTCACTAAGAGGCTTTTCCTATTATTTTTATTTGCACATAACATTGCAGTAGATTTTTTAGGATTTAGTTTTGCTTCTAGATTCAATAAGTAGGTTATTAAGATCCCTATTTTGGCGACGGTTTGCTTTATGTATGTTAGAAGAATCAAATTTAAATATCAGTTGGGTATCAAATTAATTTGTATCAATGGAAGGTTTCTCTTTAAAGTTGTGTCTTGATGGTTTTTCATGATGTCAACATGTCAACATGAAGGAAAAGTTACTAGTCCAAAAAATAATAGAAATAAACTCCCAGAATCGAACCAAAACAAACTGGAATATTTTTAAAAGTTTACAGGGAACTAGTAATGAGTTTAATAATATTGTATTGGTTAACAAAGATAATCAGAAGATAACAGATCCTGCAGATATATCTGAAATGTTTAATTTTCAGTTTAGGGTAAATAAGAATAGAGACAAAATAAGTTCTTCTGATAAGGACAAAATAACATCATCCATATTGAGCACAATTGGTAGTTTTTTTCTTGCTCCTACTGACCATCTTGAAATCCAGAATATTATTATGAAGTTGCCTTCTAAGCACTCTATTGGACTGGATGAGATTCCTACTAATGTTGTTAAGTTTGTCACAGACATAATATGTTAGCCTTTGAGTGATTTGATTGTTTTTGCCCGACTTATCAACAACTGATGCAATAATGAATTCACTTAATTATTTAATTGATGAACTAGATAAGGGTAGGACCCTTCCAGGAATTTATTTTGATCTCTCGAAGGCATTCGATGTCATTGATCATGAGTTATTGTTGACAAAGTTGGAACTCTATGGAATTCGTGGAATCGGACTTTCTTTTTTGAGGTCTTATTTGACAAACAGAGGCCAGAGGGTTTGCATGAGGTCTCGAGTATTGGGTATAGAAAACTCGTTTTTTTTTTGGGAAGACTGAAGTAGAAGCCGGTGTGGGGGGGCAAGCGAAATTAAGGGTGGCATTGACCCGGATTAATCAGCAAATATTCCATCCCTCAAGATGGGTACCCACGGTAGTATTTAGGGGCCATGTGACATCGTAGTTTGTCACAAGATAACAAATCGTAAAATATATTAGGAATCCTAAATAATATATATATATATATATATATATATATATATATAAATAATAAATATACGAATATCAAAAAAAAAATTAATACATATACGTAATAAAAATCCTACGTGTGTAAACTAAAAAGTTTTAGTTGTCGTTTTTGCGGACTTGAGAGAATTAATAACTTCATCGAAATTAAGTTGTTGTGCCTTCTCAGCTTCAATGCTTAATAATGCCATGTTACTTGTTCTGGTTTGGCTGCTGGTACATCTTTGATAGTTATTGATCCTCGCAAGTCTACTAAAAGAGCGTTCAGCACCAGCGCTATTAGTGGCTATTGTAAAAAAAATTCTAAAAAGGTTACACACAAAGATGGGTATGATGGTTCTAAATTATTGGAAATTAAGAAAGACAGATATTCTTGGTATGTTATGGCTTGCTCTTCCTTTACTTTACTTATTAGGGCAGAAAAATGTTTATATTCATCGACTATAGATGTCCCGATGTCTTTATTATAAAATATTTGTAGCGCCATAAGACTTTTTCGATTTTCATCAGTATCCTCCAAATTAGTTGAACAACTAAACTTTTGAGATAATTTTATAAAATCTTCAAAACGACGGTCTAATGTCTGAATAAAAACGTCTAAAAGTTGTGTAAAATACTGACACTTTAAATTTGTCTTCAGGACTTTCATGTACATAATCGGGTTGAACCTCATCAAAAAACTTTTTGGACCTTCCAATACGTTTATTAGCAAATATGGTTGAAATCTTGTAAAATTCTCATTATTTCTAATACTCATGAGATCATTTTTTGTAGATACAATCATTGCTGTCGCTGCACATATATTCATATCAGCTGATTGCATATAATTTGATAATATATTAATTTTCTGTAAAAGAGTTTTCCAAAAAGACAACAGAAAACATTAAATTCGAAAGTTTCTATAATATTTAATATTCCCGATGCGTCTGCTGTTTGTTAAGCAGTAACGTTTTTTAGTTCGCCGGTTAGAATTTTCGCACAAGTTTCTTCAATGATATGAATATTAACATAGAATGAATTAACTGTTCTAGAATGACTTGCCCACCTAGTGATTGAAAGTTTTTCAAAGATAATTTTGCCTTCAAAGATAATTTTGCCTCCAAAGTATTGTTCTTGGGATTTTCTGAAAAGATTTATTCGAGGAAAACTTTCTGTAAAAAAAACGTACCTTTTCTAATATACCGAAGAACAACTTAAACCTCAGTATTAGAACTTACTGCATCTATGAGAACGAGATTAATGTTATGGAACAATATTCTTAATTTTAGACTGAAGCCAATTTAAATGTCCAGACATTCCACTAGCTCCGTCATATGCCTGACCACGACAAAGTTTTATGTCAATATTAAGGTTCTTCAATTCTTCAGTCACTGTAAGGAAATAAGTTTCAGCAGATCCATCAGGAATATCAATAAATTTAAGAAAC
This sequence comes from Kuschelorhynchus macadamiae, assembly GCA_030620095.1. NCBI lineage: Eukaryota > Metazoa > Arthropoda > Insecta > Coleoptera > Curculionidae > Kuschelorhynchus > Kuschelorhynchus macadamiae. Next base: position 208,881 of record JAUTXW010000043.1, read on the forward strand.
CTTTCTTCTGGTATACCAAATTTATTGACAAATCGGCAGGATAAAGATAACTGTTTTTTTTTATTATAGTCAAGCGTTCAATCTACGATAATAGAAACATATTTTGCCTGTTTAATATCATTTGCAATGTCAATTAGGACCCCAAGGGCCAGATGATCCAATAGCTCATTTTGTATTCGATTACTGGTATATTTCCAGACTTTGGATGCATTTTCTAAGTGACTTGCGAGCATAACATCATATTTTTTCAAAAGGTCGACAAGTTTCGAGAAATTCCCCTTATTTTTACTTGTATCTGACTCATCGTGGCCTCGTAAGGGTAAACATTGCTTCGCAAGATACAATATTATATCTATCAACCGTTTTAAAGCTTCTCTATTCTTCAGAATTTCACTTTTTTCTGATTTCAATTGCTCCTGAATTACGGTAGAGTTTTGAAGTAAACGCAGCTTCATCCAAAAAACTTGTTAGTAAGGGATCTATGTAATTCGCCTTCTTCGTGTTGCTTTATCTTTTCGGTCCTTTTTTGAAATTTTTAAATCCTCGAAGAGCATCTGCCCAGACCGATTTATTAGAACTACTTAAAAGCCAGCAGTAATGACAAAAGAGACAATTTGCTCTAGGAGAATAAATTAGCCATGGTCGAATGTTTCCATCCAATTTATACCAACTAATTTGAAATCAGCGATTGTCAATTGTCGGAAACAATGTAAACCCATCGTGAAGACCTGGTTGACAGGGGCTTCTATACACCAGTTTTCGAAATAACTCAGTACTCAAAACCACATCATTAAACAAGTATGGATCACTCTGATACTTATATTCTGACTCCAAAGATTTATTTTCTTTTGAATTTAAAGGCGAAACGGGATCTAAAATTAAAAAAAAGTACTAACTTTGACATTCGTACCTGCGAAAGTTATGTACCTACAACTGGGTATAGGTAAGTACTGTAGACTGTAGAATACTTAAATACCACTATTTAAAAACAATACATTAAGTCATTTTTGTTTAGCGTGTCTTTAAAAAATCTGTAAAAAATGTTGGCAAAAATTCCCTCAATTTAAAAATCGACAATTTCTTAAATACCTTAATAAGTGTTTCTTATTTTTAAGAACTTTTTGTAAATATTTTTCTTAATAATAATTGTAGAACGAATTGCACATTCGTTACGAACTTGAGAATTTTGTAGTATTAGAAATCTAGATCTATTAACAGTTTTTATGTAAATTTAACGTGAATTTTTAATACCTCCGTATTTCAAATTTTTAGTTAGCAATCGTCAATTCTTGACTGATTTTGTTTAAAAAATATGAACTTTGTGCTTACTAACTTTAACTCTACAGATCCTCATATTTTAAACTCGAGAATTTGTGCCAAGTAGCGTTTTGTACAAACTCCTATGAATTCGAAAAATAGGTAGGTATCACATAATGTCAAACTACTCGAAAACCAAAATTATTCTACATAATAAAATATTCTACTATTTCAATCTACAGAATATACCGTCACTAGGATCGGCACTACTGCTACTACTACTCGTACTGGTGTTATCATCACTGGCAATTTCCTCCATCTCTATTTCTACCCTCCACTTTATTACTATTGTTTCCTATTTCCATATTTACAATTAAATCAGTATTCGAAGAACAACTTGAATCTTGCTCTCGATTTGTGGGTGTGGGTCTAGACAAAACCAAAACATTTAAATAAAATGTTTCACGTTATTGCATTTAAATAAAAGATTAAAAAAGAAAAACAATTTTCATTTCATTTCAATTTCAATTTATTATAATATATCAAAATTACTAACAATAATCATAAGATAGGTACTTACTCCAATTTTTCTTGTAACAGAAATTTTTGTAGAATATTTTTATCAATTCTTTGTGCTATATCAGCAGCAAGGAGCAACCTTTGTCGTTTCTCTCTGCGATGCGCAGCTCCAGACTTTTTCATTTTAGTTTTGTTTAAATTGCTTATTTTAAGTACTTTAAAGAATTAAAGCGAAACTGTTCACGATTAATATTTTAAAAACAAAAATCCACCAAAAATAAAGGGGTTTATAATAAAAATAAGGAAACCTAGAGCATACACTATACAGCAAATTTTGGTTATTCGGACTGAACTATCTGGATTCTGCAGGCGTACCTACTCAAGTTTTGGCGCGTTCGCGCTTGTCGTCCCGCCTCAGCCACAGTTGAGCAATGTTCCCGCGTGTTTTTTTATTTCGTAGATGAAGGGCGCCGGTCGTCTAGGGGCGGAGGGGGCATTCGCCCCGTCTGGCCCCCTACACGGCACACCACTGATCTTTCCATGTTTATGGCCGCAAATGGTGTTTATTAATATGCTGATGATACATCATGTATCATTTCAAGTCTTAACATAGAGCGGGTTTCTGATCAGTCTACCCTGGTTGTGGGGACAATGGTTGACTGGTGTAGTTTAAATGGGTTGAAACTTAGTAGTGACAAAACTGTACTTCTTTGGTTTAAGAATCCTGATGAATAGCTTTACGTTCCACTGAATGGTAATTGTATTCCTCAAAGGGAGGAAGTAAAATTTTTAGGAGTACTGATGGAAGATAATTTGTTGTGGAGGAAGCAATTGGGCATTATAGAAAAAAAAATAGCGCGTGCTATGTCATGCGGTACTTGCATATTCACCTGAGCTTGGGCACAATAAAAATGTTTCATTTTGCGTATATTCAGTCTATTGTTTCCTACAGTATAATGTTTTGGTTTAGATCAGTCAATTCTCAAGAATATTTTTGGCCCAGAAAAGAGCAATAAGAGTTATGTGTAACATCTCTAGATTTGTGTCATGTAGAAAATATTTTAAAAACCTGGGAATACTAACGGTTCCATCTTTATATATATTTAAAATTGCAGTACACATTAAAAAGAAAATACAAAAGTTTCCTAGAAACAGGGTCTACTATAATAATATGCAAACTAGGGGAAGCATTAATTTATATGTACCAAGTTATAAGACCTTATTTTATGAAAAGTGCCTCTTTTTTAATTATGTAAAGATTTACAATGCTCTGCCTGATCATATTAAGGTAATACCTGAAACCAGTAAGTTTCAAAAAGAGCTGAAAATTTACCTCCTGTTAAACGCATTCTACAGCTTAAATGAATTTTATGAAATTTCCTGACTTTAATAATTGAATAACAAAGGGTAATTTTTATTAAAGGCTAATTAATAATTAATTAATTTGATTGTGTTTTTTTTATTATCACCTATGTGTGCGTGTGTACTTAGAAAGAACCTTTGACGCTGTAATATTTCTTTGAAATTTTATACAAAAAATGAATGTGAATTTGAATACGAATACTGTTTTTTGAGTGTTCCCCAATTTACGTCTTTTTATAATTGTTTGTAGTAGTTTCATACAGAACCAGCGAATTCTCATAAAAAAGAATAAAACAAAAAAGTAAATTGGGTTTAGAATGTTTATGAAGATTGAGGATGAATAACTCAAAAACGAAATATGTTTACAAAATTTGACTTCGTATTCGTGACCCAGACTCCAAAATCCACCTATATACAAAAAATCGTAAAAATTGACGATAGGGTAAAAAATATTATACTAATTCTAATAATTGCCATATATATCTCTTATAAATGATATCTTTCTTTACAAATTGAGATTGTTGAACAATAGAACCTCAGTGCAGTATAGGAGAATTTACAAAGTTTTAGTTTGCTTTTAAAAAACATATTTAGCTGCCCATGTTACCAACTGAAAAATTCGTGAAATGAGATTTGGATAAAATATATGGGTACATATCAGTAAACTTGTATCTATGGTACATATACAGTATTGATAAAGACGAGCATCCTAGTTTAGTAATATGTTCAAAATTCAACATTAAGAAGAAAATTTCCAGACTATATTCGACTTAAAAAAATGTATAGAATATAATTATTAAAAGATTATTTTGCTAAAAAAAGTCGATTATAAATAATTTAGGAAATGGAATTTCCTACAAAACCATCTTTCTATTTTGAGTAGATTTATTATCAGAATTGCACAAAGGTATGTAACGGAACACGTGTCTCTTTGTATAATATCGTTTCATTTAAATAAGTCTCCTCTTGCTGGTTATAACTATACCAGTTTTTAGAAGAGGTAATGTTTTTCTACTTACTCCGTATTTTTTATATTAGAAGTTTCTGCAATGCGTCTTATTTCAGCGGTTTTGTCATTTTTATCGGTTATTTTAAAAAATATTTTTTTTTTTAATTTACAACAAATTGCCATTTGTTCCTTTTTTTCGACAAATCTTTGGGATTCAGACAAAGGCTTAAAGTATTTTCTCTCTCTTAATATTTTGCGATAATATCAGTCGTCAGCGTATTAACAATTTATAAACAACTTAAAATAAGTAACAGTAATTGCATAATTTTATAGCATTACATTTTTATTAGGTAAACAACTGGATTTATCGCAAAATGTTATGAGACTCAATGTAGTTAAATAGCTAATAAAAACGTAATTTGTATTTTTGATTAGGAGAAAGGTTTAGTATTCAAATTTATAATATTGCGAATTTAGAAATTTACTTCCGTTTGTATATTTTCTATAATTACCCGGTTTAAATAAGAATTTATTCAGATTTTTTAATTGATATCAAATTTTAAATTTAAATACAATGATAGCCAAAATCTGAATTCATCGGAAATCCTTGTTCCAAAGCATAACTTTTTGGCCACCCTTATGTCTACACTATTTGTGGATCCTCCACTGAATTTGTTGGATTGTAGGGAATGTAATTCCCTATAAATTTGTTTATGTCAATTTAGTTCTTTAAACCAAACTTTTGGGCAACGTTCGAGTCAAACGTGCTAGCTTCTTACCAGTGGCGGCTCTTCCATAGAGTCATTTGGTCAATGACCCCCCAAAAATATTTCAGAAAATAAATTATTCGTTTGACCGTCCCTCCTATAGTCGTAATAAAACGCGAACCTTGTGAAAAGTTAAATACGCTACACTATTAGCCGCGCGCGGCGCGGCGGTTCGAATGGTCTCGTTGCGTTCCTTAGGCATAATAAAATACGCTATACTAAGCTAGGCTTAGCAGTCCGAATTGCCCTGATTACCTTAAAGCTTGACGAAAGTACCCGAAGATTTCACAGCTACCGGATGGCAGCCGAACGTGATAGCAAATTGAATATGAAATCGCGATTTGGGGGGTCATCAGCCGGTCTCTTCTCATAATTCGATCGATCGGTCGCGGCATCACGTCGGCATGCGGAAGTTCAGTTGTTCAGAGGTCGCGCGGTCGATATTCTAACTCGATATTGTTTCGGACGTTTTTAATCGATGAAAATTGATTGTTTTTTATAATGTATATTTTTTTATTTTTATGATCCATGTGTGACTTGGAAATATACAGGAAATAAAATGTTGGTAGTGACTAGTGCAAAAAAATAAACAACTAAAAAGTGCTTACGAACTTAATTTTGCAAAAATAACCAATTTCAAGGTGGTCTATGTTTGAGTTGTAAATGTAGATGAAATAAAATGTCGGTAGTCCAAAAAATTAAACAACTAAAGAGTGCTAACGAACTTAATTTTGAGAAAATAACCGAATTCAAGGTAAGTGGTCGCAATTTGCCGGAACTTAGTATACGACAAACTAGTAAAGGCAAAAATAAAGAGGTTCATCGAAACTTCGCAAAAGTATGTACGATTTAGCTAACTGGATATGTGGTTGTGAAGTCTCGAACTCATTTTACTGTTATGTTTGTTGTTTTCTAAGGACTCGTCGGACTCATTATGGTGCAAGTGTTAAAGACTTAAAAGAAAAAATAAAAAAACAGGCGTTTTCTGCAGATCACATGAAATGTTCGGTGAACTATGCTACGGTCGGAAGTGTTGATATTCGCACTCAGCTAGACACAGCTTATAGAAAATCCCTTAGAGATTTTAATGAAAATGTATCCAAAAATCGTTATATTTAAAAAAAAATTATAGATTGTGTAAAATTTTGTGGGGCATTCGAGCTGGCACTACGTGGCCATGATGAAACAGCTTTGTCTGAATCCAGGGGTTTTTCGAGGGCTTATAAATTTTGTTGAAGAGTTGGACCAAGATAGATTATCCGCTTTAGTAATGTTAAGTATCGAGAAATCGTTTATAAAGGGAATGTGTATGCAATTTTAACAAACGTGTCATTCAACATTTTTCCAATTCTAAAGAACGAAAAGTAGACCTGAACTTCAATAGAATTTAAAGCTCAATTTAAAGATAAGATATTTATTTTTATTTTAAGTATGCCTCTTTTTAAATTTGTTATTGACCCCCCAATATAATTCACCACGAGCCGCCACTGCTTCTCACTTTTTTATTAGTTTCTAAGTAACTTTCGTCGTCTCTAAGTAAATTATAATTTTTCAATATTAATATTCTATATGCATCTCTCTATGTGAATAATATAGTTTTCAGCCTATTTGAATTTAATAGAATTTACAATTTTACTGGCCTGAATAATAAAAATGTTTCTATATGTAACTTTTTTGAACAAACTAGAAAATATTTGTTTTCTAAATTAGATTTTTCTGTAGGGAATAAATTTTAAGAATAAAATAAAAACACATGTTTTATTTTATTGTGTTTTAATGTGTTTGAAAATGTGATAACATATGTATTTACAAGGATAATATTTTATATTCACTGTTGTTTTTAACAATTTTGTGTTTTTAGAGCAAAAATAGGTAGATTTACAGTGGAAATAAAATATTAGCTATCTTTTGTAATAAAGGTAAAACATTTTCTAAAATTCAAATATCCGCCAATACGTAACATTTTTTCCAGTAGGCACGTGTGGGGCCACCACTACTGTTGCTCCTACTCATAACCAAGACTTTCAGATTCTCTTGACCCGGGAGCGAGAAGAGTTATATCCTATGTTGTGCTATCTGTGCAACTAACCTCCTGTCTTATTAAAAAAATAAGAGAAATAATAAAAAGTATAAATATATAATAACACAAATAAAATAATGGATACGAGAAGATCTCCGATGCGATTCAATTCGCAATCCGAACAAAAATAAAGACCACTAAGCCTGGCTGAATATCTTATGGTGTAGACCATATCAAACGAACGACTCCTTCCTTTTCTATCTCTATTTGCCGTTTCATATGGAGCGTATGGTCCGAGAATAACCACCATTATCAGTCAAATCTGATGGCTCGACGTACGGTTTCTGCGTACCTACTTTCAGATGCAGCATCATGCAGCCATTGCGTAGAGGTATGAAAATGTATCTTCGCAATAAACAGACTAAGATATTTTAATAAACGGATATCCGTATTGCCAGAAAGACATTCGTTTTTAGACATTGCGCCATTTTGATCAGCCTAATAAAATAATAATATTAGTTTTTTATTTTACTATTTAGTGAAAAATTGTACGAAACATATAATTGACAACTATATCTCATTTCAAAAAAGTAGGGAGTTATATGGTAAATCGTGAAACCTTCTCTTTTACAGAGTGGACAAATAAAATATTGTATCATAAATTCTAACATATAATTATAAATATCAGGTTGTTTTGTTGGTTTATAGCTGACACACCATGGATGGGTCAAAACTAATTTGCGTACAAATATATTTTATTATTTCTAAAGAAAAATGATATGCGAGTGGCATTTCCATCAGCAAGTAGTTATTTATTGAAAACGAATTTCTTTAATATCAATATTTTAGCTATAAAAAATCATTTTTTTCAGTAATATTATATTTCGTCTTCAGTTCGTTGGTTGTACTGTCGTTATTGGAATCCAAAGAAATAATAAGCAGCTCTATAATCTCATCAAATATCCCATTAAGTTTCCAAATTCTTATTTCTTCTTTGGTTATATGATATATATTAGGATGGATTGAAAAATACCCCCTCGTTCCTGTAAAAATTGAAGTCATAAAGCAGCATACTAAAAATATATTCAAAAAAAAAATCACTATGTCACGACTGCGATTTTGCTTTAAAATAAGAAACATCAAAATATTATTTTTGTTTCATTGTCAATTTTATGCAGGTCTTCGCTAATTGTTTTGAGTAAAGACCACCACGAGGAGGTAGGTGCATGTCGAGCCCCACCCACTCATCTTTAGGTATACTTTATTCTACTATTGATGTAGTGATGTTTTTTAAATCCGATATCCTATATCACTATTCTTTTGAAAAAAAAAACCGTAATTTTTGCATCAATATACAAATTTAAGCATTTGCGCAGACTCTAGATTTAATTCCACAAACCTCCATTTTTACACCCATGATAGGGGATGTAAATCATCTTTTGATGATTCCGTTGAGCAAATCAAAAATTCATTTTTCTCCAAGAAGCATGTAGTAGTTTTTCAAGCTTCTTAGAATGGTAACCAGAGTTGTCCATAACGATAACGGACTGAGGAGGAATAAGTTACAAAATATCCATTCATATTTTTGTGATAACAACTAGTTTTCCTTAATTGAAATGTTAGTAAAACATAAAAATCATTTTTACCACTAATATGTCGGACTTTTCACTTGCAACATTGTTTACATTTCTCTCAAAAAATACTATTAAAAAGTCTAGAACAAATATATTTTTTTTTTAAATCGTTGTCATCGCTATTATTATATTAATAATAACATGTAAAATTTGTCAAGAGGACAAAATATTGGAAGGGCGAAATGCCCCTATCCCCCCTGTAAGTAAGTGACTGTAGCTTTTCCAAAAAAAATCTTCTCTTCTAAATAAGTTTTAATATAGATAATATTATTTCTCGGAAATGGATAGCAAACACTTTCGACCTTTCTGTACTTTTAATAATATTTTATTAAACTAATGTTGCCCCCGAGGACGGTGACTATCCGTCAACTCACGAACCGTAGGCCCGATGTAACTAACCGTACGCGCTCATGTGAAACTGTTCATTTCTACATACGATTCTATCATACACGTCCTGGTTCCAGGTACTGGCCATACGCTCCATGTGAAACGGCACTATGATTAATTTCCTTAATTAAAAATTAAGTCCTTCAATTCGGGACACGTGACATGAAAATTTTTAATGACACCACAGGATGTCAAAATACATGTAAACGAAAATACAGATATTTTTTGGCTTGTTTTAATATATGATATTTTCAATATTTTTTTCCGATATGAAGTCGTTCCACAAATATCGTAGAAAATTGTTAACCGTTGGATTAAACCTCTAGGAACAATTTATTACTTTTATCATTCTTTTATAATTCTTGATACAAAATTCTAGTATGCCGCACAGTTCCTCTAAAGAAAACATGTTTAAATAGATATTTAGCAAAAATTTTTTTTTGGAAGCCCTTACAACCGATAAGGATAGCTATATGCTCTTTGTGTCTTTAATACTTGGAGACGTGAACTTGAAAATGTCTATTTTAGTTTTATCAAGTGACTAACACCGGCTTGAGGTGAAAATTTTTTCTAGATCATTCACCTATTATTTCCAACAATGTGTATTCAGGGTGTTTTCCCCAAACGCTTTTTTCTCAGGAATTACAGGAACACCAAAATTTGGTAAAAAGTAGTTATTTGATAGGGTAAAATATAAATGTTTACGGCTAAATTAAAAATATCACTACTAACCAAACTAACAATTTCAAGAACTTTGGAAGTCTCAGATTTTAAATATAAAACAGTTTTGTTGACATACAGTTTGTTGACATACAGCATTTTTCACTTAACGTTTAATCGCTAATTTCTCTGAAATTAACGAGGATATGAAAATTTGGTAAAGAGAGGTTATTTAATTGAGTAAAATATAATTATCTTAAACTAAAAGAAAATTGACACCATATACAAAAACTTCAAAAATTAAAATATGAGCCTACTTCTAATCCTCTTTCTCGATTCTAATACTTTTTTAGTATTTGCACCAAATTGATCGCTGTATTGGTTTCTGAGCTATAAAGGGTTTTTAATAGAATATTTTTGTTGACAATAAAATATTTTAGATACTTTTGATTTATATTAAGATATGATTTACCACAATAGATCGAAAGTGAAAAAAAAAATTCTAAAGTTGGTCATTCAAAAAATAATTATTCTACAAAAAGACACGCCTTATCGCACAAAGCAACACATTTTATTGCAAATAAAAGAGTCTTAGAAATAGACGTAGATTTAAAATTTGAATTTGTAAAGGTTTAACTGTTTTGTTTTTCTCTTGGAGTCGCGACGCCTGATCTAATGACGACATACATTTTCTTTTAGCTCGTAATAATTACATATTTCTCAATTCAATAGCCACTTTTCACCAAAATTTGATAACATCGTTAATTCCCTAGAAATCAGTGTTTAAGTTTAAGTGTAAATCTCAGTTACCACTATAGTAAGTAAAAATGAAATAGAAATAGACGCAGTTTCAAAAACTAAGACATTCAAAATGTTTTGTTTTTTCTTGGCCACGCACGCGACGCCTATAGTGGTAACGGAATCGGTTTTATTTTAGCTGTAAATATTTGCATTTTTTATTTATTTATTTATTATTAATTTGTCATACATTATTCTTAATGAACATCGACATTGTCAATTCTATATTAAAATTATTCAATTAAAAAAAGGACAGTAACAACTTATAAACTAACACAAAAAATTTTTAACTAATTTACATAAAATTCGTTATAAAAGCTATACAAGAATTACAGTTAAAAAAAACTTATGAACTAACACAAGCCATTTGAACTAATCTACATAAAATTCATTAAGTGAATAATATTCTTTTTCCAGTAGAAACTTTTTTAGGGCTGACTTAAACCTAACATTACCCTGAACTTCTTTAATTTCTACTGGTAATGCATTATAGACCCTAATACAAGACATCAAAGGTCCCTTATCAAACAATGCTGTACGATGGTACACTAAGATCATTCCTTCCCCTAGTGTTAAAATTATTAGAATAGAAGCCATTAGTGGTGAACAATTCTAGATTATTTCTGGTAAATACAGCACAATTGTAGATATACAAACAGGGGACTGTTAAAATTTCGAGCGTTTTAAAAACTCCTCGACAACTTTGGCGATATTGCAAACCCATAATTGCCCTTATGATTCTTTTTTGCGCTATAAAAACTCTAGATGAATGGGCCACAGAGGACATATACCAGAACATCACAATGTACGCAATAACTGACTGAACAGAGGCAAAGTAAAAAACACGAATACTATTCACATTTACATGGTTTGTTAGGTAACGAATCACATAGCAGGCCACACTTAGTTTTGACACAATCGAATTCACCTCATTTGTCCAAGCCAAATCTCCATCCAAAAATACACCCAGAAACTTCGCTGAGCTCACCTGTTGAAGACTCTTATGTTGTACACTCACATACAAAGATTCAGAGACAGTGTTATGCCTGAACAAAATGACTGATGTCTTGGATGTATTTACGGTGAGGTTATTATTTTGACACCAATCATACACCGTCTGAGCAATGTCTGATGCTTTCGGGGACAGTGAAGTAATTGCAGGGGCAGACACAATATATGAGGTATCATCTGCAAATTGTACGAGGGAACTTATATTTATCTTGCACGTCGTTGGAGAATATAAGAAACACGTCGTTGGAGAATATAAGAAACAAAATGGGACCCAGGATTGAACCCTGTGGGACCCCCCTGCTCATTCTAACTGTAAGTAATGGAAATTTTAAAAGATCTATCAGTTAAGTATGACTTAATTAATTCATTGGCAGGCCCACGCACCCCAAGGCATTCTAGTTTATAGAGCAACAGTTCGTGGCCAATAAGATCGAAGGCCTTACTAAGATCAAAGCAGATGGCTGACACCTTTTCACCGCGGTCCAAGGCCTCAATGGTGGAATTTAAAGCCTGAAAAATGGCTGTAACAGTAGACTTTTTCGGTAAAAAGCCATGTTGCCCTATATAGAACAGATCAAACCTCAGAAAATAGTTTAACAATCTTAAATATATCACCCTTTCAAATACTTTAGAAAAAATTGGCAGCAACGAAACTGGTCGATAGTTGTTTATGTCCTGCTGATCTCCTTTTTTGTAAATGGGTACTATTTTGGCCATCTTGAGGAGGTCTGGAAATTCGCCCTTAACAAAGCTGTTGTTGATTATGTTAGCCAAAGGAAAGCAAACCGAATCTGCAACCTCTTTTACAACCACAGACGGTATCTCATCCAACCCTGATGAAAACTTGGTAGGTACTAAGGCTATTATACGACGTATTTCTCCTGGAGTAGTGGGCTCTAGGTAGAAGGAAAATGGCATGATCGGAAGATTAGGCATGTCTAGCCCAGTGCCACCATCAGCAATACTGACAACATGATCAAAGTGAGAAGCAAACAAGTTAGCAACAGTCTCAGGATCAGACACAATTTCATCCCTGTACTGCAGTTTTATTTCACCTATTTTCTTATTTTTGTGTTGAATGTTATTAAATACTTTCCAGGTAGCCTTTGTTTTATTATTTGAATTTACTATTATATTATCATTATAGCTTTTTTTATAGTTCCCTATATATTTTTTATAAGATCTCCTTTCATTTTTATAATTCCTAAGTAAACCAGAATTCTTTGTTTGCTTATATAGTGAATACATATCCCTGAGTTTCTGTCCCCACTCCCTTATCTCAGAGGTAACCCAAGGCTTAGCTGAATCCTTTAACCTAATATTTTTTATAGGAAAGCACATATCAAAGTAGTATTTAAATATATTATAAAAGGCTTGATATTGTTCATTTGGATCTGTCATATGGTATTCTAACCAATCCTCAGCGCCCAAGTACCACTTAAATTCATGAGTTGCCTCCTCACTAAACGACCTCTTTATATGGAATTTCTTAGAACCATCACAATCCATATTTGTGGGTATATTGATCATAAGACCATAGTGGTCAGAAATGTCAGTATTCAGAATTCTACCCAATGTGTAATCCTTATTTATATTTGAAAAAATGCTATCCAACTGAGAGGCTGTGTCAGGAGTGACCCTAGTCATGCCCCTTACATCTGGTTCGAGACTAAAAGAAAGTAATAGGTTGGATATATCGATTGCACCAGTGTCCTGTAGGTCAAATCTAACATTAAAGTCACCACAAATGACAATATTTCTCTTAATGCTAAAAATCTCGGACATAAGCAGATTTAACAATTCCAAGAAGATATTGATATCACCACTTGGTGCTCTATACAAAGAAACAATCACATAATTCACATTACTTATGACAATTTCCATACAACAAAACTCACAATGTTTGTCAATAGGCTTCACCCTCGTTAACAGTTCCTTAAATAATACTGTCTCTCTAATGAATATAGCGGTGCCTCCTCCCCTGCTTTGTGTGCGACATGTGTAAGTTACTAAATCATATTTTTCCAAATTAATGTTAATAATCTCATTATTCACAAGCCAGTGTTCATTTAAACATAATATCACTGGCTTATGTTCATTCAAAAATATTTCTAGTTCTAAGATTTTATTTCTCAGACTTCTTATATTAAATGACATTAATGTGATTATTTGCCCACAGTAGGGCATCTCAAAGTTACTCCTAAAAAATTACCAGATTGATCTTTTTCGTCACCAGCGACCTGATCAAGCAAGTTAGAGTCGGAAGCATCGTCATCTGGTGAAGCCACATTGACACAAGTGTCCGCCACTATAAAAATTAAGTTCTTATTGCTAACCTTGCTGATGCTAAACTTAATTACTTGAACTAATTCAATGCACAAATTATTTTTATGTAATTTATTTCCTCTTTTAGAATTAGCATCAACAAAGCCAACACAATTCTCTGAAACCCTATTTATTCTACAAATAAAGTTATTTAGTTTATTGTTATAGCCATATATCTTGCTATTAACATGAACATCAAACAAGTATGGTACAGATAAAAACACTAAGTTGGTATGAGAACAGTTTCTAATCACATTTAAAACAGACTTGAAAGACGGCATTTTGTTCCTAAAAAAGTCATTTAACCCTGTAGAAATTATTACACAGTCACTGGCAGAGTAGTTATTTGTTAAAACTACTAAACTCTCAGTAACCTTGTCAAAATCGACACCAGGCTTAAGAAAAACCTCTATTTTATAAGTTACATCTTCCCTAGCGAACAAACGATTTAAGATATAACCAAGGCCTCTGCCAGTTTCGTCACACACAATTAAAACTTTAACAATTTTTTCACATTTCATATGATTCGAGTTATCTTTATTATCGTCATTATTAAACGAGAGAGGATCATTAGAGCTTACTTCAGAATCGATTTGAACATGCCCTTCGCCTTCCCAGTGGACATCACTTTCCATTATGCACTGAGTACTCGCATTCTCACTCGGTAGTTTGAGACTTCAGATTGGAGCAGCCACTATTCATTCCTATAAATAAAACTTGTCCCTTCAAATCATCAATGTCCCGTAAATACACTTTGTTTTCTTCAGTGAGGGTCTCTATTGATGAAATCATATTTTGTTCAATCTCAACATGATCACGCAGATCTTTTTCAAGTCTGACTGCTTTAAGTTCAATTTCCTGCAATTGTGCTTCTAGTGCGTTGTTCTTTCTTTTTATGATCTCCAGTTTCTTTTCTAATGTCCAGATATATTGGGCTTGCTCCGTTATTTTGGCCGCATATTTTTTTTGGATCTCACAAACGTCATTTTGAAAGTCTTGGGATTGACGTTGCTGCCTTCTCAAGAATGAGTCTTTAGCTTTTAGTTTCTGTTGAAGTTCGTCAATTCTCTTTATATGGTTTTGTATAATATCCTCATTATCATACCCTGCTTTTTCACATTCCTTAGAGCAGAATATCTTATAGTCCTTTAAAATTAAAACATTGCCCTTTCGCTCTAGACTGCTGGGGTGGAAGACCCCTAGGCAATATGTACAAATGTAGTTATTAAACTCTTTCTAAGCACAACACTTAAAATAACCAACCATTGTTCCAAGTTAATGTTTTTTTTTATATTAATATAGTTTATTGATTTATATACATTATTTTATAGCACACAGTTAATATAGTTATCACTAGAATAAATTAGATCCAAAAAATATTGTTTTGATTTGATTTTACACGCGTGTAACCCGAATTACTGTAATTTGGTGTTCATTACCATAATTTCTATTACTGTGGTAACATAAGGAAATATTAACAATTTCACAGTGTAAATCAAACAGAATTACTCGCTGCCTACTCAATTCAACAGACGAGCGACTCAATTCAATTAACAAAAGTTAACAGGTCAAAGTTATCTCTTGGATTTTTCTTAGAAACGTCTAAAAGTTTCAGATCAGTTAATTTTGAAATTTGTACTATTTTTATCTGATATAGTACAAACATACTTAAAACGAAACCAAGGCAAAATAGTAAAGTTCATTGACCTATATTCTTTGTAAATAAATAAACCCAAGAGGTGCCATTCATCCACAAAAAAAGGGAACTCCCAAAAAAAAACAGAATAAACAAACCAAATAATAATGCTCTCTGTTGCTGCTGCCTTCTTATCAGTAAATTTGCATATTTGAAGATAAAATTCGGAATAAATTATAAATGGTAATGTTTTTGTTGATGGGTATCTCACTTCAATATTAAATTTGCATTTAAATTTTATTAAATCACTGGTGTGTTCAAAGGGCTATGACTTCGAATCTTTCACTATATACACAGTTTTTCCTTAGCTTTAAAACAGTACTAAACACTATATTATAACTACAGATAAAAACATTAAAATTTGCATATTAACACGAGCACAATACACACATTTATGAATACAATATACTTCGTTGTTGTGAGACTATCAGATAAATACTTTTTATCAAATTTTGACATTCTCGTTACAAGTTTGGAGCTTTAAGTGGAACATGAAATATATTATTGTTACATGTGACTTCTCCTTTCGCAACCTAGAAGTGCCACATCCCTCATCTCCGTTATTTTTTCATTCATATCCCGATATACTTTTGTTTATTCGAAAGCTTAGCTGGCTTACCTTAAATATTTTCTAGAGGTATTGCCCTATTTAATCTAATCTGACTACAAACTATTTTTTCAAAAAGTTTCCAAAAACTGCATTTTTTTGGCTACGTCTTAAATGGAATGGTACTTTTTTATTGACGTCTGTAATACTGTAATTTTTTTCTATCAGAAAGTCCAAATTTTAAAAAAAAACCATTTTTATAACCCAGATAATTTACATTGAAATTTTTTAAAGCTAACAGGCGCCCCCGTAGTAAGTGTAAATACTATTTTTTGTTAAACGGAAAACCACGTCAAAATGGTCAAATTTAATCATTAAGATTTTGCTATAAATGTAATCAGGTGGACAAGTTTAACTATAAAAACTATAAAAAAATCATACAGAGCGCTGTATGCATAAACAGTAGGTAAACAATTAGTTTAAAAGTAGTTCAAAAAATGTCTAATCTTTTTTCCAGACACAGTTTAAGAATTCTGGATGAGTGGAATTTCTAACACTTACTCTAGAAATATTTTAACAAGCATTTCGCATGCTTCTTTAGTGGAAACTTCCGTACGTTGTACTTTGTTTTCCAAATATATTTAAAGGAAGAAATTGGCTGAGGAGAGATCCGGGCTTTCGGTCCTCAATATGTTTGATACCCTACCATAATTTCATAATAATGGTGTTGGCGCACCATCCTGCTGCTGTCCTGCTGAAACCAGGGACTGCCAAAGAAACCATTTCCAGGAAAGTAGCCAAAACGCCACTAAGAGTTATCGTTGAATTTAATATTCCACAACAAGCGTTGAAGCTCCACTTCCTTTGACCATTTCTGATGCGTACCCTGTGTTCATTTTGTTGTGCGTAATAGTGCTAATTATGCCGGTTAAACATATCATCGTTGTTTTCCTGAAGCTTGATTAAAATGACTTTACAGAAATTAACACGTCTTTCTCCATCTTCCTTGTGGAAATGGTGACAAAGGTGGCACCTAAATGGTTTCATTTTATGGTGGTTCAGAATTCTACTAATTGAAGTTTTGGATATTGCTTTGGCATCGGCTACTGAGCTTGTAGGATTTCCTGGGTGATAATGGAAGAAACTCAAGACTGCGGCTGAATTATCTTCATTTGTTACTGGCTTTCTTTTTTGTAGTGGTTTGCAGAATAAACAGTACTGCAGATAATTTGTTAAAATGTATCTCACTGTTTTTCTGTCTAATGGGGCTTTCTCGGGAAACCTTTCGTCAAATAGCCTACATGTTTTTAAAATACACAAAATGGAATCACAGACACAACTACTTCCCTGGCTAATACCACGACCGGCATTAAATTACGCAGTTGACTCCTGAGTAATGTTGGTAGCAATAATGTTAATATATTTTATTTCACCTTACTCCAACGTCATAACCAGGACACTACGATCTGGTAGAAAAAAATCCTAGTATTGTAAACGTCAAATATAAAAAAACCATTTTTTAAAGAAGTAACCTAAAAATACAGTTTTTGAAAACTTTATATATATACATATATATATATATATATATATATATATATATATATATATATATATACGTATATATATATATATATATATATATATATATATATATATATATATATATATATACATTTATATATATGTATATAAAGGGTTTTTCAACATTACGTATCGGATGTTTTCGAGTTTTATTTCACATGCGGCAACAACGTTCGATCATTGTTATTGACATTTTTTATCTGATTTCCAGTACAATTTAAGTCATAGTGATAGACTGTTCAAGAACGTGTTCATATAGTGAAAACTTTTTACGAAAATGGAGGTTCTGTAATAAACACATTTCGAGGACTTCGCGATTTCTTCGGTCCACAAAATCGTCCTACAGAAAAAACAAATCGTAGTTTAATGCGTAAATTTGAAGAAACTGTCTCTGTACTCTGTACAGAATGTTAAGGCACCTGTCGATCAGCAGAAAATATTCCCTGGCTTCGTTACTGTATAGCTGAAAATCCAGGAATGTCAATTCCACGCAGTTCGCAACAATTAAACCTTAGTCGTCGACCATGTGGCGAATTTTGCGAAAAGATTTGGATTTACGCGCATATAAAATTCAGTTGACGCAGGAATTGAAGCCAGTAGACCATAGACAGCGGCGTACCTTTGTTGATTGGGTACTAAATAACGATTTTTGCGAGAAGATAATTTTTAGTGACAAAGCCCATTTCCATCTAAATGGGTACGTTAACAAGCAAAATTGTCGCATATGGGGCAGTGAAAATCCTCACCAAATTCATGAAAAGCCACTGCATCAACAACGAGTGACTGTCTGGTGTGCTTTATGGGCTGAGGGCATAACCGAGCCGTACTTTTTTGAGAGTGATGACGACCAAGCGCTGACGATTAATGGTGAACGCTACCGGGCCATGATAACTGACTATTTATGGCCAGAATTATGAATTTGGATAAGTGGTTTCAACAAGACGGTGCGACATGCTATACCAGCAACGAAACTATCCTGTTATTAAGAAGAAAGTTCAGAGGCAAAATACTTTCAAGGAATGCTGATGTTAATTCGCCGCCTAGATCGTCTGACTTGACGCCAACGGACTATTTTCTTTGGTCACGATAAAAATAAAGTATACGCCAACAATCCGCAGACGATCGAGGAACTCAAAGACGAGATTTGACGAATAATCCGGAGATTGAACCGCAAATGTGCTGAAATGTTATTGAAAATTTTAACAAAAGAATCATATCGTGCCAAAAAAACCGCTGGCCATTTGGCAGATATTGTTTTTCATACATAATTGTAATGTGTATTACTAATCGTTAAAATAAAGATTTGTTAAAAAAAATAATTTCAGAGTGTTTTATGTTTAATCAACATCCACTAGCTCTTATTGGGAAACCCTTTATATGATATATATATATATATATATATATATATATATATATATATATATATATATATATATATATATATATATATATATATATATATATATATATATATATATATATATATATATATAGGTATATGTAAAATAGGTAAAATATATAAATAATAAGTAAAAGATTTGTTTGTATTATTTGTACAAAATTATATACCCAGCCAGGCTTGTACCCTCCCTGGGTACTGCCTGATAAGGGTGAAGCCCAGAAATCCTGATCGCAGGAGGGTGCCCTATGACATAATAAAAAGCAATGTGTCTCACAGTCCGTGTTGCACCTGCAAAAATGATATATTTTTGCTTTTTGCTCATTAATCGACGAAATGCTTCAATGATCACTCCGTTACCACAAAGAAATTCTAAAAAAAAAATTTGAACTAAATTGCTGCCGAATGATGAATTAGCTTATAGGAACTGGCCGCCTAATGAAATTAAATTAGAATTTTTCTATTACGTAATCATCTATAATAGTCGTCTTCGTAAGCGTAGGAGTCTTGTTCAAAAGGAAAATGTGAGGAATGTTCTCGTTTAATGGCGTCGGATATTTTTTCAGCTATCATTACTACAGCGGCATTTGGATGACCGGAAATATGTTCCGGCATTACTCCAGCGTCGACCACTCTCAGTCGTTTAATACCATGAACTTTAAGTTCCGCATCTACGACGGACGTTTTTGGATCTGGGCCCATTGTTGTGGTACCAATTGGATGGAAAAGCTAAAATGAAAACAAAATAAACTGAAATTGTAAAGTAAGAGGTTTCATTATAAAATTATTCATGGTCTCAATCTAGGTATTGGTATTGGCTTTATAGAAATAAAGCCAATGCTATCGGTTATCTTTAACCCCAAACTTACTTAGATCGGTCTTGGTCACGACAGTGTCAGGTATCGATAATATTTGAAACAAATAAATGGTTTCTCTGAAACATTCACCTTACAGTCTTTGTGGTTTAGGCAAGGAAATAATCAAAAATTATTGCAAATATTATGTTAAGTAAAAAATCTTCGTTGGACTTGATGCCTATTACCACAGAGCAGCATAAAGCCACCTGTGGCGAAACTTAATTAACATAAAAAACATTAATTCAAAAGTAGAAAGTATTAACATTTCTGATAATTCCAAAAAATGTTCAACTTATTCTCTGATTAATTTTGCACAAAAAGTCCTTTCATTTTCAAAATCAATTCAATTTAAACTGTCAAAAATAAAAATTACTGGACGTTAGTAACCATGGCAATTAAGCTTTGATTGATTTTTAATATTTCAATGCGCTCCTTATACTTTTACCAAAATTAAAATTTATTGTTTGAGTTTTCAATTCATTTTAACGATTTTCGACATTATTTAAAATATCTCGGGCATGGTTGGATTTATCAACTTCAACTAAGAGCATCTTTTTTATGTAGAAGTAATCAGAGAATAAGCCCAATATATCAAATCTCAAAAATACCAATATTAAAAAAATTATGACCGAATAATGGTGAAAAAAAATGTATTGTATTGCTTTTTCTACACCCAGTTTCATTCCAGTCTAATAATCTAGTTGAATATACAGGGGAAAAACCAAATTAAAAAAAAATCTTTTCTTTAACACGCTGTTTCTTGAAATTCGAAGCCGTTTTAGACCTACGTGTATATTATATTTTTGTGCCACTTTAAGCCAAGGAATCTCCCATTACTCGATGGTATATATTATTTGAAACACATTGGAACTGTTTTTATATTGTGTATTCAGTGAATTTAAATTATAGAATTAGTCATACAACACACAATTGAACATATAGACTTTTGTATTTTTATAAGAAGGTATACAGTAGCAAACTTAAAATGTATCCTTTTTTTATTCTGTATGGTGGAATATGTTTAGCCTTAGAGTAAGAGCTTGGTCTGAGTGATTAGCCGGTTCTATCATGTTAAAGATAGGTAATGTTTTGAGTCATCAAAAACCGAAATTAACTCAATGAGAGGCTGAACCATAGGGATTACTGTTTCACTAACATCTAATTAGACTTACATGCAGTGGCGTAGCTAGAAAACTGGCGCATTGACCCTTGAGTAAGGGTAAAGGTACATTTTTAGAAGGTAATAAATACATTAGTTTTCCTTTATCTGCCATTTCCAACGTAAACTCAATTTTAGGATGCAACGTGTTAACGAATTGTAAAAACTCTTCCAACATTTGTCTGTTGCCATTCTAAACAATGCAAATATTATCCACTTATATTTTATAGGCTGTTACGAAGGTGGCAAAATAACTTTTTATTATCCTGTTTTCCAAATTATTCATGAAAACCTCACTCAGAAATGGCGACAAGCTGAAACCCATAGCTAGCCCATACATAAATATCCATTAAATTTGAAAAACATTTGGTCTAAAATTAAGGTAAGAAGAGAAGTGAGGTTATTAATGAGTAACTGTGGCAACGAAGATCCCGCCAATAAAACCCCTACCAACTGCATACATTCTGCGCGAGGCACACTAGGAATGTCTGTAAGAACCCTATTTAGTCAAGATGAAAGCTTATAGTAAGCATGGGGAATCAATAAATGAAACCACTGGCTTCATGGGAGTGCTATTTTTGTGCCATCAAGCCATAAAGCAAAGATGTTTTCGGGTTTATAGGATATAATTTATCTTTTGTCATGTTAAAATATTTTTTAATACTTTATTTTGTTTATTCGCGTGAGACTTAACATCAAGGTGTCGATGAAATATGTAGACGTATTTGTTTGTTTTGTTGTACTTTAGTGTGTTTTATTTTATTTGTAAGTTATTGTTTACGGTTTTGTGAGTGTGATTATTTACTAAGGTTCTCTCTGTTGTTTGTAGGTCTGATGTTGCTCGAAAGGGTGAAACATTTGTCATATTAGTAATTATAATTTACTGAAACCAAGACTTGGGCTTTTTTCTGTGCTTGTTATTCACAGCTTTTTTTTTAAATAAAAAAAATCTGGTGTTTCCTAGGTTCTTAGGATTTCTGAAAAAAAAAAGGAAAAATTTTTCTCACTCTCGTAGTAAATTGAGTTTGATTGATATTTTTCTAAATGGTTTTCGTTGACGATCCCCTTGTTATGTTAGAATGGTGTATTATTTGGGGTTAGGATCCAGTGAAAAAACAAAAGTCTTTTTTTAAATTGCCGGCGTTTCGCAACTTTATTGTTGCATCCTCAGGACAAATTAAGTTTGACTTTTGATGTCAAATAAATTATTAAAACTAGGAGAAACATAGATATTGATTAAATAGTTTCACATAAAATATCAGTCGGAAACCCATACAAATATTAATAGAACTGTTTGGGTTTCCTTTCTGTTAATATCTATCAAGCTGTTGGATTAATGTTTGTATGGGTTCCGCCTAATATTTGTGTGAAACTATTTAATCAATACCCATATTTCTCCTAGTTTAATCATTTATTTGACATCAAAGTCAAATTTGATTTGTTCTTCTTCAAAAAAAGGTTATGTTTTTTTTACTGGCTCCTAACCCCAAATAATATACCACTCTAGTATAAATTGCTGCACTATTGAAACGTCTCAAAATATTAACCTAAATCTCAGCAGCTAATGCATTAAAGGTATTACCATTTGCAGTGTCTTAACCATAATGAACTTGGCTGTAATAAACACATAGTATGTATTAAATATACTCACAGTTGTAGCGATACTTCTCAACGCGCAATACCACCATGGTTTTGAGAGTTGTTGATATTTGCCGTCACATCTAGGAAAAGGTATTACAAGTAATTCGGCGTGAAGATTCTTAAAAGCTTCCGTATCATTAAACTTCAATGCGGATAGAACTCCCAAGTACATGTTTTCGATATCCTTGTCGTCTGGATCGGAAAAATAGTTGGTGTCGATTAGTGGAAAATCTTTTGGATTCTTTGATTTTAAAGTTAGGGTTCCTCTAGATCTTGGATGAAGCAATTCTATGTTTACACATATGTCGGTTAGGCCATTTAGATGTTCAAATGCCCTAATATGGGCGTCGTCAAATCTACAAAAATTTATTTGTTATAGATAATTAATATATACAGAATATTTATTTTCCTACGACCGTATAAAACTGACAGAGAAAGCATTAGCTAGAAAGTGTTTCAAATTACACGCGCCTTAAAATTTTCTTTGCAGCACGTGTTGAAAAATATTTTTCTCACGACAGTTTTTGTAAGATGTGAGTCAAAAAAAAGTTGAACAAGCAAAGATTACTTTTAACTTATTTTATTTACAATTAATCAAAACAATTACTCGGTTTTTCAACACTTGTGTCTCTCTTTGTGGTCGTAGAAAAAATAGTGTACATTACTCGTGTGAAAGTGGTCGTCTTTACCAGTTGTTATGTAATATACTATGGTGTACTTGGTATTAGCTTACATAGTCTGTGGAGGAAGACAGAAAATGATGAATTAAGAAATTATGATTTTTGGGATTAGACCGTGTGTTCAGATCTCGTGGTGTAAAGAACCCTAAAATGCTTCGTGCAATGGAAGGCGAAACGTCCGATAGTAATTCCAATTTGACACGGTCACAATCTCAAGAACCATGATTACTTAATTGACCCAAGCCGAGAAATCTCCGTTCTAGATAAGATTTGATTAGAAAGCCAAGCTTTTTTTGTCACAAACTGTCTATATATTACAGTATATTGTCAAGATTTTTTTTTCTATGAGCAGACCACGAAGTCCTAAGTACTAGGTAGCGTGGTTGCTTTAAGTGAAGACAGGGAAAGTTTATTGATTCTTGGTTTTTGCATTTGGATGGTGAAGGAATGCATGTGGGTCGATGCTCCTTCCTTAGGATGACATAATGGATGATAATTCATCAGAACAGAATCCGTGGTAGTATTTGTAAAACAGAGACAGATCTCCCACAATTCGACGATGCTCTAGTGATGTTCGGATCATCAATCAGGCGAACAGAGTCAAGGATTGAAGCAGAGGCTGCTCCCCATATCTGCCAGCAATATTCAAGGTTGGGTCTGATTTGCGAAGTGTCAAGGGTTTGCAAGTTGGTAACTCAATTTCTTCGCGGCTGCTGTGGCAATTGAGGTGATGTGATCATGCCAGCGAAGATCTTTCTGAAAAGGGATACCAACTAGGCTAAAGGAAAGGCTTCAAGCAATTCATTATTCATTTGAATGGTGTGAGTATTGGGAGATAATTTGCGAGATAGTAATCATGATTGCAATTTAGTGGCGTCAAATTGGATAAGGTTCTGTACTTCCCATTATACGCTGTACTCCCCATTATCCGATTTTAATGAGATCCTCGGTTAGGGATAAAATCATTATTCTACGCCTATGATCAATTTTAGTTATGGAGACAGGTTTATAAAATTGTATATTGGAGTGGAATGTACTATCGTCACTATAGCTCGAAATAGGATTGCTGATAGAAGAAAGCAGGTCATTGATGTGCAGAAGGAATAGAATAGATGCCAAGACTGAACCCTGTAGAACGCCTGCGTTGATTTTATGTTCCAGTTGTGCGTTGCAAGGGTAAGAAGTTCTGTTGTGGACCTTTGATGGCGGAAGCCGTATTGCCCGTCATAGATATAAATTTACACCTTTCAAGGTAATTTAAAAGATCAGTATTTCTATATTTTTCAATTGTCTTACTCATAATTGGGTCTGTAGTTAGAGGAAAGAGCTTTGATCTCGTTTTGGGAACAGGCTGTATACAAGCAGCTTTTAAGAAAAATGCTCTTTCCATTTGAAATAACTATCAATGCTCTTTTGCACTTTATTAGGACAATAGCCAGAATATCATCAAGACCAGACGATTTTTTCTTATTGTTTTGAGAATACGTCATGCCTTTATATCCCTTTTTATTAGGTAATTTCGTGCATATGGTATGGCCTGTATGGCAAAGCTGATTCTGATGAAAGGGAAGTGAAGAGGGATTAAGTAGAATTTGCGGCAAATTGCTTTGAAAAAAGCTCTGCTTTTGCTTTAGACGTGGAGACCATTTCATCACCAGCATTAAAGAGTAAAGTATTTTTGTTTATTATTTCCTAAATACGTATCAAGTTAAGCTATGTCCATATGTGATATAGGTCCTTCTTAGACTTTTCCACATGTCCATGTCTTGCGCTTACTGCATCCGATCTCCTTCGCTGTCCTTAAGCAGTCTTGTGGACGACTTCTCTCCTAGTGTTAAAAAGTAAATAAACATAAAAATCCCACTGAAGCTTTTTTGTAGTCCTATGAAAAAAAGTGTAATTACTCGTGTGAAAGTGATCATTTCTGATACTTGTTACATAATATACTATTTTACAGTTGATATTAGTTTATATAGACTGTTGGAGTAACTGGACTGGAGAAAAATTTAAATAGTGTCACGATCCGATTTGATTAGAAAAATCCAGTTTTTTTATAATAAATTGTATATTTTACAGTACACTGCCAAGAATAAAATACTTTTGTTTATAATTTCCGAAGTGCGTTATCATCAATCAACTCAGCTGTATCCACTGTCGGACATATGTCATCCCTAAACTGCCTATTTTGCCTACTATGCATTCGATCTCCGATCTAATTTCATTTAAGAATTGATATTCTTTAGACAGCGTCTGTTGCCCCTGCTCTCAGAGTACATAACTCTAAAACGCTTCGACTTTTGCAAGCATTGAGACTATTTGGACAGATAACGATAATCTTTTGACCGAATTTTTAAATCACTTGATTAGCATAAAGCAGGCAAATTTACAACAGAGGAAAGAAGAAAATTCCTTCTTGCATTTTCGTAGAACAAGAGTTTATTATAATCCAGAGAAAATGAAGGTAAATATTAAAAAAAAATTGAGGATCTTTCTGACGGAAACCAAATAAAGAATTTTGGCGTGAATTAAGACTGCATCTTAAAAGAACGCATTTTAAGCGCACTCAGAAATGAGGCGACACAAAGCAGCATAGCAGAGTGTGTGTGAGCAAAATAAGTTCAAAATATCCACCTCTTAGACTTGATAAAATATGTTACTGACGTTATAATTTTAAAATTGTGACAATTTCAAGTATATGAACTGTGTATTATACGAGTAGTAGCCTGTTAGCTTATTTGAAACGAGACGGACTGGAACTCTATAAAACATAATTAAGAAAATCGCAAAATAGGGATTGTTTGTCTTTGTTGCTCTTTTGATATCCCATAGTAATAGTAGATGCGGGGAACAGGTCCAGAGACTAGGCCTGAAAGGCCTTTTTCGCTAACCCCGGGCGATGCACTTTTTTATTCAGACAACCCATTCAGATATCCCATAAGTTTTTCATTTTCTCGAAAACGACAGAGAAAGCAAATTTCAAAAAAATGTATATATAGAGTCGAGCCTCATGTCCTCTATAATAAATGTTTTTTTTTATTCCTATGTAATATGTTAATAATGTAGGTAATGTGTTTAAAAAAAAGATAAATCGAAAGCACTGAAGTTCTGACTTTAACAATTACAACGGGCGTCTTACCCAAAAATATAGGCCAAATCTGCAGTTACCAGTGGTGGTCCGAAAAAGAAAAGCTCAACTTCTGGTTGACTGTCTTCAGGACCTTCGTAATTATAGAAACTGACTGCCGTTTGTCCAAGATTGGGAGTGAGTGGTCGCTTGTTTTCTGTCCATAACTTTACTTGTTCCAATACGGTCATTTCGTAGAACTTATGGTTAGTTCTGTAAAGAAAACATATTAGATGGTTTGTGGTGGAGGTAGTACGAGGTCTAAATTATACTGTTCAATGAGTGTAAACTTTGGTTCAAAACTAAGGGCCGTTTCTTGAGTATTTAGCCAACGTAAAAGTAAAAAACCACGCGCCTAGTAAAAAAATACACCTTCTTGCGAATTTCATGACATTTCGCCTCGCTCTAGCAACAGTCCTGGAGAAATTAACAAACCCGTGGTCAAATTCAATTAAAAACCATTTTTAAAAACTTTAAAATTTGATAGACATAAGAGAGAAACAATAAAAAAACTGATTTAACTTTAACTAAGATTTTCTAGCTTCTTCATTAGCTCACAAATACAAAAGTTTTTGCTTGGCATGGTGTTGTTTTCGTATACTACAAAGGCGATCGTTTCGTCGTAAGCAACTTTCCGTTGCAGGTCATAGGGGGTCTGGAACCCCCGCCCCCAAAAACTTTGAAAATATGTTGGTGTATGCGTGCTTCTTACTAATTTTTCTGAGGTATGACAGTTTAAGAACGGGTGAAGCGCAGCATAGCTAGGTACACAGCGCTGCAGGTAAAAATGGTGCCACAGACGAAAATTTTTCCGGGTGCCAATTCCAAAATGGCTGTTTTTTAATCTTTTTATGATGTTAATTATCTATAGCTTTGGAGCGTTTTTTAATACTTAGGGGAAATAATATGAATTTATAAGATTTGAAATATTTTTTTTTGTTCTTAAAAAACAGTTATGTACCTATATCTTAAAGCTAAATTCGATTCGCTTCGATAGATGCAAAGCTGCTTCCGCCTCCGATGATCCGAACGCACTAATTTACACCATTAATTCTATAACAAGCGAACAAGCGCGTTTTATGCCGCTCCCTTCTCTGTTTGGCTTATATTCACCATTACGTTGCCATAGCAACTGCCGTAAACGATTCTAAGCGCGACAGCCGGCGTGCGAGGGGAGTCTGATGCTGGATGCGGAATTTGTTACTGCTGATTGTGATTCCTCAACGGGTCGCTCTTATGAAAAGGTATTCAGCGCGCTACGTTTTTAAGTCATTATTATTTTTTGAGTATATAACGCACTAGTTTTGATAGAAAATAATGGTATAATTAACAGTGGCGGCTATTCAGATGAAGTACTACTTCGCCAGGAAAAATAAACAAGCAAACATCTAACTATATTTATTATATATCTCTTAAAATTTTAGTTTTTACATTCATTTATTCACCTAATTGGTAAAAAATAAACTGTACATCTCAAATAAATATTTTACTTGACCGTTGGCGGCATGTCTTTTTAAAACTTTCAATCGAACTTTATTATAACAACTATAACAGTGGCGCAAACCGCTTTGACTTTGCTGGAGGTGCTATGTTTTGTTTACGATTTTGCTATGTTGCCATGACAACGCGTAGCCGATGACGTCGAGCCCAGCGCCATACAACGCTCTCGGTGAATTGCAGGCGCAGTACACAACACCCACGTGTCGTTCAGTTAACTTGACTGTTTTGGGTTACATTTATTTATGTTGTTGTTACAACTTCAAATTCGAAGTTAATAAATGTGATTGTTCAAGACTGGAATAAATTAAAATACGTCTTTGAATTTATTACAAACTGTGACAAATCTGATGAAAAATCAATTCGCCTTGCGAAAGGACTTTTAGGTGAGATTAACGATTTTGAATTCACGTTTCTGGCATTAGTGTTGATGTTAATGACATTTTCTCAATCATGAACATACTATTTGACGTTCTTCAAAAAAATCGCTTGACATTCGTTTTTGCATATCCAATTTAAAACGCTGTCGTGAGGCTCTCTGTAAAAAAAGAAATGAACATTTTTTAATACTATGTTTGATAAAGCAAGTTCTATTACAGAAATAAATCATTACAAACGTGAGCTTGCTGAGCTTTCACCTGAAGAAATCAGGGCTAAGTTTTTTTATGAAATATTGGACCATATTTTAATGGAAATGGCACTAAGATTTCAAGACTGTGAAAAACTTACATTTTCATGTTTGGCAGGTTCTGCTAAATTTTCCGAATATAGTTTACATTTTCCGACTGGCCCGTTTGAAAATTTGTTACAGTTATATGAGGAAATATTTTCAAAAAGTCAACTACTTAAAAATGAGCTTGGTCTTATTTTTGCCAATGAGAGTAATTAGAATATATTTCTGCAAGAGCAAGTGAAAAAAATTACTAAAAATAAATATATTTTTACCGAAGCATATAAATTATTTTCCCTTATTTTGACGATACCGTCGACAAGTGCTTCAGTGGAAAGAAGTTTTTCTTGCTTCAAATGTGTAAAAACGTATTTAAGAAATACAATATCTCAAGAAAGACTTACTTCTCTTGGCAATATTTCAATTCAAAAGGAATTTCTGGAGGAGATTAGGGCAACTCATCTATTTTATGAGAATGTTATAAGTAAATTTGCTGCTATGAATTATAGGAGAATTGATTTAGTATACAAAATTTAGGTTAGTCGTAAAAAAATATTTTACCCCCTCTACATATAAAAAAATTCTGGAAAAAAATTATTGGGATATTTTTTTGCTTCATTTGCACTTCACTTACTTTTTCACCCGCGAGCTGCCACTGATAATTAAGTAAAGAATGTAAATTTCTATAAAACATACTACATTCTCATAATAAAAATGTAGATTATAAAATGCTTAATATTTTAAAAATATTTTTATTTTTAAGTAAATTGATTGGAAAATGAAGGTGAAGCGGCGCTACACCCACGTCCCCTGGCGATTCGCCACTGGGTTTGAACCCCCCCGAACTGAATTTCTGGCTACGTGCCTATTCAGTTGTATATATACTTTTAATAAAAATTTTAAAAAAATTTGGTTTTACGATTTAGTTTTATTTTGTATTTGTATATATATTGAAATTCTTTTGTAAAAACTTCTTACTTAACATTATTTGTCATAACTGAATATAGGCAATCACTAGCATACATTCTTTTTAAAAATCTTTTTCTTTTTCGGTTTGAAAAATATACTATTAAACAGCAGTGGCATATTTAGGGGGAGCTTTTATTATATATTGCTGGTGATTTATTCCGCGAAGCGAATAATTCATAAGCAGGGTGTTTCAAAACAAATGCGAAAAACTTTAGGGGGTGATTTCTTGTTAAAAATAAAGAGTAGTTTGTTATACAAACGTTAGATAAAAAGTCAACCATTAGGGAGATCTCGCGGTGATAAAATGGCGGAAAAAAATGTTTTTATTTTCAATCTTGAAAACGAAAAGCAATGGAGTAATGAAATTTTGTAAATTACTATTATGAAAACATACTTTTTGCATATTTTTTCACTTTTTGAATTTAAAGGAAGGGGTTGAAATAGACTATTCCTATCTCTCTTATTAACTAAATTTAAAGAAAAACTTGCACAATGTCTTGAAAAAAAAATATGGATAGCTTGGTTCATTAGGAACTTTTTTATCTACTGCACTTTTTCCATAAGATTTACAGTTTTGAAATAAAAAAATAAAAGGTGAAGCATTAGAAGTCGGGACGGGGAAATTTATGACAATATTTAAAAAAAATCTAGTTGGCCGCTGTCATTTTTCAGGATGTTTCCAATATTGATTGATTATTTGATTTGTCATTGCTCAGTTTGAATACAATATTTCACGAATAATTTAATCAAAATTGTTTTTTTGTCTGATCTGTTTAATTGGGCAGTAATAAGAGTTTTAATTAAATCGATAGAACAATAATGGTTAATTTCACGAATGCAGAAAAAATACCTTGGAAGCCTGTTGTTGTGACCCCATTATTTAATAGTCATTTTATTTGTGAATAGTCTTAAGTATTATATATTCATTAGTCTAGAGATAGTTTGACACGCAAATGCAATATTTAGACATACATTATATTTCGGCGGAACCTCCCGACAAAAGCTGCTTTAATGGTCGTTTATTGCAAGGGAAATTTTAAGTAAACGATATGGATTTTAAATTCTACTTCAAATTCTATTTTATGCACGTTCTTCCGCCCCAAATATTATTATACCCGAAAAAACCTATCATAAACTCATTTACACTATGTCGATAAAGCTTGGGAAGGTTCAGCTATAAAAACATTAAAAGAAACCATTGTAGTACAGTAAGCAGTGGCGTAGCAAATACTCCCCAAATTACTTTTATAGACACCTTTTTTAATCAATTTTACAGATACGCCACTGCATCTCAAATTAGGGAATTCATATAAAAATAAGTTCTAGGTAGTCAGTATAGAGCAGGTCAGTCATTATGTCAGTACTATATTGTCAGTAGAATTAAGTCAGTAGACACAGTAAGAGTAAAGATTTGTTAGAAGTAAGAAGTGTCCCTCTTGTACAGAAGATAATAGAGAGATTTGAAACAAGTTGAAGTGTTTACATTTACTACCAGTGCTAATACAAAATACTAAAATTATTAAATCATAACAGTGGTGGCATTCGGCGAGTAATAAAAATATTAAAACATAACATTGGTGGCAGCGGATCTGGATATACTACCCCGTGTTTTCTGAAGGAGCGCCTAGAACGCAGCAGGAATCACACCAGGTAAACCATATCGGTATACCAAAGACAGGAAGTTTCAACAGACTTGGAGGAGCGCCCAGTACGCAACAAGTTTCGAGAAGAAGAAAGAAAACGAGGAAATTCGCCTTACGTTCCAGCTAACTAAGGATGAAGCTGTAAGTTTTTTTCTTTTATTTTCCTGTTGTGGTGACACTATTTGTTTTTTTTTATATGTTATGCATTTTTGAAATTATATAGATATATTTATTGTGTGAAAGGTACTGCAAATACGTTGTGTGTTGAAAAAGTAATTGAATAATCGACCGTATAACTTATCTATATTTAAATTTTTACCCAAAATTTTTATTAGTATTTAATCTTTATAATTTTAACAAACAAAAAAATGGCTGAAGGAAAAGATGCAATTGATGTATTAAATTTAATAAATTCATTTGACGGCTACGGCGATGGAAATTCTCTTCAATTTTTTCTAAAAAACTGTGACGCAGTAATGCATATTGTGAAAGAAAATGAAAAAAATAAATTAGCTAAATTAATTTTTGGTACTAAATTAAAAGGTAAAGCTCAAGAGGTGACACAATATAAAGAATTTTTAAATTGGGGCGAAATTAGAGATTTTCTTTTATAACAGTTTACGGTTAAAAGACCGCCTTCTCATTTTTTAACTCAAATAATTAATATAAAACAAAACTTTAGGGAAACCGTTACAGAATATGGAGATAGATTAAGATACCTGCATAATAAATATAAAGAAACTTGTCATTTAAATTATGAACATAATTCTGCTAAGGTATTAATAGAAAATTTAGAGTCAATTTTAGTAAACATGTTTAGACAAGGGCTAAATGATGAAAAAATACAAATTCGAGTAATTGCTGAAAACACAACAGATTTAGACAGGGCATTATCATTAGCAATCGAAATGGAACTCGAAAACAACGTTAGAGCAAAAAATTCAAATTTTAAAAATGTAGGTTTTGTGGGTCAGGGAAATAGAAATTTTAATAACCAAAATCCTAAACTTTTGTGTATGTTCTGTCATAAAAATAATCATATAACTTCTCAATGTAGGCAACTTATACAATATGAACAAAATATGGGAAGAAATAATTTTAATAATCCTAATTATAAAAGCTTCAGTCCACATTTTGACGCAAATTCTTCAAATGGGCAAAATTATAACGGGGAACAACCTATTAATGCTAGAAGTAATTTTTCTTACAGGGGAAACGTTAATCATAATTACAATCAAAATACAAATTCACGAAATTTTAACAATAATTATAATGGGAACAATTATCGTCAAAATTATACCAATCCCCGTAGTTCAAACAGACCTCAAATGCTTTCAGAGATACCTCAACAACAGCGACGATACCGTCCTAACTATAATAATGAACCTGTCAATAATTTTCATCAAATACAAACTATAACGTCTCTACCCCCCAGTAGCCTCCAACACAATCTTAGTATTTCTCCTCCACAACCAACTACATCTGTCCAAGAATTTTCGGGAAACGACAACGAAGCCTTGGTTGTGAACAGCCCGCCAAGCGCTTCGTAAAAAGTTCAATCAGTATAAACAGTAGCTGTTCAAATAATAAGAATCCACTAGAACATATTAAAATCAAACCAACTCGTAATAATTCAAATAATATGTCTCCTAAGTCAGTATTATTCTCTAATAATTGTAAACAGTTAGATATAATTGAAATAACTTCATTGGGCACTAAAAAGTCAGAATTGCAAATTTTGTTAGATACAGGGGCTGATGTTTGTTTATTAAAGGAGTCGATTTTACAAGACTATTCAAAGCTAGATCAAAACTGTATTATTGAACTAAAAGGTATAAGTAAAGAACCGGTTTTTACGAAAGGTCTATATAATGTAACAATCCAATTAAAAGATAATAAAATATTAATTCATCCTTTTCATATCGTACCAGATAGCATTCCTATAAAAAATGACGGAATTTTAGGCCGCGATTTTTTGCAAAAATATAAAACTAAAATTAATTATGAAGAAGAAACTGTTTATTTTGAGGACAATTGCTTTAAGATTTTGCCTTCAGAGACTTTAACGACTATACCCGTGAAATGATAACTTATGCTTTGGCCAACGTTTCAGGTACTGAAGGTATCGTAAAATCGAAACAACTTGCTGAAAATCTCTATATAGGTTCTTCTTTGACCAAAGTACATAATCATAAATGTTTAATTAGTATTTTAAATATATCTAATGAACCCTTAACAATTGCGTTACCCAGAGTTAACGTACAACCTATCACTAAAGGTGAATTTGACATTATAGAGCTTAGTCATAATAATAATAATAATATTGAAAATAACACGAATATAAATTACTTTGAACGTTTAGAAAAATTGAAACATTCTCTCAACTTAGAAGGATTAAATGTCGAGGAAACTAACTCACTTTTAGAAATTTGTGAAAATTTTATCGATATTTTTTATTTAGAAGGTGATAAGTTCTCTTGTACAAACACAATAAAACATAAAATTTCTACAGACCCTACTAAGGGACCTATTAATATTAAACCCTATAGATTACCTTTTCAACATCGGGAGGTTATAAAAGAACAAACCGATGCAATGTTAAAGGATGGAATAATTTCTCCGTCTTACAGTCCTTGAAATAGTCCCTTATTAGTAGTTCCTAAAAAAACTGATTCATCAGGTTTACCTAAATTTCGCGTGGTCGTAGATTTTAGAAAAATTAATGAAATAACTGCAGGGGATGCATTTCCATTACCTAATATTACAGATATTTTAGACCAATTAGGAAAATCGCATTATTTTACAACTTTAGATTTAGCCAATGGATTTCATCAGGTTCAAATGGACGAAAATGATAAAAATAAGACAGCTTTTAGTACTTCTACGGGGCATTTTGTTTACAATAGGATGCCTTTTGGCCTAAAAGGAGCTCCGGCAACCTTTCACAGTTTAATGAATGCGGTCTTAGGCGGTCTTAGTGGCATAAAATGTTTTATTTATTTAGATGATGTCGTAATTTATGCTAATAATTTAAAAGAACATAATGAAAGGTTAATTGAGGTATTTGAACGGTTTCGGGAGCATAATTTAAAGCTTCAACCATTAAAATGTGAATTTTTAAGAAAAGAATGTTTGTATCTAGGTCACATTATAACAGATTATGGCATCAAACCTGATCCTTCAAAAGTAGAATGTGTTTTACAGTTTCCTCAACCAGTAAATCAAAAAGAGGTAAAATCATTTTTAGGGCTTGTCGGATATTATCGAAAATTTATAAAGGATTTTGCGAAAATTTCAAAACCTCTTACCAAATTGCTCAAGAAAGATACGGAATTTAAATGGGACCATGCTTGTGATATTTCATTTCAAACGCTTAAAAATAACATTACTTCTCCTCCTGTACTACAGTACCCAGATTTTTCAAAAGAATTCATTATAACTACGGACGCAAGTAATTATGCGATTGGTGCAATTTTATCACAAGGAAAAGTTAATAATGATCGACCTATAGCTTATGCTAGTTGAACTCTTAATAAAGCCGAACAAAACTACTCAACGACAGAGAAAGAATTAGCGGCAATTGTTTGGGCAGTTAGACATTTTCGACCATATGTTTTTGGAACAAATTTTAAGATAGTTACGGATCATAAACCTTTACTTTATGTATTTAACATAAAAGACCCTGGGTCGCGTCTTACAAGATTTAGGTTAAAATTGGAAGAATACAATTTCGAAATTATTTATAAGGCCGGAAAGTTAAATACAAATGCTGATGCTTTAAGTAGAATGATTAAAACGGTAAACGCTGACATGATAACAGATTATCAAAAATTTTTAAATTATCTGCAAACACATATTGTTATTAACACAAAATTAAAAGAAAACAACGCTAATTTATTTCAGATAAATAATTCAGATCCTATAATATTATTTTTCCCAAATTTTTTAACAAAGAGCAATTTAATATTTTGGAACAAAATAATCAGATTTAACAATTTCTTGCATCATACAACGTTCAAAACGATTTAAAAATACCTTCCGTCTCTCAGTACCAAAACAACGACTGTAATATATTTTTACTCAATGATAATGAAAATATGTTAAATGACACAAATTATGAAAATATATGGTCTTGTATACTAAAGTTAAAAAATCTTGTAAGTAACAAAAAACTTAAATTGTCATTTATTAAATATCATACAACCCGTTAGTAAAATGGGAAATTATTTATCCCATGATAAGATATATTTTTAAAAACTCTAATGTAGATATAACAGTTTACAATAATAATTTAATAAAACCCTCTGAATCTGAAAAGGAAACCTTATTAGAAGAATTCCACAACTCTCCTTTAGGCGGTCATCAAGGAATTGCCCGTACACATAAAAAATTATCCCAATTTTATACCTGGAGAGGCATGAAAAAAGACGTAAAAAGATTTATAACAAAATGTGAATCTTGTCAAAAAAATAAATTATCGCGAAAAACAAAAATGCCAATGGTCATAACTTCAACCGCGACTAAACCTTTTGAAAGATGTTTTCTCGATATTGTTGGTCCCTTACCTGAAACGGAAGCAGATAACAAATATATTCTTACCTTCCAAGATGACCTGACAAAGTATAATATTAATGTCCCTATAAAAAATCAAGAAGCCTCAACAGTAGTTTATTACTTCGTAACGAAAATAATTTGTCTATATGGACTACCTGAAACTCTAATTACCGATCAAGGTTCAAATTTTTTAAGTGAAATCTTTAGAAATACTTGCAAACTTTTAAAAATAAAAAAGGTTCAGACTACTAGTTATCATCCAGAATCCAACGGAGCTTTAGAACGTTCTCATAGAGTCTTAGAGGAGTATTTAAGACATTTTATCAAAGATAGTCAGGAAGACTGGGATAGCTGGATTCCATTTGCAACATTTACTTATAATACAACTCCGCATACTGCAACCCACTTTTCACCTTTTGAACTTTTATTTGGCCATACCCCTAATTTACCTACTTCAATTATTCAACCTATGAAAACTCAATACACATATGATGATTTTGGTGCCAATCTTAAACAAAAATTACAATATTCTAGCCAATTGGCTAAAGAAAATCTATTGAAAAGTAAAAGCGTTTCAAAACAAAATTACGATAAAAATTGCAAAATTAGAGATTTTAAAATAGGTGATAAGGTGCTACTTTATGACGAATCACTGCGAAGAGGCAGAAGCAAAAAACTCACATCCTTATGGATTGGACCTTATATAATAATAGATAAAACTTCTGACGTTAATTTTATAATACATAAAGGCAAAAACAAACAATGCGTCCATGCCAATAGATTAAAACAGTTTTATGATTAACACAAAGCAAAAAAAAAAAAAACATGTATAAATGTATTATAGAAAATAATTTAAAATATAAATGTATGTAGATAGTATTTTTAAATTTTATGTTTTCTCCTATTTCAGAATAATACTACTCAGTATCACTATATCTCTGAATACCTTTCGTTCTGATAATAGCGACGATTATAATGTCACATTTTACGACCACAACCCAGGAATACACTTTGAAAAACTTGGAGAACTGCGACTCTATAATAACAAATGGAAGCTAATTACATATGTAGATTTTAACAACATTATAAATAAACTTCTTTCTCTAAAAAACTACAATAAAATAACCTCTGAATTATGTAATCATAAAAATTTTCAGTACCACTTATCCATTTGTGACACGTTTTTAAAGTCAACTAAATATAATTTTGATAAAATTAGAGCTCAGATTTAGAAACTTTACATCAATTGATAGGTTATAGTACTTTAAGTAGAAATAAACGAGGATGGTTCAATATTATCGGAAAGGCTACAAAAATTCTATTCGGTACTTTAGACGAAGAAGACGCGAAATATTATGATAGCAGAATTTCAGATTTATCGCAAAATGAGGGTTCAGCATTAGCTCTTTTGAAAGAGCAAACTAAAGTTGTCAAGTCTAAACTAACAAATTTCAACAATACTATTGGAACCTTAGATTTTAATGAAAACATTTTAAAAAATAATGTTAAAATTCTTTCCAAACAATTAGAAAAAGAATAAAAAGATATTAAATTTTTAGACTTAAAAGGCAATCTAGAAGAACACATTACGCTGACAAATATGATGTTACATCAACTACAACTCGAAGTAATGACTTTGATTAATGCAATTCTTATTGCCAAAAAGGGTTTATTACACCCAGCAATTTTAACACCAGTTCGCCTAATTGATGAACTAAAACAAGTTACGGATTCTCTTCCCCATGGTTTAGATTTTGCTGTGCCTCTTGATATAATGCATTCTAATCTTATATTAAAAACGATTGAACTAAAAGTTTACTTTGAAAATAATCATTTAATTTATATAATTAATATTCCTTTAGTTGAAGCACAATTATTCTACCTATATAAGGTATCGCCTTTTCCTAAGCTATTAGCCACTAATCAATTTGTTTTGATTCAACCATCTTCTAAATACATTGCAATAGACGAAACAAAACAGCAGTTCATAACTTTCTCTGATCTCGAATATAATAAATTTATAAAAATAACGGATGATAAAATGATTTGTCAGCAACAAAAACCAGTTTCATTGGCTCATTTAGTGGAAAACTGTGAAATGAAGTTACTTCAAGTAACAAATAAAATTCCAGAAGTATGCGAAAAACATATATTAATTTCTAATAGAGGTATCTTTATTCAGTTACTTACAACTAATACTTGGCTGTTTGCAGTGCCTTGCCCTGAATCATTAACCATTTCATTAATCAAAATAAACCAGTAGACGTTATTTTAAAAAATTGCGGCAGTGTCACCATAGGAAAACAGTGTAAAGCGTATAGTGTTTCAACGATGCTCGTGCCTCACGGTAATGCCTTTCAGTCGAAAATATTTAGTGAGTTTGTTCCGCCATTAGAAATTAGTGAGGACTGTTGTGAAAAAATAAAAAATAATAACATTAACCTGACAGAAATTTTAATAAACGAAAATTATAAGACTCTTTCAAAGCACATTCCTGAACTGAACATCGCTAGCCATAAACTAGACGACATAGAAAAGCTAACGGAAAATCTTGAAAAAAATAATTTTTTGTCAACATATAATATTTCTGGATCTGTTTTAGCTTACATTGTATCTGTTGTTGTATTATTATTTATTGTTTACAAAATATATTCAAAATGTATAAGAAAAACTTCCTGTTGTGGAATAATACCAAATATTTGCGTAAGGGTAAATCAAACCATTGAACCATCCCCGAGAAGTAATAGATATATAGCTCAGTATACTAGTGAAACTTCTAATAGAATTAATAATGATAATCACCCTAAGGACGACCAACCAGGTATATCATACACGCCTCGCAGAGCTATTGGTCACACGTCCTCAAGACGATCAATTAGATAAGTAATAATATTATGTTTTATTATAAGTAATAAATTTCTTTAGTAGAATCTAAGTAGATTTAGAATGCCTAATTATTATAAAAAAAAAAACAGTTTTCAATATTATATAGGTTAGTATAATATAGAATAAGAACATAGTTCATAGCAAATTTTGTAAAATCATTTCGAACATAACACTTTTGTTAAATATTAGTATCAATTACAAGGATGTATATTTTGTATCATAATTTATATTTTAACTCAGGAACGAAATTTTCTAACAATTTCATTATTATAAAATCTCTCATTTAAGGGGGAGGTGTTGTGACCCCATTATTTAATAGTCATTTTATTTGTGAATAGTCTTAAGTATTATATATTCATTAGTCTAGAGATAGTTTGACACGTAAATGCAATATTTAGACATACATTATATTTCGGCGGAACCTTCCGACAAAAGCTGCTTTAATGGTCGTTTATTGCAAGGGAAATTCTAAGTAAACAATATGTATTTTAAATTCTACTTCAAATTCTATTTTATGCACGTTCTTCCGCCCCAAATATTATTATACCCGAAAAAACCTATCATAAACTCATTTACAGTATGTCGATAAAGCTTGGGAAGGTTCAGCTATAAAAACATTAAAAGAAACCATTGTAGTACAGTAAGCAGTGGCGTAGCAAATACTCCCCAAATTACTTTTATAGACACCTTTTTTAATCAATTTTACAGATACGCCACTGCATCTCAAATTAGGGAATTCATATAAAAATAAGTTCTAGGTAGTCAGTATAGAGCAGGTCAGTCATTATGTCAGTACTATATTGTCAGTAGAATTAAGTCAGTAGACACAGTAAGAGTAAAGATTTGTTAGAAGTAAGAAGTGTCCCTCTTGTACAGAAGATAATAGAGAGATTTGAAACAAGTTGAAGTGTTTACATTTACTACCAGTGCTAATACAAAATACTAAAATTATTAAATCATAACAGTGGTGGCATTCGGCGAGTAATAAAAATATTAAAACATAACACTGTCGTCTTTATGCACAAGCGTATTCTAATCCTAGATCTCCTCATCACATCACGTTTACTAGACTTTATTAAAGACTACATAAATCTGGAACATTAAAAAAAAAGTTTTCGTACCGGCCGACACCTCGAAGTTCGAACACCCGAATTAGAAATCGTAGTAAATATTATTGAACCGCAACCTGAGGCAATTACCAAGAAAATTGCAGAGAAATTAAATACTGATGTATCAACTGTATGGAGGATATTAAAAGAACAAGAGTTATATCCTTACCACATACAGAGGGTTCAAGCTCTTTTACTAAGAGATTTCGAACCGAGAATGATTTTTGTCAATGGTTGGACCTAATGAACATCGATAATTTTTTTTTGTTCAAAAATTCTCTGTTTGGACGAAGCTAGTTTTTCAAGATATGCTATTCAAAACTTTCATAACAATAACAGAATCTAGACATTAATATCAGTTTTCCATCAACGTTTAGCTAGCGATTGTTGATGTACATTTAATTGGAAAATTTACCCCCTCAAACTAGAAGAGACATGCATTACAGCTTAAATGTGCGAAGGTATTTAAATCGTACGTATGAAAACCACTAGATAGGAAGAGATGGGCCTCACTTTTGGCCATCTCAATCCCCAGATTTAAATCTTTTGGATTATTGTATCAGGGGATATCCGAAAGAATTAATTTACACTACCTCAGTACAAGATATCGATGGCTTAAACTCCCATAATTGCATGATGTGATGTTTCAAATCGCAATTCGCATATATTAGCGTATAAGGGACTCAATGAGACATTACAAGACAGGTATTTTCAACAGTCGCTATAAAAAATTAATCGCTTCTATGTACAACGTTGTATTTATTTAAGTTGCAATGTTTAAATAATTTTTTTAGAACGATTTTATTCATACTATATGCATTAATAGAGGATAGGTTAGTTTAAAAAATGTTTGTTAATAAATTATCTTTACCAGGTTATGTAAATTTGTTTTTTTACAAGCCGTTGGGTAAGTTTTTCTTTAAATTCAGTTAACAAAAATGAAAGTGGTCGTATATTTCAACCCCGTTCAATCATATTAAACAAAGTGAAAAATATGCAAAAATTGTATTTTTATAATAGTAATATTTCCGCATAATTTTAATATTCTATCGCTTTCTGTTTTTAGGATACTTTTTTTCCGCCATTTTTAAACCGCGATATCTCCCTAACGGTTGATTTTTGACTTAACGTTTATATAACAAACTACCTTTTATTTTCAACAAGGAATCACCCTCTAAAGTTTTTCGAATTTGTTTCGAAGCACCTTGTATAGATAAAGCCTTTAAAGGGGATTTTTTTATAGTCATAAAATATGGTTGTGTTTATTCTTTGAATTAACATAATTGAGCTTTATAAATCTATTATAAATGTTCAAAAACTTTTTTTAAAATGTGTATTAGATATGTTACAGTTAGCAACGCTCGAAGTGGACATTTCAGGTAAATTAAATGGAGCATAGTTTTTTTATTTCTTAAAGAAAGGAAAAAAGCCTTTCGGCAGGTGATCCTTGGTTACTAATTATTTTAAGCTGAATTTGTTAAGATACAAAATGGTACAGTGAGTTTTTTAAAAGTTGTGCAAAACGGTGAATATTTTGAACTGACTTACGGTTTTTCTACAGTGATTTGAATTTTTATAAAATTTATATATTTAGAACACATTGTAATGTACGTGATTTTTTTTTTAAATGATGACCGAGACCTTTCAACACTATTTTTGGTATTGTTTTATTGCGTATTTTTTCTATTAAACCAATATGTTTTTCTTCAATAACATTTCTGGATGATGTGGTGAATGCGCTCCATATTCTTTTAATTCCACTGGAATCTCATCGCGCCACGTAAAGGGAAAGGCAGAACACTCAGGTCTGCCAGGCCAGCTAGTTTATTTTTAAATACCTGATATCTCCAAACGTATCTTGAATTTTGTTGGTATCTCTATTATCAAAGATATACAGGGTTCACTCATTTGACAATAACGAATTT
The DNA here is from genome assembly GCA_030620095.1 of Kuschelorhynchus macadamiae. NCBI lineage: Eukaryota > Metazoa > Arthropoda > Insecta > Coleoptera > Curculionidae > Kuschelorhynchus > Kuschelorhynchus macadamiae. The sequence continues at coordinate 250,507 of JAUTXW010000043.1, forward strand.
ATTTTTGTTTTATTCCTAGACCGAAAGGAAATTTTGGAAATATCCTTTACCTAACATAGTGCGGAACCATCATGGCTGGAGTTAATTAAGAAATCATGGTTCTTGGATTGGTACTACTTTCTGGAAAGGAAAAGTAAATTGGAAAGCAATTCCAATTTGACACGGTTTAAACACAAGCACCATAATTTCTTAATATCAATTCACTACTATAAAGCAATTTTTGTAGCTAAAAATTTAAAAATATTTATACAAGCAGTGCAAAAAAATACAAAAATTATTTGTTAAAATTTATAAGGGACAGTGGACTGAACAGTTAATACATAATACACAAAGAATCATAAAACCTATACAAGGAAGGTTTCATGGGGCAAACATATAAAAACAGCAATAACTAAATATAGGGCATTTCAAAAAATCAAGAAAGAAAAGTATCGCCGTCATTCAGTGTTTGTATATTACTAATTTTAACACTACTTATGTAAATACTCTAAATTGCTGAGTTATAAAAATTTTTTTAGAGTAAGTAAAGATTATTGCTTTTCGGCCTAGGTATAATACACAGTCATTATCAAGTTTTGGTAATAATGAATGAAAATAGAATTCAAAACATATGTAGATATATCATTATAAGGTATTTGAAAAATAAATGTTACAGAAATTGAAACCGTTGTAGAAAAACCGTAGATCGGTTCAAATATTCACCTTTTTGTACGCCTTTTAAAAAACTCTATAAGGATCAGTTTGTATCTTAAAAAATTCAAATTAAAATAAATAATTGCCAAAGATACCAACTGTTACCTTATCTGCCAAAAGGCATCGTGAGGAAGGAAGACTAACATTTTTATATTGTTATTTTTCTACTATTAAAAGAAGATCGCTTCTCACCAATTTTTATCCTTTTAATTAATGCGTTCTTTAATAATTTACTATATTTCTTATATTTCCAGGCCAGCTAGATGAACTTGAACTTGGGAAACGCACAGAAGCAAAACTATTTGTGTGCAGCTATATCGTAAATTAATTTTTTCTTTCACTATAGAATAAAAATGCAACCTTTTCCGAAGTTTGCATTACATTTATCGACTTTCACGTATTTTTTTTAACACCTTGTATACTATTCTAGGGCTGGGTATAAACTACAAATTATTTGTGTTTTTACTTCATGACGTTAATTTACGTGGTAAAAAGATAAAATCTCACAGTTGTCCAGGAACCATATCAAAGAAAATAACACGCTGCGCGACATACTATGATCTTTGTCCATATGCAGAAAAATAACCTCACAAAGCACAGGTTATGCATGTTTTAAAGCATAGGTTATACATGTTGAAATCTCTTTAGTTTTTCCAAGCACATTTCATCAATTACATAACTTTAATTTAATTTATCCATCACTTTTAACGAAATTATATTAGTTACTTTCAGTTGCGTCATTTGGTCGCCCCAGAATCGGCCAATCTAGTATTTTGCCACTCCAGTTAAAAAGCTGAAATTAAGCTCATGCTAATTTTTTTGCTTTCCCGTATAACAGCCCATATAATTGGTATGTATACTATATGGGCTAAAATCAAGAAAGTAATCTTTGACTCTTTCATCCATTGACATAATATATTATATGGAATGGCTCCGTCATATACGCGCAACGAATTATTTTGACCCCAACGGACGAGAGAGATGAAGCTAATAAAGGCATAAATCGCACTAGTTCTGAGAGAGATAAATTTTTGCCATTATTATTTTTATTAACTCCTTCTCTCTCGCAAACCATAATTAGCTCCATCTGTCTCGCACTGCGTTGGAGTCAATAAAGTGTCGCAAAGCTCAGTCCATTATCCTATTATATTAAAAGAGCTTTCGTCATACCTTGACCCTCTCTGTTCGAAACGCGTCTATTGACTTAAGCCCTCTACCCATGCACTATTCGATTCGACTTATCGGTTCGATTCGTCAATTCACATGCATGTCAATAAATTAACGAATATTTCATCCACACTATGCATCAATTTTTATTTAATTTGTTCGTATGGATTTCCTATGTTTCAATGTTTGACAATACACAAAAAGCACAGGGGCGCATGCTTTGACGAAGTCAAAGCTTACATATACAATGACTCCAACGACTAACCGGACCCTCAACACTATGTGGATAAATCAACGAATATTGAGTAACGGACATTTGACATAACGGACGTAAGTCAAGTTGTAAAAATAAAATGGCCGCGAAAGAACAGCTGATAATTAATTCTTGATAGTAATAATATATAGGAATACCACTAGAGGTCAAATTATATTCGGATTTTTTTGCGAGCTCACGAAGGCGTAAGCGAGAAAAACATTCTAAATTTGAATTCGAGCGATATTTGATAAGAAAACGTAATTCACGTATCATGTGACGCAATGTGATCCAATAAAAATGAATAATTCCATTACTTATTTTGTTGTAGTCCGTTGCCATGATATAATAAACCGAAGGTATGATATCGCGCATCGATCTGTTTCGTCATCTTGTGATTAACGCCGGCTGTCACTGACCTTCGGCCATATGATTTCAGTTCATTTTCAGTTGATGTTTAAAAATGTTTGCGGATTTCTGTGTCCTTTTTTGTATTTAGTTAATTAAACAACAATAAATATGAGGTGTGCTGTGTTCGGATGTGACGAGGATAATCAGGCAAAGAATTTTGATAGGAATATAAGGTTTTTTACTTTTCTTAAAGACAAAAAAATGTTTACGTGAATCGACACGCTTGTGTAAACGCGAAGCTAAATTTAATACAAATTTGGCGCGGATATGCTCAAGGCATTTTGTTAAATGTGTGTTGTTTTATTCCCTTTACTATATGTATACATGCATTTTTTTTTAATTAGACTCCCTCCCCTCAAATGGGATTTAGTTACGTCCCTGTACTTATCAAAAAACACAGATATTATAGCATTTTTTAGTTCTAAATTGAACTAAATATAAATATATATATATATATATATATATATATATATATATATATATATATATATATATATAACAAAATAACAGTATAAAATTCAATACAGTCGGATTTTATACAACCTTAACTCTTTCTTTAGCGTGTTTTTTGTATTTTTATTAAATAAATATATAACTACCATGTCATAGGTTTTTTACTTTAGTGATGTATATGTCAATGTTTCTAACTAACTGTCTAAACTCTAGAAACGACATGCATCTCCATAAGCAAATTAAAAATCTACGCACGCAATGACGTCACTGCGCGAACCGGACGCAATTGAGACCGTCTAGATATCATACCTTCCGTTTATTATGTCATGGTCCGTCGTTAAGCGAAGTAGATAGTTATCATGTTTGACAAATATAATTTTATCACATATCGAGTAGGAAAGTATTTCATTACTGTTGAGAGATTAACTAAATCTCGAGACAGTAATGAAAACTTCCCTCCGACGTTTGCATACTATTTTATTTACAACCACATCAAAAAGTAGGTCCAAAACAGATCGTTTGTTCTTAACTGTAAATCCAAACTGGAATCATGCTAATTCTAAGAGTAGCAAATCAAAATTTCAAATTACTCGGCAAGGGCGCCGGCAGTGTCAGGTTTAGCAAGAAAATGACTTGTTGAATAACAACTGATGAATATCACGGGACACAGGGGTAGCAGTCAGTTGATAAAAACATTATTTACGAATAGACGTAGACGTTGTAAATAATTGAGGCAATGAGATCTTGTCCAAATAACATTTCGGTTCAAGAGCCTCTAAAGAAACAATCAAGGCAACCTAATATAGTGTGTAATAATTGTGTAATTGTGTATATACTTGACGTAAAAATGTAAAAATACAGATAGTGTTTTATGGATTAGTTTTTTTTTATGTTTAAATAAGTCATTATCAAATATATGCTCTACAGGATGGCTGTTTGTTTGATGTTTATTTACCAATTTTAGTTACATAAAAACGCTAGTTTCAGATTTAATATATCTTATATTATTTTCTAATATTGAGCTTAGTTTACTAAAATTGGTAGAAAATTATATTTTAGCAAAAGAGTGTGTGGTAACTACTTAACTGGTTATAGGTATTGTTTAATATATGAAAACGCTTGATATGTATTTATTTTAATTAGTTAAAAATGCTACCGATAGATACTCATTTAATTTGGTTTAGCGATTCGGTCATAATCAGCAGTCAAAGGTGAGCAAATTTTTCCTTTTCGACTGAGAAATGCATCAAATTCTGCGTTCTCATAGAAATTGAATTTCTATGAGTCATAGAACTAAAGACCTCGGGGCAAAGACCAACGTTTTGGTTTTGTTTTACTATCTCAAACCCAGCGACTTATTACCTCTTTCTGAGTACTCCGAACTCACAAATTTCTTTGAAGCTGGCGCACAATGCTCAGGTAGCATTTGGGTAAATGGTGGCGTGACGTCAGCGAACCCACGAGGCTGGCTTCAAGGGGCTCCACTACAAGACAGGACTTTGACTTTAGGTTATAAGAGAAACCCCTAATAAATTATAAACCCAGGTATTCAAACACCGCGAATGAATTTTCTAATGAGAAAACTTATTCAAGTTAATTAAAGCTGTTTGTTAAGTCGATTCCGAGGCTTAAAATGATGATGTAAATACCAAAGATTGCCAAATGCATTGGTCAGGTGACGTCACCGTCCTTTGCTTTAGGTTTATTAAAATTTATTGCAACAGCACACTCGAACTGAATCCAAACATTATAAATAGTCAGATTCCTAGATAATTGTCACCAGAATCATTTACGTCAATGGAGTGCATATCGAAACTTATAGCTATCCCAAAAAATTCAACTTTGAGGCGTCACAGGTAAACAATTTAATTGATTTAGACGATTGCAGGTCGGTCTATTTCGACATGGCAAAATACTACTCCCATGAGAGTGTCGTGTTGGACCCCATGTAAACAATCTTAATTTTACCCCAAATTATCACCATAATCAGGCTCCCCTTCAAAGCGAATAAATAAAAGCTAGAGACGGGGTGCGAGAGGGGAGGGTGAGATGTAAGGAGCAGGCCAGGTGGTCCCTAAAACAGGTCCTGACAGTTTTTTTATAGAATGTCTGGAGAAAAAGAGCACAACCAGGCAACTTTTTAACAGAGCTCAAACAGGAGGGGTTCCGTTATTTTAGTGTCCTCTCGAAACTATGACAAATATCCCTTGGGAAATTGATGTAGAAATTTATCATCAAATCAAATAAATTCAATTATTCTTAATTTTGAATTAATAGTTTTAAACCATCTATAATATTTAAAACTTCAGCCTGGAAAAACTACTTGATGAACTGATTGAGTGCCATAATTAAATAGAGTTGAACTAGTAAAATTGTAGTACTAAATCAAGATGGCGGAACAAAATGACGGCCAAATAAAATGTTCGTAATCGTGAAAAAAATCACCTTCACAGGTTTTACATATGTTTATGTCCCTATATGCCAAAAAATATGTTTTATCAATTCCGTCGGTCCGTCTGTCAGTGTGTCTGTCTGTTTGACAGAGCTTAGGTAATATTTTGGTGTAAATCCAATATGCCGGAACAAGATGACCGCTTAGTGAAACATTAAAAAAATTATTACTAAAAAATTAATTATACAATTTACATCAAAATTTGAACAAAAGCCAAGTGTTACATAGGAATTTACTGATAACATTTTGGTATAAATAATAAGATAGTAAAAACAAATATATATATATATATATATATATATATATATATATATATATATATATATATATATATATATATATATATATATATATATATATATATATATATATATATATATATATATATATATATATATATATATATATATATATATATAGAAAAAACCACTTATTAGATTAATTCCAAACTTTGGGCAAGCATTAAATGTGATAGTGAATATATAGATAAACTCTCAAAGCTATGGTATGAATTCAACAAAATGGCGGCTAAATAGAATTTTTTAAAAATCAATGTAAAAAAAATCTTAATCAAAAAATGCAGAAATATTAAATGTGATATATAAATAAACTGGTATGAAGTACGATGGAACAAAATGGCGCCCAATAAAAATAAATAAAAGAAAATATTCATAACAAGGGAAGTTCCGGGTAAAGGACATTTACCGATTTTTTTCATTTGTAATAGTCGTTTTCACAGGCGTTAGAAAGTGAGCGTAACGCACTTTTCTGCCGAAATGGAAAAATTTGCTCATTTTGGGATGCTGATTCTGACCAGGAGGTCATTCGGAGGAAAAACTATATATATCGCGCTATCTAACGGAAAAGGCAAAACAAACTGAAAAAAAAAACAACATTTTTGGCTTTGCAAAATATAGCTCACCTCAGAAACCGCTTCAAACTCATATTACTCTTATTTGGAAGTTTAATGGAAAGCACGGCTCTTTTTTTATCTGACGGTTATTAACTAATCTCTTATCGGGGTTTTTGTCCATGATTCGGTATAACGGGTTGAAACGTGAGGCCGGCTGGTCGATGCCGGGTTCAACGCGGTATCAGTGCGGGGCCACGTGCCGTGCACCTCTTGCACGTGTCTAGAGACGGCCATGGGTTGAGGGATCAAAAATACAGAATAGAACATTTTTATGTTGATAAATTTAGCAAGATACCCGGTAGTTTCGTTAGTTGAAAAGATTTACAAAAAAAAAATTGGCGATGAAAAGTGTCAGGGTTGCCTTTTACTAATAACAGTAAAATAGATTTCCACATTTTTATTTTTTAGAAATTTTTTATAGTTTATAATAAGTGCATTTGAAATGCTAGGTCAATATAACCTACATTAAATATTCTCCTGATCGTAAACCGACAAGGAAGTTTTATATTAAACAATGTAAGTTTTTTTAAGTTTTGACCCTCACAACTATCAAATAATAATTGCAATTTTTCAATTTTAAATAAAAAAAAAACGACAATGGGTCTATTAAAAGTAATAAAAAATCAAGGTCAAGGCCTTTATGGTCAGATTTTGGGACAAATATATCTAAGGGTTGGTAAACCATAAAATGTAATTAATTCTACTTTATACCACATTAAATCTTGTAGTTCCAAGGCCAATGTTTGTAACTGACTGAATTACAAATCTGTGTTTGTGCGTTCACATACCAATGCCGTTAAGAACTGCATTATCGGTATCAGGCAATTGTATAACATGACCTTAAAAGGTGTTATTAAGTAATACACTCAATCTAAAATGCTTAAATTCGTAGATTTCTGGTTACTCGTTTCGGTTTACACTTTTTTGTTATTATATCGATAATTATAAATATTGGAAATAAAAAAGCATGCACTCAGTATGAAGCTATAGCCATTATAGTATACCTTATAATTTCTTTATTTTAAAATATATTGAAAAATGGTGAAAACAAAAGTTGTAGTTATCTTAGAGGGGAATAAGGGCAATTTATCATAAAAACAATTGAACATCAAATAATAAATCTATGCGAAAAGATTATGATTATTTTGCCTATTTTAAATGGAACGTTATGACATTTTTGGATTCTCCCGAAAATTCTAAACACGTGGCTAATCTGCATTATTGCAAGAGCTATCTGAAGCTAGGTACTATTTATTAAAGTGGCTAAGAGGCCGATCTTTAATTGTTTTTAGCTTAAAAACATGAATTTGGAAATAACGAAGTGGTAACACATCTGTAATAACTAAAGAAATAGGTATTAAGTATTAAGGGAACAAAATTTACTTAAACAAAATCTATAATAACTTAACGAATAGGTATTAAATAACGAAGGAGCAAAACTTATTACAAACAAAATCAGTGGCTAAGCACATATGCATGCGTTCTATAAAGTTTCTTGGGTGTCATGTAACATTTAATTGTTAACAGCTCTAAAGGTCTCCTGTATTCTCTCTCTTCACAATGTTCGACGAATCCCCATGAAAAGTAATCTAAGAATTGAGGTCCGGAGCCCAGGGGCGCATACGTATGCGGCGGTTGAGCCCAGTCATGTTGAAACCACTCATTGTTTCTAACTTGAATGTTCACATCTCTTAATCATATCGGCACTGACTCTCTTAAAAAATTTAAATATATGAAACCAGTTAAATTACCTTGGAAAAAATATAGTCATAATATAACATATATAACATAATTTTTTACAATGTTTACCATACGTTCACGGACCGTGTTCCTTGTTTTATAATTTCTCCCCTCTAGTTAGGTTTTTGTTGACTGTAGAACCTTATATTATGTTCATAATATGGTCACTACTAAACGTAGACACATCTGTGAATAACACATTTCTAAAAAAGTCAGGGTTTTGGTAAGTTGTCTCTGTAGCCCAAGAACAAAAATCTATCGTTTTTCTTTATCACCAGGTAGTAACTTTTGGTGATATGAAATACCACAGAGATGCACTTTGTGATTTTTGTAAGATTCTTTTCGCAGATGTGTAAGACATGCCAAGGGCTTCGCTCTGAGAATTGGTACTTTGAAATGGATTTGTATAAACGGAAAGCAAAACTCGATGCTGATTATCCTTTTAACAGGCTTGTTAACAACGACTCCTTATAATCCACTGAATCTAAATTTAATGTTCTTAAACTTGGTTGTCGTTTATCGGGGTACCTGTCCAGATGCTCTCGTTTCCTGATTTTTAACTTAACCATTCCTCGCCAATGTATTTAACATATCGATCATTTCGGCTTAACGGATGACGTTTCTGTTCACCTTTAACAACTAATTTTATTATAAAATATATGTTCACATCTCTTAATCATATCGGCACTGACTCTCTTAAAAAATTTAAATATATGTAACCAGTTAAATTACCTTGGAAAAAATATAGTCATAATATAACATATATAACATAATTTTTTACAATGTTTACCATACGTTCACGGACCGTGTTCCTTGTTTTATAATTATATGTCGTCTGGTTAATCAAAGATTTACCAAACGACAGCATTTGGATAGGTATCCCATTGTTTACAAGTCTGTTCTCAATGAGAAAAATCAGCTACGAGTTTTGCTTTCCAGTTATGAAAATCCAATTCAAAGTAATGATTACCGGTGCGAGGTCCTTGTCTAACATATCTATGAAGAAAATCTTACAAAGCACAAAGTGTACCCTACCGTATTTCATATCACCAAAAGTTCTTACCTGATGCTGAAGAAAAAAAAATATGTAGTAGATTTTTGCTATTAGGCTATAGAGAAAATTTACCAAAACTTTATAGAGCCGCTAAAGGAGGTATTTTTGAAACCTAAATTTTGTTCCCTCGTTTTTTAATACCCATTCGTTTAGTTTTTACAAATGTGTTACCACTTCGTTATTCCTAGACTGATTTGTTTTTAAGTTAAAAACAATTAAACATCGGCCTCTTAGCCACGTTAATTAATGGTGGCGCCTACTATGGTACCAGGTGAAGTAGCAACTTTCGTAATACTCGTGGTACCTACCATCAGATAGCTCTTACAATATTACAAATTAGTCAAAAAACTGATTTTCCGAAACTATTAACTTTAATGTTGTAATATTTTATATCAAAAGTTTTTAGAATTTTCGGCAGAATCCAAAAATGCATTAATATAGAGGGTGTTCCATTTAAAATAAGCAAAATAACGATAATTTTTCCGCGTAGTTTTTTGATTTGAAGTTCAACTGTTTTTATGATAAATTGTCCTTATTACTCTCTAAAATCCATACAACTTTTGTTTTTACCATTTTCAATATGTTTTAAAATAAATAAATTATAAGGGTGACAACCCTGAATAGTTCCAAACAATAAAAGATCTTAAATTGATCATTCTGTATGAAACATTTACGATATAGATGAGATTTTAGATGATTCTTTCATTATCTTGATGTCTAATTGAGATATGCATTTTTAATTTAAAAATGTTATGTACCTATATGATTTGTCTTTCGTGTCTTTTTTAATTTTTTTCTCTTGTTTTGCTCATTATAATATATCTTTTTAATAATTCTTTACTTTCTAGTTTAAAAATGAAATAAATTATCTCTGAGTTTCCTTGTAAATAATTACTATATACTATAAAATAATAACTAATTTTTACTTAAAAAGAAAATGATTATGGGTATTTCGCCACACAAAATAATAACAATAAGAATTATATATAATACCTTTAAATTTTCGATAGTATTCTTGAGTTCTGAATCCATTGTGAAGGTAGCCGAGGAACGATACTGTAAAATAACTATTTTTCCATACGTTTCGAGGGAAAGGGTACCCCCGTCTTCAGCAACTAGAGAATTGAAATCAGTAAAAGCAGCCAAATATTATCTTTTATATCAGAAATTTAACTGAAAGTGGCAAATTTCTGACAAAATGTCAATTTAAATGTGTTATTTTTAATGTTTTAATAAGGAGAAAAAATGTGGTTCCTATAGTACGTTCGTTTTAGTTTACTCTATTTTAAGTATTTAGTATTTAGCAAATTTAATCATGTGTAATATGTGTTAATAAAATTAACTGAACAAGATGCTACACAACTCTCTTTATTTAACAATATTAAAGCACTTTTTTTAATTTTATGTTTTTTTGAAATGTGGTTCTTTTGCCGAACTACTAGAAGCCTTCCAATTAATTTTGTGATTGTTATGTATTGCATGTTGGCAAATGTTTGATTTGTGAAATTCTCAAATTTTATGTAAGTTTAGTGTTTGATTATTTTGGCTAATGGCTTAGAGGTTTCTCCTCTGTAAAGTTTGTTGCATTGACTTGGAATTTTAGTAAATGACATTTTTTATATTTCCTTGTTCATTGTTAGGTTTTGTTTTTATAAGTTTCTAAGTGTATTTTGTGTTTTACAGATCGTTCTTACGTTAAAACGTTGGCCTATTCGCATTATTTTATCTGATAAGTTAGGTATGCGAGGTATAAAGAGGTTTGTAATTGGCCTAGCCTGATTTTGTTGAATTTGGATTCTCAAATTCATTTATGAAATGTTTTTCATCTACAAAAATTTGGTCTTTTTATAATCCCCTTTTTAACCTCGACTGGATGATTTGAGTTAAAATAATTTCGTATCAAAATTGTCTTTTTTAATAAATATGTCTAAAATGGAAGTTGTTGGTCTGTTTCTTTTTCAATAGAGTAAATTAATCTGTCGGTTTTTTGGTGCCAAATACTATCAAAATGTCTCTATCAACAAGTGGCTTATGATCGTAATTTTAGGAGGAGGGATGTTAATCCCGGAGTCCCGATGATCCCAAACTTGGCTCCCGGAGGAAAAGCCTGTCTCGAAAATACTTGGATAAGACTGATCAATTCCGTGATTTATCCCGATTTTTTATATGGCGGGAATTCTCCGTTGTTCAATTTTCGTAATAATACAGATTTTGGTCGCGTTTGACGTGTTGGTGATTATGCCTGCGGCTTTGAACTAATTCATGTTGAAGGAATTATCCAGAATCAAGCAGCGCAGAACCATTTATTCTGAAAATCTTGCAAATCCGGATAATAAAAACTCTGAACAAGATGACTTGCTTTAAAATATCAAGTATTTATCTTTTAAAATCTGAATTAGAAATTAATCAAACTAGACAGCGAAAATGTAATAACTAATCAAGGTGAAACAGAGATCAGCGACGAAGAAATATTCCCCTTGAAGAAATTCTGGAAGCGCCAAATGCTATGTTAAGCATTACATTGCACAATGCACTAAGACTATAAAAAAAGTTCGGAACATAAAAAATAATAATCATTAGGCGAGTGGCAGTCGCGGCTGTAATCTTCAAAAAGCCTTCGAAATTCAATTAATTATTCGGCCTACAAGCATGGAACCTGAAAGATGTTTTTCTTCCGCCCGGGTTTTACGTAATAAACTATACGTTCGTGGTTTGGAAACGAAACTTTAGATGCACTAACATTTTTGCCCTATTTTATTAAAAATTTGTAAATAGAAACAAGTTGCACACATTTTTTAAGAAGTGTTAAGAAGTATTTTTGGTTAATTTCTACGTTTTAACTTAAAAAAAAATAAAAGTTATTAAATGTCAATACAGTTTCTTCTTTGATCTCTAATAGCGGGATTTAATCCTGGGATCCCGGGATTATCTAAGCAATCTCAGAAATTCCGGATAAAAACCCTTCGAGATTGACATCCCTGTTTTGGACATATTTTAATTCAAAATTTTCCATAAAAATATCGTTTAATAAATGAGATTCATTTTTGAAGTAAAACTAAACTTTATTTTCATTTTTACACAAAAATCTTATAATTCGTAATTAAATTAGATATAGAATGCTTTAAACTAATACCACATCACAGTAAAACACCACATTTCTATGCAGTACCAAAAAATCACAAACGAAATATAACATTAAGACCAATAGTAAGTAGCAAAAACTCACCGACTCATCCTTTAGCTAGGTTTCTTTTAAATATATTAAAATCACTAGTAGGTAACAGTGATTCATACATACAAATTCACACTTCGTAGAGAAATTGTCTAATATTAAAATAAATATAAATAATACACTGATAAGTTCTGATATCGTTAGTCTTTTTACAAATGTACCTGTAGATAAAACTTTAGACATGGTAAGAAATGAACTTGATAATAATAACAATCTTGGTGAACGTACAACGTATTAACTTCTGGGTAAAACTCCCCTATTTTCAATACAAAAATGAATTTGCCAACAAAATTTTGGTATGGTTAGGGGGTCTCCTTTAACTCTGTATTAATTAAGGGAAAATTTTGAATCAAAATATGTCCAAAATTACGATCATAAACCACTTGTTTGGTTGAGATAAATTGATGAAATGTTTTGTGTCTACGATCATGACGATCAACATTTAACCGATTGTTTAAAAATCAACTCCAAAGAACCGACAATTAGATTCACTATTGAAAAAGAAACAGACAAACAATTTTGAAATAAAGGCATATAGAAAACGTACACGCACAAACAGATACTTGAATGTTAGCACAAATTATCCAACCAATATTAAAAAGGAAGTTGTAAAAAGTCTATATCATAGAGCAAAAATAATTTGTAATAATCAAAATTTTGTCTTTTTGTGAATTTGGGAATCCAAAAGTCAAACAAAATCAGGCTAGACTATACATATCTGACTTAGCCAAAAGAATGAAACATCAAACTTACATAAAATTTGAGAATTTCACAAATCATTGTTTGTCATTACAAAATTAATTGGAATGCTTCTAGTATTTTGGCAAAAGAATCATGTTTCATAAGACGCAAAATTAAAGAAAGTGCTTTAATATTGTTAAATAAAAATAATTTGTTCAGTTAACTTTAATAACACTTGGTTAAATTTGCTAAATACTGAAGTAGAAAAATCTAATACAGTAAATTAAAACGAACGTACCCTACGTATAATTTTTCATCTTATTTAAACAATAAAAATAGCACCTTTTTTGATATAAAAAATACAATTTTACTGTTTTTAGAATTACCAAATTTTCAAATTCTGGAGATGGGGTAAATTTTCCCCTAAAATGTTTGGAAAACTAATTATTTTACAGTATCGTTCCCTGGGGTATATTCACAGTGGACCCAGAACTCAGGCATACAATTTAAAATTTAAAGGTGTTATTATATTTCATTCTTATTCTAATTATTTTGTGTGGTGAAATGCACATGATCATGTATTTATTAAGTCATGGATCCGCCACTACAATTTCGTAATTATTTACTAATTTTTATCTTTAATATTAGTTTTAAAAATATGAAATCTATTTTTTTGCGGAAAACAGATAACCTGATATTCTGTAAATATCTCATAGATTCTAAAGCGTTGGCCATAGCGATTTATTTGCACGGTATAGTTTGTTCAAGTAAGAGGGAACAGTACAGATAAGTTTGCACAAACCTTAGTATTATAAAAAACGTCATCAAGAGGATGCTGTTTGATATAGTTGTCGAGTTGTTCCTTCGTTACCTATAAGGTGTTCCTTTGTTACCTACAAACTTAAGTGGGTTAAAGTACTACAAACTCGGCAAATGAATTCCATGAACATCGTTAGTACTGGCACCTAATTTAATTTTTTCTTAATTTCTTAGAATACTAAACACATTAGTAAAAATTAGATACTACAGCACATTTTAAAATATTTATAACGTTTTTCAATCAAATTTACTCAAAAGGTAATTTTTATTGCATAAAAATGTTTTAACAGCAAATATTTTGTAAACGGCAAGAGATGTGTATAAACTATGTTATACAAAGTTACCTTTATATATTGTGAAGAATCAAAATCGATAATAATATACAGGGTGTTCCATTTAAAATGTTCGACTTTTAGGTGATTTTATATATCCCGATCGGATTAAATTCTCACATCGCCCCGTATAATTTGTAGCCACACTAAACAACTAAAATTATATATTATGGTATTATCCCTAAAAATTGGCACTTTTCCAAAATATTATATGCTTATATTTTTCCGTATTACCTTTAATAAACACGTTTTTAGCAAACAAAAATAAAAAGGGCTGTTATATCCTAAACCACGAGAGATAACTCTGGGATATCTTACGGAAAGTCGCTCTTATTTTTCATTAGGAATCCACATCCTAAATGATATATCTGACCATGGAAACGTGCAAGTTATATAACATAAAAGGCCCTTTAAAAATAATAACATTTGTATTACACTTTTTTTCGTAATTCGAATATCTTTCGAGATAAGGGGATAGTGGATTTGATGTGTTGACATGCTGTAACTAGCTTATTATTTATCACACATGCAAGAGCTAAACATGATTATTTTTAGATGCCTTACTAAAAATAATTTTTGAACTTTCCACTCACCTGTAAAACACTCCAGGAAAGAAAAGATGATCCTGCAAGTTTCTGCCTACGGGTAAATCTGCAATAACATCAATACCATGTTTTAATAGCTCTTCTGCTGGTCCTATTCCGGACAACATAAGGAGTTGAGGTGAATTAATAGAGCCGCCCGAAACTATTACTTCTTTTCTGGCACTAGCAATACACGTTTTCCCATTTTTTACGTATTCAACTCCATATGCTGTTTTGTCTGCAATCAGTACTTTTGTGACGAGGGACCCTGTGCTAATTTTTAGGTTTTTGCGTCCTCGAATAGGAGTGAGGAAAGAGTGAGCGGTACTTGCACGGAGATTCCTGTCCAAGAAGAATTGCAGTCTACCAACACCGTCTTGGTCTCCTCCATTATAATCTAGATAGCGCTTTCCAGTTTCTTTGTGAGCTTGGATTATAGCTTCTGACTAAAATTCATTAAAACATTTTTAATATTTTTTTCTTGTCATCCCAACCAGCGTTTTTAATTACTGTTACGTATCGGAGAATAAATAAAAAACCTTCAAGTTGAAGTTACTAATGGTGGGAACCGTTTAAGCATCGTTTAGACACCATGTTGTTACAAAAATAGTGAACGATTTTAGGGTAACTTTGACATATCTCCTATGTTATTGGAACGAATATTATTTACGTTCCTGTAATAGTTTAGGAACTTATAGAACACAAAATATGTAGTAATATTCACCAATAAGAGTTTTCTTCCATGATGTGCAGTTTTATTTTCTTTCCTCTTTGATTATTCCTCTGACTTGTTCTCTATATAGAAAATAAACTGTTGTTAGAAAGTCTGCCTGATTATGGTGTACTTATAGTTCTTATAGTACTTATAGTTAAATAAAGTTAAGCAAAATCCAAACAAACGAAAAGTTACTGTGAAAGTATAGAAAGTAGAACGAAAAATATCAACGCGTCCCAGTAATAATGCTTTTTGCAAAAAAACAACCCCTAATAATGAGCAAAATTCTTTATAGAAAACATGGCTAATATAAAAGAGAATACTTTAAAATCTTTGAATCTTTCAAAGTTAAAATTAGTTACAAGAAGTAGTATATGGAAGTAGTATCTGCTACCTTATAATGTTACTAGAGTTCGTTTCACAAGGGTTTGTACTCACGTTATCAATTGCCTTACCTTTTTTAACAAATAAAAAAGTTCACTAATAGATTGAATCAAATTAATGACGTCATAAACATTGGTGGTTTCTAAGAACCAAAAAGGGCAGCTGTTCAACAGCTGATTTTTTATAGTGTTTGAATAATAATAACCTAAAATATGGGTTATGAAATTAAATAATTTTTCAAATTTGAAAAAAAAATTATTTTTTCAAGACACGTGAGGATCCATTTCCTTTTCCTATTTTAAAATGCCTTGACGTTATTCACAAGGTGAACAAAATATGATATCAAGGCTTATTGTTTACATTACAAAGCAGAGAGATGCGGAAAACCCCTGTTACCACTTACGGCAGTTTTAGAGTATTTTTAGATTTGTTATTTGTATTCATATTAAAATGTAATGTATGACTCTATTTCTTTATCTTTTGCAGAGAGTATCTGATGCCTCGGAAATTGGAATTACCACCGTTAAATAGAACATTTCTCATAGGATTAGAAACGATGAGAAAGCAATTCAGAGATATCGTGGACGCCTTCTTTATAAGGTTCACGAGCACATCATACAAAATAGAATTTACGCAATATTTGCTGGAGAGGTATTTTAAATAAACTTAATTTTATTCAATAAATTTAAAAAATATATATTTTTTCACTAGGCTAACTCGATAAATTATATATATGTTTTCTTCTACAGGAGAACATGTCACATTAGATTCACTCTAGGCAAATTTGTTGAATATTGATGGTCTCGAAATTTCAAAAGCTTCCTTATATAGGGGATTGAGAACAACAAAGTTTAAACTGCGAAAAAATACTTTATCCAATAGGAAATATTTAATGGAAAAGCCATACGTCGATGAGAAAAGACTTCGGTTTTTAAGGGCATATACGGATAATCTTACCTTTAGTTTTGCTTTAAAAGCAACTTTTTTGGATGAAACGTGGATATACGCAATCATATATTGTCAAAATTATAATAATTATTCAAATAACCTGTTTTTCATTTCCATAAAACGGCATTTCTTAAAAACCAACAACATCGTCCTATTTTTATCAACGGCAAAGTACGAGTTTCAACAACTATAGTCTATAAAACATTAAACCAAAACAATGTTCAGTGAATGAACAGCACGTGAACATCTTGTAATCCTCACCACATTTGTCTTATGACGAAATAGCTCTTTCTCAATTTCTCGTTTATTTTTAAAGATAAATGTATCAAACCCGGTATATTTAGAATTAGGTAAAAGAGGCCTGTATATTGAAAGTTTACTGGGTATCCTATTTAACACATGTAAGCTATATTTATATCTATAAATTGGCACTTTTTTAATATATTTTTTATGTTACAAAAAACTTGTTTTTTGAATAACATTCAAGTTTTATGTTTTAAAACGTGGATAAGTTCGCTGTACATATCATATAGATACAGACATGGTGTTTATTGACTACATTTGATCACAAACAAACAATGATAGCATGTCATATAAAAAAACAGGTAGTTAAAAATAGTACGAACATAAAAAAAATAATAAAATAACGTACAATGATTAAAAACCCACTTATTTATATAATTAAAACAATCAGCTAAAAGTAACAGTTACTCGGACGGACGGAATAAAATGAATTTCGGTGTTAGAGTTTCTTGATCTTAGGTTTAAAACTTGAAAGATAGGAAGTCTTTAATAAGCATTTATATAACTTGAAATCTAATGCATTTTTCCAATCTAAATTTAGGGGGGAAATCTGAATTCGTATTCCAACAGCCAAAATGTTTATGAATCTCTAAAAGTTGATAGTAAATAAGAAGAGAGGGCAAAGGTAAAACTTGCAATCTGATTAAATGAGTGAATCCTAAGTCCAACCCCTGAGATAATACGAATAACTTTTTTTCTAGCCTTCGTGGAAACAAATATAGATAGAAGTGTTTTTGAATCAATGCTTCTACTAAGGTGTCTAATAGCGAAAATGGAGAAGCACAACTTATTTAGCAAGGATGACACATGGGAATTCCAGCTTAAGCAGTGATCCAAATGTATCACGATTATTTGATAAAACCAATTCCTGAGTTTTGTTGTTATTAAGTTTTTAGATAATTCTGTATAAACAAAATCCTGGTATGATCTGGAATCTCGCTTACATACAAGGACAAGGACCTATACAAGGACAAGGTAAATAATGAGCTTTCGATTCTCATACTCGCCAAGAAGTTACCTATAGAAAATATACCTTTATGATAACCTGAATACATAAAGAAACTTATATTAACAGTAGTTTTGGAACCCAAGAATGTTTTGTTTTAATAATTTGTTTATATCATCTACAGGGGTCAGGATATTTCATAAATAGAGTATATGCGAAGACTATGTACAATGGGCTAATCAAAATTATTATAAACTAGAAAACAAACGAATAAAATAGTTAAAAAAATCACTTTTTTCCAACTATTTCAAATACCAAATTAAACAGTGGAAACGCAAAGATATTAATTTCTAAAAGAGCTGCACAAAAAATATACAATTGAGAGAGCAGAAAGTTTTATTCTTATAAATCTATTGCATGAAAAATAGCTTACAATTAAAGGTATATCCTCAGGAATACCTGTCCGCTGTGGTCCGTCAAACCCATGATACATCTCATCTATAACATCGGTGAAAGTTGCGTGTTCTGGTTTTCTAAAGTACGGTAATACGTCATCATAACCCCAGCCGGGATTCCCTAATTCTTCCCATCGATCAAAATCTATGCGATTACCTCGAACGTACATTCCAAAATTGATTACGCTGCTACCACCCAATACGTGTCCCCTTGGATAGAAACATCTATGGTCCCGAGATCCTAAAATCAACAAACAAAAATGTTGATCTATATGTTCAATAAATTACCAATAAATAAGACCAAATTAATTGATAAGAATTATCTGAAAATAGTAACAAACAATTAGTATGGGAAATCAGTTTGAAGTATTACAAGCACCAGATCCAGAGATTATTAGCACAGCCCGCACAATTTTACTTACCGAACCCTACAACAGGTGCTTGGGTTATCACCGCTTTTCATTATTAGCTCTTATATCCACACAATATTCCGCCACCTTATGTATCTCGGTTGTATGAAAAAGTATCGAAATTGTAAAATTAATACTATTTGTTAGACACGTAGTTCAAGATATAAATCTGACTTGTGTTTATTTGCATGGGACACACTGTCATTTATTTTTATTGAGATTTAAACCACAAAATCACACCTCAAGTTGTGGAAAAACAGATTTGAAATCGTCCTTGTATTTAATAAAATCGCGACCCAGTTTCGATTCGATTCTTGGGTGTTTATTTAGATCATAAGTTGTCTTGGCACTTTCAGATTGGATAAGGTTTCCAGTAGAACTGTCATCCAACATACGTTTTAGGAAAATTAGTTGATACTATCTCAAAAAAATCTTACCAAGCAGACTATAGGTTACATTTAGACAATTAGAATATTTGCCTTTATTATATTTTTTTGAGTGTCTTAAATGTGTCAAAAATAATTAGCCTCTTACACTAGACTGCCTGGTTATGCCTAATTTCATTAATTTGCGAGATATCATTACATTTTGATGAGTTACAAAATACAACATAAATTTCAATTAGTTAACATGGAAAAAAAAATATGTATAACGAATCATGAAGAAACGGCTCTATTTTTTAATAAATGTTGAAATTGCCCCTATTTACTAACTGACAATGATATAAATTGTCGCAACATGTCTTTGGATATTTAAGACAATTTCCCCTGTTATTCTCTCACTTTCATTTAAAAATGTAATTTTTAATTCTTCTAAAGTATTGGATTTGTTCCGACAAACATTATTTTTCAGGTGACCCCAATAAAAGAAATCTAAGAAAAAAAGAAAATAGGAAAAAAATGATCTGTTTACATTATTTCGATCATTGTCAATTGCAAAATAATTTATCAAGTACGTTAATGTCATTTCTGTTCTTGCGTTTGCGGTCTTTGAAAAATTCCGGTCATTTTTTCTGTTAAATAGCTTTACAATTTTTATACGACGTTTATGACATATAAGCTATATCCCCTCTCATAAATATATGTACAGAAAGCGGTAATACCATTAGTATTATTATTGAATATCGTCCAAGAGCGGGCCATCGCAAGTCACCGCCGGATTTCCAAAGTAGCATGGGTCATAGGCCACGTAATATTTGCTCCTTTTCCTAATAGCCCAAGAGCTCGTGAAAAAAAAACTGCAAGTCTTGTAATGGCTGTTATTTTAATATGATTACTTATGTCGCATAAGTAGAGGCGATAATGAAGTCAGTACAAGAGTTTTGTAATAGCTGAACATTTAATATCACTTAATTAGTATATTTAATTAAAGAAAAAACAGTCAGACCTCAGTTTAATGGAACAGACGCAGTCAGCAGTCGCTCGAAGTGCGGATATCGCTACTGCGTTCCACTACCTGACCTTGCGAGTGTGTACTGACTCATGTACACTCTCGATACTACATAATATTAAAATTTACGTCATTACACAACTCTTGCAGCGTTTTTGTCACGAGTTCTCCGGCCATAACGCGTGTTTTAAGAATACTCTGACTGCGTTTTAAAAGTACACTACATGACTGCTCACATGACAACACGCACATCTCGTTAAGGAAACGCTCGCGAATATCTTGCGTCATCTGACCAAGTCTTATTCCACCTAAAAATGGTTTAGATTTTCGGATTTTATTGTAAAAATAATTTCATGGAGGCTAACTTGTTCTGTAAAATCTCACTTCACCTTTTGCGAGAATAACATAAACCAATTTCTAGTTGTTAGAATTATAATATTTGAAACAGCTACTTAACTAAGTAAAATTATTAATCTCATAATAAATAAAGTGATATTATAATTAATAATTATTCATAAGAACACTTGCAAAATAAAATTTACCTTTAGTAGGTACTTTTACCACCGGCGATTTCGAATCAATCTAATATCAATGACGAAATTCACCAATGAGCTTTCCCATTTATTAAAAAACTTTATATGTTTGTAATATCCCTTATTAAGTTTAATAACACATTACATTTGTAAATTATAAGCGATAAAAGAAAAAAAAAACCGTCGCTACTGAAATCTCATTTAGTTTTTATTTGACAAAAATAATGCTAATACTATGCAATGTATTATTTAAGTATGAGTTCAATAAATCAAAACAATATTTTTACTAAAATATTCTTGTAGGTTTCACGCAAATTATTCGCATAATAACACTAATAACATGGCAGATTAAATATGGGTTAAATAGATCGAATAATATGAAAATATGCATTATTGATATTTTTTTCTGTGTAAAGAAACAGACCATTTCGCAAAATATATTTGCAACACTATCAATCACTGAATAAATTAATGTGATTTTGGGGTATACTTGAAATGTCTTGGCCGATTATGGAAAGGTTTTAATAAGTCCATTTATCTGTCAAGAAAATGTAAATTAATGCAAATAATTGTTTTGAAAAGTGTTTACCTTCATAATTGATAAGTTAATTATTCCTTAAGAAAATAAACTACATAGTTACTTTACGTTTAGCAATCTTAGACGAATAGATTCAATATAAAGACTGTATTTATTATACCAGAACATAATATTCAATCACCTTATAGTATTTTTTGTAATAAAGTTAAAATTATTTCAGACAGGCTACTATCAGACTATCAAAAATATAGAAGAGTATAAGGCAACTATCCTTTCTAGTTTCATATGTTGTAACTATGTTTAATTATAAGTAATTGATTTGTACATATCCAGTCCAAAGTTATCTAGATTGAGGAAAACGATACAATTAACTTCCTCGACATGACAATACACCACGAACAACCAACTTTTAAAAACTGAATGGTATACTAAAAGTACATGGTCAGGAAGATATTTGAACTATTTTTCTAGCCCTTATCACAAAAAAATCTGTGGTTATTGGTTTGGCAGAAAGAGCAATTAAACTATCTGACGAAAGTTTCCGTCAAAAAAGCTAAAAATATACTACAAAATGGTTACCCATCAAAATTAAGAAATAGAATTTTTGCAACGTGTCTGAATATCTTTAATAAAAAAACGGAATTTAACATAAAAATAAAAATAAAGAAAAACCCACTTACACTTTCATATATACAAAATCTTTAGAAAAACATAAAAACATATTTTATTAAAAATAAAATAACTGTATGCCATAAAGCTCACAACTTACTTCGAAAAAAATACAGTAAATTAAAATCAGAAACACCAAAAGATAAAAAAAATCATGCTATATATAAGATACCGTCACCAAATGTAACAAAGTCTACATTGGGTAAACTGGTCAATATTTGGGTAGCAGGCTGAACGGTCATAAATATGATAAAACCAACCAGACACTCTCACTAACTATCAAAACACGAAACCTCAAAACCGAACCAAATAAACAGAAAAGAGAAATTCTAGAAGTGATATATAACACTCGATTAACGGCAAAACAGACATCAAAAACCTCAGCAAAATATATACCAATATTCTGTAATTCCGTAAAATACGTTTAATTTTGGGAAGATATACCATTCTATTTTTCAAAAATACAATAATAATTTCTTGATTTCTGAAGAGGGAAAAAATGTGTATATATGTATGTATGTGCTTGAAAATAATGTAACTGAAATAGAATTTAATACAACAGTAATAATAATAATAAAATAATAATAAGAAAATTAAAAAAATAGTAAAAAAGTCTTGTGCTGGGATTCGAGCCTGGAGGGTCCGTCCTGGGTGAAGACTCCGTGTGCCCCTAGACCACTGCCTGGTATGATAACAGTTGCGTTAACATGTCAAGGACAACATACAATTAATTTTTCTTGTATGCATTCCAAAAACTATATTCTACTCACCTAAACAACCGTATCTTTGTCGAGTGGTGTTATATCCCCAGTTCAACCCCGAATGATGGAGATATACGCTAATACCAAACATGCCAGAAAGCGTTGGTGCCTCTTCCCCAGCCTCCAATGCAAGCACCTTAAAATTTTCCTCCGTTAGTCGGTTGGCCAACACACCTCCAGCTGTTCCTGTTCCCGCAATGATAAAATCGAACTCTTCGTGATCTGAAATTTAGAAAATAACTATTTAATAAAATTTAAAGTGGTAACTTATAACCGAGACAACATCTGATCATCATAAAATTTCGAATATGTTTAAGTTGATTAAATTATCAACATATTTTCTTCTTATTAAGGATATGTCCCGATCTGTAAATTTATAATTAACTAGAATCTACAAGATACACTGAACATCTCTTTCATGAAAATTTGTTTAGGCAGTAGGGAGGGGCTTCATGGGTGATTCCCTCCGGGCCTGGAGTTTTTGAAGGGCCTCGAATTTTTCGGAAAAACATGTTTGTGGGAGAGGTCGATGAGGAGCAGCGTTGGCAACCGTAGGATGTACAATTGAAGAGGTCTGATCGTACGTAGAGATACGATAATTTAATATTTTTTGGTAATAAAGGAAAATTGAAATGCAAGGTGTGAACTTTTTTTTTGTTTTTTTTTTAGTCGTCAAGGTTACAATTAGTTTTCGGGAAAAAATATAGGACGAGGACTTTTTTTCTCAAGTTTACAATACCCGGCAAGATTTTCGCCCCTGCACTTCATTACTTCTGGGCCCAGATATTCTCTTGGCGTCCCTGAACACCATAATAACATTTCCATAACTCAACATAATAAAAACGAAACAAAGATTAAATTTTCGAAACTTAAATAGAAATAGAAAAGAGAGTTGTACTAGAGTGATATTCGTGTGTGTTAAAATTGTATACAACAGATATACAAATATGTATGCTTTTTTACGATAAAGCGAACATTTTTAGTATCAACGAGTACCAGAAACAGGAAACGAATTTCCAGCAAACTAATTTCAATAATTTCTTATTTTTAGGGTCATATGAAGACATTAGACACGTAGTGGTGTTATTGTTGACTTAAATCGATCTTCACAGATTTGTTTTCTCAGCGGGGCAGATAAGATAGATACTGCGGATATTCACACTTCATCTCGCATCTTTAGTGCAAGACAGTAACCGGAAAAATCCAAAATGCAAGCACGTTGCGGTTGATTCGACGGAAACCGATTTTACTTCGAGAAGGGAGAAACGGTTTACTTTTTAATATGATTTCAATTTCGAAAAGACAAGCCTAAGTTTGGAACGAGAGATGATAATAGCGAATTTAGTATTGGTTCAACAAGAAATAAAAACAGGAAAATATGGATTTTTCTATCGAAGATCAAAGTATCTATAACTGAATAAATAGTGCAAAAGTATGTGGTAGAACAATCAAAATGTACCTTAGAGTTTGTGCATGTTAAGCTGTGCCACTCAAATCATCAGAAGTGATTTATGTTTAGAGTCAATCCTGACCTAATGGAAGTAATATATGATGTGTCATTCTGGCCCAGAGGCATTGTTTGATTAAATTAATACAGGTCTTCAACATAGGAAAAACATTTTAAATTCTGTATTTCTCAGTAAAAAAGAAAAGACAATATTAATGTTACTTTTTTGTGTATTTATAGGTCACCATCTTGTGAAGTAGATATATTTTTAGTTCAGTTACAAGAGTTGTTGAATAATCTATATAAGCCTACTAATTTTTATGTAATTTGTGGAGACTTTAAATATTGACTTTGGGGGTTCTGAAGATTTTGCAAGTGGTTCGAGTAGAGGGTATTATGAGACAAGGTTCAGATGTCAACTCAGGTACTCGAATAGATCATGTTTTTACAAATTTTGACAAAAGTAAATCTAACCGTAAAATATTACTGTTCAATATTTCAGATCATTTTGGTCAACTTTTAACATTTGAATCTGCTGCAAAAGACAAAAAGGTAGTTTACAATAAGAAACAATTTTTTTACTCAAACTAATATTTCTGTTTTGGTACAACTGATAGGCAAGTGACAGAAGAAGTGGATGCAAGTCCCCATTTGTTAAAAAAAAAGTAATTTCATCAAAAATCTGTTCAAAATGAAATGGAAGACGTTGATGAAGTACAGCTATTTATTCTTAAATACATAGCGAAATCCTTAAGCAAGACACTAAGTAATATAATTAACTCTTCTTTTGAAACAGGAGTTGTTTCAGCTTTCCACAGCGTCTATCACGTATTTGTTGTAAGAGAATGTGCAATCTATGAGACTTCTTTTAATTTAGGAAAAAGGTAGTAATCTGAGGGGGTAAAGTAAGGTAAATAAGAAGGATTCCCACCAATTCGAACCCCAGATCGCAAAATTCCATAGATTGCTGTTTTACCTCTGCATTAATGCAATGTACCCAGGTCTTATCAGTCGATACAAGTCGGTTCAGAAAGTTTGAATCATCATCAAATTGGGCACAGTAATGTTTTCACTCGAGCCACATTTTTTCCATGCCCAACTAGACATGAACAATGCGATGGACGCGATCATATGAAATTCTCTGTCTTTTAGTTCGATTCGACGATCTGATAGTACTAAGTCATAGACTGCATCGATATTTTGTGGGGTGTACGCTGAAATTGGTCTTCTAAGTCTCTGTCATCTTGGACGGAAAATTATCCCTTTTTGAAGCAAGCAACTTAATATGAAGGCAGTGATCCTGGCAGGTATTGACCATGTTTTCGTAAATTTCCTTACACCATAAGCCCATTAAATATAGGTTCCTAATGATTGTGTGATCTTCCATTTTATCCATTATTCCATTTTTTGTTTGAAAATTTCTTGTTTGGTAACGTTTAAAGTTCTTAACATGAGAGTTTGCACTAAGTCTTCTAATAAATCATAATGTGTTACTATGGAAGTTTGTATAAATTTGTTTGTGTAAATATTATTAAGCCAGGTGCATCATTTCATGCAGTAGTAGAGGATATTGCAAGCTTGACAAGAAATTTTACTTCTAGCGACTTAGTTTTGAATTATTCGAGGTTTAAATGACTTTAAATAGTTCCCTCTATACAAGACTTGTTTAAAAAAATCAGCTGTTGTTCTAACACCAATGTGGTACTTATGTCAGTACCTTTTGGTAGGTTTAATGACACGGTGGATAACAAGATATTTAATTTTAATTGTAACTTGAAAAAAGCCACACATAAAAAATGTTCTATTTCTAGAGACTAATATTAATAATTTTAAAGTTTCAAAACGATCTTTTGCCAACCAATTAATTGTAGAATTAGCAAAGCAAACTCTTTTGCCTCCGAAAAGTGGTGACAGTAGTAAGAATGCTTATAAAGATACTCAGACAACTTTTTCCCATTATCCTCTCAGATTGAATCTGAGGTATATTCAGACAATTGTACAAATTAATTCATCATCTATAAGAAATAAAACCGATGAATTGAATCTATTTTTGTCATCAATGAACTACCCAGACATTGTATGTAAGCATAGGCTTAAGCCAAAGGAATTGTGCTTTATTTCTAATAATTATTTAGTTCGGTCTAAATTTTGCAAATCTATGTTCTCACATGGAGGTACTCAGCGCAAATTTTTGAATATTCCTTTTCCATTATATCCTCCGAATCTAACAACGTGTATATTGTTTGTATATATCGAAGCCCTAACACAAATATTAATGAATTTTTAAATTAATTGGAAATGCTACTGTCTCTTCTGCTTGGCAATTGTAATATTATTTTGGTAGGTGATTTGAATATCAATTATAATGAACAACACTTAGCAACAACTTTTAACTTATGTAATCTACTTGGTTCATTTAATTTGACCATGTTTTTTAAATTCTCCCACTCGTATCCCCCAATTTTCATAGTCATAGATTACTTTTGCTCTCCAGTCCAGCCAATGTGCTTTGTTCTGTTGTTAGTTCTGGCCTGTCCGATCATGAGGCTGTTACTGGTAGGGTTAAGTATGACGAGATCAAAGTCAGTCCTAAATTTAAGTTAAGTGCCTCTAATTACAACAGTTTTAGTCAGATGTGTTCTGCTGTTGATTGGAATTCTATATTTGAAAGTAACAGTTCTTCAGAGAGCTTTCATCTTTGCTTACGGGATAATAAAGAATCAAGATAAAAAACAAAAAACCTTGGAATATGATATGCCTGCATGTCATTAGAACGTACACTGGTAATGAACATTTTTTGCACTACTTTCAGCAGATCTTTATACCGAAAATTAATACAATTGGCAAAGGCAATGCATTACTTAAGGCGTCTAGCTGGATCTAGTAATGCCCACAGGGAAAGTTAGGGCATTATCAATTAGCTGAGAGGTCAAGATGGTCAATCTAGGTCATATTTTCCATGCATGTCTTGCGACATCTTAAATAACTATTATTGTTCAGTTGCTAATACTCTTACAGCCAGACTGAGCCCTACAGTTGACCCGTTGAATTTCACGCGTGAAGTTCTCATTAGGAATAGGAGTTCAAGCGGTAAGGATGGAATACCGGCTAGAATTTACTTGTCCTTTCCGGAGTCGGCTTTATCTGGCGCAATAAATCTTTCTTGGCTTGACGGCAATTTTCCAACTTAAAAATGCTTTTATCATTCATTTGCATAAAGGTGGAGATTTGGATATCCTCTCTAACTTTAGACCTATTTCATTGATATCCACTCTTTCTAAAATAGTCGAAAAATTAGTTAAAAAGCCTATGGTCTATCTTACTCAGAATAACATTTTACATCCAACCAATCAATTTGTTTTCAGACTGACAGGAGTACGGATGATGCAATTTTTCAGTTTCTGGAAAAGATATACTTTGCTCTCAATGATAAGAGAGCTGTCGCCCCAGTGTTTTGTGACTTATCTAGAGCCTTTCATTGTGTGAGTCATGAAATACTGTTGAGAAAGCTTAATAAATATAATATTAGGGGTGGGATTCTGGAGTGGTTCAGAAGTTATCTTGGAGGTCGGATCCAGAAGGCCGCCATCGGTTCAATAATATCAGGACCTGAGGAAATATCATGTGGAGTGCCTCAGGGTTCTGTTTTGGGACCAATTGTATTCCTGTTATATATCAATGATTTGGCCTATGTTGATCAAGGACGTAGACAAGGGGGAGCCTGGGGGGCCGAGGCCCCCCCTATTGGCCTGTCTAAATATATTATACAATACGCTTATACAGGCATAATATGTTTAACGAAATAAAATACTCAAACCACAACACAAAATATCTCTACTAGCAAGAATCCCAAATATAAGCTGACTTACCTAATTAAAACAAAGAAAATATAAACAGTAATAATCGCTGTAACAATCCCGGTCTCTAGTGCTTCATGTGGGCGAACTTTCTTTTGTTTAAGAATAATAAAATTATTTTTGAGAAATAGAATTGGAAATGACAGATTATCAAACTTGGCTATTTTATCAATTGAGAAGTCACTGATAAAAAACATAGATCTTCATAGAGTAATAGATATTATCGCGGAAAATAAAAGAAGAATACATTTAATTTTAGGAATTATTTTTTTGTATTTTTTAGTCAACGGTTTATATTATTCATGCTTATTTTTTATTAGTATTAGTAATACTTCCACAACTGTACATTAAATAAAAGTGAAAAAAAACATGTCTCTTCAAATGTATTTAATTAAGCTACTTTTGTATAAAATTTTTTAATTAATTGAAAAACCTAAAATAAATGTAGAAAATTCGTTTTAATTTTTTTACTTTTTTATTAATGTAAAAAAATCTTTAGTAGGAAAGTATGCTACTTTGACACACTAATGACAGACCTTGTATATAGGCCCCTCTACAACTATTTGTGTCCCCAACTGCCCCTCCCCCCCAAAATGAAATTTCTGTCTACGTCCCTGATGTTGATAAAGGGGGAAATTTTACTTTATTTGCCGATGTCACGACGCTTCTCTGGCATGACGTGAGCATCGAGGCTTTAAACGATACAATTGCAGTCGGCCTACCTAGGTTTAAACATTGGCGTGATGCAAACTTGTTATCACTGAATATTACTAGTTTAGTTAGTCTAAAGTGTCATATGGATGGACTGTACATAGGAGAAGACGTAGTTAGCGTTGCGTCGGCGGTTAGGTTCTTGGGAGTCCATATTGACAGGAATTTGGATTTCGGGGATCATGTACAAATTCTGGGTAGGAGGGTGGTTTCTGGTTGCTAGGCTCGTTGTTTGGTGTCTCGGGAGATTGGTATCATTCCAGCGAGAATGGTCTATCACTCTGTGTTGGTATTGCACCTGCGGTATCGAATAGTGTTCTGGGGCAATACACACAACTACCTGCTTAACTCACTGTTCATCTTGCAAATCTTGCAGTGAGATACATATATAACTTAAACAGTAGATAATCAGGCAGGCCGTTTTTCCATTCCAAACGAATTATAACTTTAACATCTTTGTTTATACTGGAGACGGTTTGCTTGATTTATAAACACAAAGGAACCTTACCCGTGCATGATCTCTGATATATCATGAGGCACTCGACGTCCTTGCATCTGCCCATTCCATCTTCCACCTTAACTACGAGATCTGTTATCTTTGAGGGTGTAAAAATATTTAATAACCTCCCTGTTACCATCAAAGAAATCCCTAAATTGAGATATTTTAAAACATTTGTTAAAAGATTACTGGTTGAAAGAACATATTACGATCTGGGAGAATATTATGATGACTCCTTTTAAATGTATAAATCTGGCTTTTTGTATCTGTTTTTCTATATTTTATAATAGTGTTTTTGTTTTCTGTTTTATTATTTGCCTTTATTACTTTAGTTCTTCTTTTAAAAATGCAATATTGAAATTTGTTATTTTTTAATTAAATGTTTACCTGTATTAAGTGTAGTGAGTGCTGTCATTCAGTATTTATCTGTTGTTTTATTTACTATTTACTAGCTTGTTATATTTTAAATCACTGACATGACATATTATGTAATATTATTACAGTGCTGTTTAAAACGACGATATTATATTTATATAATAGTTTACTTTAATTTAGTTACTAGTTATAAGTTGCTTTGTCTTTAAGATAAATTTTGTCTCTGACAATAAAGCTTGTTTTGATTGATTGATTGATCTCGTACTAACGTCACATATCACCCTAGGCAACTGCCTAAAGGCCTTTTGTATAGGTATTTTATAAATGTCCCCTGAAAAATATATTATTTAACTCTAAATACTTCTTTGTCGTCGTAATAAACTGAATAGAGTGCTTTCATGAATACAATGCAATAAAAATATTGGTGGCGCCTACAAATAACCGCATAAATAACTTTATTATTGGTCAAGTTCAATTACTTGCCTTTTTATATATTTCTGCAATATTATATTTGCCGTTTAAATTATTAAGATCCGTCGCACTCGAATAAACAAACAATTAATAAGCAACAATTATTTGCTCAGGCTTTGACAAAATTGTGGATCCTATCTAATTGATAACTTTGTACATTTTCTTTTCCTCCTCAGTTTGTAGCGAATACTAATTCTAAGATTTATTATGTCTTATTCCGTATGATCCGTACCACTTTAGCCATCGAATAATCCACAAGTTTCGTAAGGACCTTAGATTTTCACATTGTTACATGGATACTAACAGAAATTCAGTCAACAAGTTTCAGAGAAATAAGAAAACTTTATCTTTAGCTTCAATTTTAAGAAAAGTATTGCATAGAGTACAAGACAGGCTATCTTTTTATATTTTGTGCCCCCCTCAGAATAAATAAATGAATATCGCAAATCTGTCGAAAAATAGCAATTTGTGATTTTGTTTTAATGGAACACTCTATTTATTTTTTTTTATTGGAATCTCCATGATCTCCCCTTCATTTTAATCAGATGATAACTGATTATTAAAACTAAACTTTTATTTTAATTTATTTATACTATGGGATATTGAACTCAAGAAAAACTTAACATAGCGATTCCTGCGCCTGTGCCTGAATCTATTAACGACGAAAAAAAAGTTCCTCACATATACATTTAAATAAAGGCGCCTTTGGGATCTCTCTGGGCATCTTTTAGGATCGACGTCGTCGTTTCCTGAACGATTTTGCATATAATTATTTTTTTTTGGAATCGTTGCATATTTTTTTCATGCCGCCAAAATGACCCCAGACCTCGTTCGAATTAATTTTTTGGTAAGCTCTAGTAGGCTTTATTTATTAAAAAACTGTTCGTGACTTACGAAGGAATAAAGAAACTTAGATACACACATGCATTCATATACAGAGCTCCATAAATTGAACCATCATTTCTTTTGGAAAATAACCCCATAATACCTCTAGTAGTATTTGGCATTGCAGCATCCTTTAGTT
The DNA here is from genome assembly GCA_030620095.1 of Kuschelorhynchus macadamiae. Classification (NCBI taxonomy): domain Eukaryota; kingdom Metazoa; phylum Arthropoda; class Insecta; order Coleoptera; family Curculionidae; genus Kuschelorhynchus; species Kuschelorhynchus macadamiae. Next base: position 281,726 of record JAUTXW010000043.1, read on the forward strand.
AAAGTTGATTCATAAAAAATTTTTATAAAAAATCAAACCGACTTCAAAAAAATGCACTAAAAAGTGAAAAATAATATTTTATTTCACCTTGAAAATCAAAATACAAGAGTTCTAACCACACTACACCACAACTTGTTACGTTCTGGATGCGCGTTTCGCTAACCAAGTTAGCATCATCAGCAGATGATATAAACTGAGTTTATATCATCTGCTGATGATGCTAACTTAGTTAGCGAAACGCGCGTCCAGAACGTAACAAGTTGTGGTGTAGTGTGGTTAGAACTCTTGTATTTCGATCTATCTTCCACCACAGGTTCCAGTGTCAGGACCACCTTGAAAATGTTACTCCGTGAAGTGTGCGCCAAACTAATAAAAACAGTAAGACCTTATACGCGTGGCATTAGACATCAAAACACGAAATTGACCGAATACATTATTATATTTTTTTGATTAAATAATTAAGAATAAGTTTAGCGCCGACTTCACGAAATAAAATTTTCAACATGGAATAAAATATTATTTTTTACTTTTTAGTGCGTTTTTTTGAAGTCGGTTTAATTTTTTTATAAACATTTTTATTTCACCCATTTTAGTTTTATCTATACGAGTTTTATTGTAAAAATCAGGTTTAACAAATGGTCCCCTGAATAATATGTTTTTCTTGATGTAATGGTGAACGCGTAGAATCTAGACGCGGGGGTAGAATATTAAAAAATTTTTGCAGTATATCTCGGCGCAAAAAACAAAATGGCGCCTTTCCGACATTTTTAACATTTTTTTAATATCCTTTCTATGGGACCACTCCGGCAATATCCTGAATATTCCCTAGAAAATTCATCTGAATTGGTCAAACTATCGCGGAGTAATCAATGTACAAATAAAAAAACAACAAAATGGCCGCTATTCCGCCATTTTCATTTTTTTTTAATATGCTTGCTATGGGATCATTCCGGCAATATTCGGAATGTCCCCTGAAAATGTCATCCAAATTGGTCAAAATATCGCGGAATAATCGATGTACACACATACAAAAATATACATAGAGTTAATCAGATAACCTCTTTCTTTTTTGAAGTCGGTTAAATATTATAGTGAGAGTAGTCGGTTATTAATACCGAATGATCCTTTTTCGAAAAAGTCAAGTAAAATACTAGATTTTGAAGTTGCAGATTTTCATGGTCACCCCGTATACATAAAATTACATAGCGATATAGCAAAAGGAATACCTTCTAGCAAATGGGGTTGTGTGACTATTGCACAACCCAATGCTTAAGATTGAAAAGGGTGTTTAAAAAAATATAAATTTAATTACAAAACTCGCTGCTTTTATCACCCTTATTTATACCTGTATTTTTTAAATACTATTCTTACAAAAAAACAGCAGATTTCAAATAAAAATATATGGAACCACCAGAGAAACGTCGTCTACAATTTGGCGTTTGACTCATCAAACGTACATAAAATACTTCCCATTTGCGAGGGAAGTAAAAAAATGCATACAGGTCAAATTGAGAAATGAAGTATGAAGTCGAATTTGTATACAAGGTAGTAAACAGATCAATATGTCGAACTGATTCGTCAAGTCTGGAGAACAGTAATTAGGTAAATGAGGAAGTGAGTTCAGTTATTCGATGAGCTGTGAATAATATTGTGTTTTATTGTTATATGGTGACCAAAACAGCCGTTATATAATAAAATTACTGTTGCATTTTAATGGATAATTTAATGATTATCGAGTACCTGATTGAAGTTTTTTTGCCAATTGGAGATAGAATATTACAACTGATTAAGGAATTATTATGTAACTATTGATACTTTTTGTGTTCGTGATTTACAGATAAAATTGATTTTATAGAATCCGTAAAATCAGCTTTTCTTTAAGCATTTATAAATATCTCCTCCTCTTTATTGAAATAAATTACTGACTATCGTATATTATTGTTAACAGCAAACAAAGATTGTACAAATTTATTTACTAAAAATAACGTGAAATATTTATTACCTTTTATAATGTTTATTGTGCATTTTTTCAAATAGTAAAGAAGTATCATTAGTAAATACATAAAATACTCAACAATGGTGAAAAGTCTTTGCTGCTGTTCCTGGACCTAGTAAAGGCCTTTGACACAATATCTCATGAAATACTGATATCTAAAGTAAGTCATTATGGAATTAGGGGTATTTGAAAGACACTTATTACCGGTTATTTACAAAATCATTGCCAGAAAACATCAATACAGATGTCAGACTGCAGCTAGGAAAATAACTTGGGTTATGGCATACTTCAGTGAACAGTTTTGGGACCAACTTTATTTCAGATCTATATTAATACCATTTTCAGTTTAAATATTCCCGGCAAAAACATAACTTTCGCTGACGACACGGTTTTAGTATTCTCAGGGGATACATGGGAAGGAGCAAAATTTAATGCAGAAATAAGATTAAACACGGTTTTTAATTGGCTAAATGCAAGCTTATTAACTTTAAACATCGATAAGACCAAGATTATGACCTCTTTGTACCCCAACCTCAATGCCCTCACACTACATAAATGTAAAAATGCTCGGGGATGTATAAATTGTTCTGACCTAGTTACTAGAGTTAAAGACATAAAATACTTGGGAATTAAGATAGAGAGTTTTTTGAAGTGGGACTGTCATATAGATATAGTAGTTTCAAAACTAAGAAGATTAATCTTTAAGTTTATCAACTCCGAAATATTTTAAATGAAAAGTCGTTATGTTCGGTTTATTTGCTTTGGTTGAAAGTATTATTACTTATTCGCTTCCAGATTGGGGTGCAACATTTGAATTCAATATGTATTCGTTAAATTTAATTAAAAAAAATATATAAAATTTTTGTACAATAGGTCAAAACTATATCCTACAATTAATCTATTTGCAAAGACTAATTTATCAGATACTCAGACACTTTATATCGGTAGTACGTTGTATTGTATTAACAGAAATAATTCATTTAAGAATAAAATAAATCATCAATATTACAAATATAGAGGAAAAAATTCAACATTCATGAAGTCGCCCGATTATTTATGTATCAAGATATTTAATATTTTGCCGCTAGAATAAGAAATACTCAAGATAAGAAAACATTTAAAAAAAAGTAAATAATTTTATCTTAACCAACATCAAATTATTTAAAAGATCGATCGTTTGAATGTATAAATTATGTCTCTTCTCAAAATATTTTGTTTTTTGTAAGTAAACTTTTATACTGAACTCAAAATTTACACAAATTTTGATTCAGATGGCTGTTTCTTGGCACACGCACTTGTTTTGAATGTATTCACTATTCTATTTAAGCTCCTGTTTTCTTTCGTTTCTTTTCTTTTTTTACACATTTACGCATTGTCATGTATGTAACCAAACTGAATTTAGATTTTTAGTTTTGTTAAGATGTCGCCAATAGAAAATCACTTATTTAAGAAATTAGATGTGAATAACTGCACATGTGAAATAATAATAGATTGATAAGCAATTTTTTGTAAACACAAATTTATGATTAAAAAATTATGTTATGTTATCAAATGAAACAATAACAACTTTTTTGTCCAAAAAAGTTGTTGAATTCGAATTAGTGGACGATAAAACCAACCATAAATGTTATGTTATGTTATGTTATTTAAGGTGTTTCAAAAAGACAGGGAATGTGCTAACTTTTATTGCTCAAATAAAACACCTTATTTTTCAGTTTATAAATACTTCTCAAGATGCATGTGACGAGTGAAGGGAGATAACAAAAAAAAGATTAAAACTCGTGGAAATAAATTTTTTTGGGTTTTTGTTAAGGAGTGTGTCATGCCAGAACTCATGCATTGTTTTAGATCAGGACTTCGCGTTAGAATTCGACGAATTTGTTTCAGTTCTGCTTTACAATTACTAATGTAAGAAGATCTTCTGTAGATCTTTGGTGGTGAAAGCTATATTATTTGTCATGAAGGAATTAGCTTATACTTTCCAAGGATCCAAACTTTTGATAATGCTTTCTTGCCCGAGTCTTATTTGGAAATGGAGTTACAGATATAAGATTGAGCTGTTGGGAAAATTTCATTACCTTAGTACACTCGGAATAATAAGCGCCGCGACGGCACCGGGTTACTGTTTTGCCATATTGTGTTATGAAATATATTTTAAAAATTATATTGCAGCATTCTTGACTAATGAAATCCTCAAAGATACGTGAAAAGTATTATTTATCTTAAGAAATATATGTTTAGAAACTATAATGCAGCATATTGGACTAATACTATTCAACACTCTTAATAGGATGGAGACTGCACCTCTCTTCCTTTCTATCAAAATTCGACACACATTATAGATCGCGAAGTAGGTCAGGTTTAGCATTTCCAACGTTTGTTTCTGTCAACATCATGCCCCGTATTCACCAAAAAGGTTTAAGAGTTAAACGAAGTCTAGTTGCCATGGTACTTAAGACTCTTAGTTCGTCAGTTATGTTTCGCTTATGTCACTGTCAATTTGTAATTGTGAGATTTAGAAAAATTATTTTTTCAATTGTTAAAATTGTCATCTTAAACCTATAACTGTAAAGTTAGACCTGGTCTAAATTTAAACCTCTTTAGTGAATACGGGTGTATATGTTTACAGCATATAAGTAGTAGTAATGGTGGGGGCGTAGAAGCTCAGTGAGTAGACCTAAAAGGTCGTTGTTGTCTTCCTCCGTCCGCCCCCCACCACCCTGAGCTACCTTCTACGAGAAATATGACATTGCCCAGAAATTCTTTATTACCTTATGTTCCAAAAATCCTAGAGTATTCCTAGCTATGATATTGTGCGCGGCATCAATTTTTATGCATCTCTGCGGTTACCATGATTTCGTGAATTTCCATGCATGAAATTTTGTAGTTTTGACTTCTGTATGCAGTGAAGATAGAAAATGTTTTATAGAACTCGTTTTACGACAAACCAAAGAAAGGGCCTAACCTGGGCTTAACAAAAAGGCTGATAATTATAAAACAGGATTACATACATAATTACGTGTACAGAAATTTTCATAGTTGCCTCTATTACTTAAAGAATGAATTCCTGAGAGCGCAATTTCGTATGTCGATATGGGAGTATGTTTTATTACCGCGCACAGTTTCGAATAACCATTTCACCAGTCTTTGCGTCTTTCAAATCAAGCCGAGCCGTCCTTATAAAGGCCTTTGAGTCCAATCGAGTGTTCATAACTTCTCACTAGAGTGATGCCAAGGTTTCCTTCTAAGTCTAACTCACCTATCGCAGATCTTTTAAGTGGTATGGGGTTCCCCTATTCTACAATTAGGACAAAGTGAACTATCCCATATCTCTATTAAGTATAAATATCTGATCGGTGTGCAGTGAACGGTCTGTATTCCGACCAGCGTAGCGTGGGTTTTCATTATGGGTATAGCCTGTATCACGGGCTATATATATATATATATATATATATATATATATATATATATATATATATATATATATATATATATATATATATATATATATATATATATATATATATATATATATATATATATATATATATATATATATATATATATATATATATATATATATATATATATATATATATATATATATATATATATATATATATATATATATATTTAAGTATTATTTAATTTTTAATTTTAAAATATAACGAAGCAAACTATAATTGTTATATTTATTTTGTTATTAAAAATTGTCGAAGAAGGTCATTGATGAATATAATAAAAAACAATGGTCCCTGAACTGAACCCTGAGGCACTCCGGCATCATAATGACCAGAGCCAGATTTCACACCATCAAGCACAACAATCTGCTTACGATTTGGCATTTCCACGAACACCAATGAAGTATAGCTTATTCAACAGCAGATCATGACTAACGGCATCTAAAGCCCGAGTCAAATCACAGAAAAGCCCAACCACACTTTCTCTCCACAGTATATCCAGTTGTCGATGGAGCGTGTTGGGTTTTAAATAGCACTGTAAGCTCTCTAAGAAGTTGACCAGTCTCGCAGCCAATGCTGCTTCAAACACTTTAGCGATCTGGTTCTGAATAGAGATAGGTCTTTTATTATAAATGTCAGAACTAGATTTTTTTTTCTTAAATACAGGCACATATTTTGATGTTTTCAGGTGTGTTGCCTTTAAAAAATTTAACTTCGCGCCTCACCCCATTTGTATTAAAATATTTCGATATAAAAATATTCATTAAACCTTACATGTTCTTTGTTTTATATTCGGAAGTCAAAAATAAACTGTGAAAATAAGTAAACTTGACATTACATACTTTATAATAATTATTTTTCTTTTTATTTTCGTTGTGAAAATTTAGTCTCGAAAGTGAGAAGGAAATATGCTTTACGAGAAAAGCTCGTATGGTATGACAGTCACAGTGCATGACTGTGAAATGTATCTGTAAGTTTTCAAAATTGTTCTTCATGAAGGCCAGTTTCAATAACTTGTATTTGATAATTGCATGGTAAGACGCAATTATTAAATAGCAGCTTATTCTCAAAGCCATCGTTATACTTTTGTTTCGCGTAAACACACATAAAACAGTATTTTGAAATATTTTGCTTAAAATAGGTTTAATTGTCTAATTACACCTAATACGTGAACGATATATCAAAGCAATAACTGGAAAGTCATAATTAAACATTGCTGATCTGTATCACAATTTAGTTTAGTACACATATTTTGTATTTCCTATCAATTAGGTATAAGTTGGTGGAGCAACAAAAATAAAGCAAATAATTAAAAAAGAAAAAACACGACTACTCAAAACCGACGATGGAAGATATACCGACCAACTTATTATAAAGACGTAAACAAGATAGTATATTAAGCCATTTTTCCTACGACCACTTATTAAAGTGACAAAAAAAGCACTGTTAACTTGTCTAGAAAGTGCTTTATAGTATAGAGTTTATTGTGTAAAAAGTGCCGAAACACGTACATATCATACGAGTGTTTAAGCCAACACACGAGTATGAAATACACTTTTCGCATGTGTTTCATACTATACTTTTTCTACGACTGCATAGGAAACTTTTTAAAAATTAAATTAATTAAAAGATTGTGCTTGCATTGAAAATTCCTCATTTCTCACGATGTGACGTCACACTGAGCGAAAGAATATTTCTCACAGTCTATCGTGACGCGCCACAGCTAATGAAAAAACTTACATAAAATGCATACCTAAAATATATAATATCCCATATATTCGACTAGTAATTTTAATTCTCAAAAATATTTCAAAAAATATTACACTTATTTATTGAGAATATATAGAACATAAATTTAACAACGCCATCTAGGCCTGTTTAGTATTCGTAGTTATGAGTGATTAAAAAGACAGTTGCGTATCCGCTATTGTCTTTTTAATCACTAATACTACTTGAGGCATCCGAATAAGAAACCTACATCTGGTCCGATAATCAAGCACTCCTAGGGATGCTTGATTCATAACGGGGTTAAGGAGAACAACCAGGTCAATGACATGCCAGAAACCAAATTTTAAGGTCGCCTTAAATAAACGAGCCTAAGGTAAAACCATTGCAAAAGTCTGCAGTGGGTTGCAGGCTATGCAAAGATATGATGCCGGAATCACTAAGCTGCTTGGTTACTATTTGCACTTATCAGATCATGATGAATATGGTTCGAATCAGCGTAGGGTCAATTAAGGCTGTAAGGCTCCACATACCCAATTTTTTCTTGGTAAAATAACAGTAATTATTTCCACATAGATCAACGAATAGGTAAATTAATTTTGTAAAATAATTGTTCCAATCTAAACACATACACAATATTCTTCTCATTTTGCTTTAGTTCTAAGTGACGGCACGAATTACGTTGTCGCATTGGCTGTGAAGAGCGGCATCAGGAATCTCATGCAAAATATTTCACTCGTGATATTTAGACAGTAGACTGTGAACTTCATAACTCAGATAATGATCATGCTCGTCACACTATTGACATTATGGCAATATCGTCGACGCAATATTTCAAATATTAAAATACCTCAGAATCCTCAGATGTGGAAATGCAAAAAATATTTGGCAATTTTCTTATTAGTTATTATTAGTCATGATTGGCATAGTCAACATCATGCAACTCCTCAAGAATAAACCTGGATTATTAGACTTTACTTGGTTTCTGTTAATAATGACTGGAATCATACATTATGGCTGGACTCGAGACGGTCAGCGTTTTGCGAAAATGGTGATGGTTTTGAGAATTCTTATTATGATTAAAAACTATTTTTTCTGGTTATCCTTATAATAAAAGAATAACAACCGACGCTCAATCTACTGACAAAAAAAATAGAAAGTGGAAAGTTTGTGCGGCATTCCCAAACAATTATTAGGGGTTAACAGGAACTATTTTAATTTTGTTAGTATTAGTGATTGCAAGTAAATATATACAATATTATCCGATCAAGTCGAAATCCAAGGCCGTGGATCTTCGACAAGTTTTCATAACAAAATAAATATAACCATTATAGTTTGCTTCGTTATATTTTATAATTAAAAATTAAATAATACTTAAATTAAAAAAAAAATATATATATATATATATATATATATATATATATATATATATATATATATATATATATATATATATATATAGCATGAACATAATCTCAGTTATGAAGTTCACAGTCTCAGAAACATCACCAGTTAAATTTCTTTTTATGAGATTCAGATAAAGCCCTTCTGATGCCGCTCTTCACAGCCAATGCGACTACGTCATAAGTTCCGTCACTGAGAACTAAAGCAAAATGAAAAGTATATTGTGTATGTGTTTAAATTGGAACAATTATTTTACAAAACTAATTTACCTATTCGTTGATATATGTGGAAATAATTACTGTTATTTTACCAAGAAAAAATTGGGTATGTGGAGCCTCACAGCCTTTATGGACTCTACGGTCCTGATTCCAACCATATTCGTCATGATCTGGTAACAGCAAGTAGTAACCAAGCAGCCTGGCGATTCCGGCATTATATCTGCATAGCCTGCAAACCACTGCAGTCTTTTGCAATCAGCATTTGTTTTACCTCAGGCTTGTTCATTTAAGGCGACCTTAAAATTTGGTTTCTGGTATGTCATTGACATGGTCATCCTCCTCAACCCCCTTGTGCTCTAGCATTCCTGGACTCATCACTAATCTTTAGAGTTTTAGTGGGTTTTAGGATTGCCTTTACGAGTGCTTGATTATCGGACCAGATGTAGGTTTCTTATTCCGATCACTTCAGTATTAGTGATTAAAAAGACAGTAGCGGATACGCAACTGTCTTTTTATTCACTCATAACTACGAATGCTAAACAGGCCTAGACGGCGTTGTTAAATTTATCTTCTATATATTCTCTGTAAATAAGTGGGTACTTATTTTTTGAAATATTATTGTTTTACATTTTTTGAGAATTAAAATTACTAGTGGAATATATGGAATATTATTTATTTTAGGTATGTATTTTATGTAATTTTTTTCATTAGCTGTGTGGCGCCAAGATAGACTGAGAGAAATATTCCTTCGCTCAGTCGTAGAAAAAGTATAGAATGAAACTCATTTGCATTTCATAGTCGTGTTTGCTTCCACAATCGTATGATATGTACGTGTTTCGGCACTTTTTTTTACACAATATACTTTTTCAATACACGTGTTGAAAAATGTTTTCAACACGTGTATTGATATAAAGCACTTTCTAGACAACAGTGCTTTTTTTGTCACTTTAATAAGTGGTCTAGGAAAAATGGATTAATATAGTATCTTGTTTACGTCTTTATAATAAGTTGGTGTTGGTCGGTATATCTTCAATCGTCGGTTTTGAGCAGTCGTGTTTTTTGTTTTTTAATTATTTGCTTTACTTTTTGTTGCTTCACCAACTTATAATTGATAGGAAATACGAAACATGTGTATTAAACTAAATTGTGAGACAGATCAGCAATTTTTAATTACGACTTTCCAGTTATTGCTTTGATCTATCGTTCACGTATTAGGTGTAATTAGACAATTAAACCTATTTTAAGCAAAATATTTCAAAATACTGTTATTACGCGAAACAAAAGTGTAACGATGGCTTTGAGATTAAGCTGCTATTTAATAATTCCGTCTTACTATGCAATTATCAAATACAAGTTATTGAAACTGGCCTTCATGAAGTTTATTTTTACTTTGAAATATGGTAATGTAAAGTATCTTAAAAATATATATTTTTGAAAATGGAGTTAAATTAAAATTTATAACAAAATCCTCCTTTTTCAAAAGAAATCCGAAAACTATTCCGTTCTTGTTCTTTTAATAACAAATTTTGAAAACTTGCAAATAAATTTCACAGTCATGATTTGAGACTGTAGCCGGAACTTTTCTCGTAAAGAATATTTTCTTCTCACTTTCGAGACTTACTAAATTTTCACAACGAAAATGAAAAGAAAAATAATTATTATAGAGTATGTAATGTCTAGTTTACTTATTTTCACAGTTTACTTTTAACAACCGAATATAATTAATACAAAAAACATGTAAGATTTAATGGATATTTTTATATCAAAATATTTTAGTATAAACAGGTTGAGGTGCAAGTTACATTTTTTAAATGCAACACACCTGAAAATATCAAAATGTGTCTGTATTTAAGAAAAAAAACTAGTTCTGACATTTGTAATAAAAGACCTGTCTCTATTCAGAACCAGATCGCTAAAATGTTGAAAGCAGCATTTGCCGTGGGACTGGTCAACTTCTTAGAAAGCTCACACTGCTTTGTAAAACCCAACACGGTTTTCGGAGGAATCTCTCCACTGTGATTGCCATCGACAACTGGATGTTCTGTGATTTGACTCGGGCTTTCGATACCGTCAGTCATGATGTCTTCATTTTACTTTACCTATACTTAAGCTTACTATACTTAGTTGTTGATATTACTTTTATTGTATTTTAACTTTTAATTTAACCTGACTAGCCTTATAAGTTTTACATGCATGTAACATAGAACATTTGAATGGATCGTATGTTTTGTGATTAAGGAGAGCTTCAGGAACGCAGCCAACATATTTGATGTAATTTTACAAGGTGCTCCGAAGTCAATGGTCTATTAGAAGTGTCTGGAGAACCAGTAAATAGATTACTTGGTAATAGTTTCATTATAGTCCTAGGGCCGTAATGGATTCATTATAGTACTGAAATAACGAACTTAGCAACAAGAAAACGAGTGCAATTCGAGAATATTTTTCATCAAAATTTGCACAGTGTTTGTCTCAACAGACGCCAGAAGATAAAGTTTTATATGCTAACAGTCATTATGAGATACTCCGAGGTATCATCCTTGACTGACGCCTCGTCTGATAATATTCACGGCTAGTCTCATAATGATCGTTAGCGACTTCACTTCAAAGAAAATGTATTGGACTTTTTGCTTGTTAGTTTTTGGTTATCTATCTCTTGAAGTTTGACAGGAAATGTCAAACTTTGACACTTTCTGTCAAACTGGAAATCCTTAACCAGTTCCGCTGGTGGACCGAAGCGTCAATGTCTTACCGCTGTTTAGGCCTTGTTTCGCTCTTCACAAGCAGTGTAGGGAAAATTCCTACTCCTAACCACTTGCAGTGCAGTGACCTATACTGTGAGCATCCCTACAAAGTCGACGTCTTGCAAGCAGCCAGGCGTAGTTATATCCCCTTTGTTATAGGATGGATTTTTTATAGGATTAAAACTTCTATTATCAACTTACCTTTGGAAATACTTAGATAATATTACGCTGTTTCATTCTTAATAAGTAAGTTATAAATAATAGATAAAATAGAATACATAAGAGATAAATATACAGCCTGATTTTTGGCAGATTCGTTGGTGTAGGAATTATCCGACCAGGAATTTTGTTTATTTTAACAAAATTTGAACAGAATTTCTTCTATATACATAGTAGGTAACACAGGTAATGGATTCTAATTTTTCACACAATTTACAAAAATTTACCTAGTTGCTACTCATAATTTGTTTGTTGACGATATTAAATTTAGATGAAGTTTTCTTACTATTGGTTTCAAAGCTGCTAACGTGAGTGACATTGCTTCGCCTTTACTCAGGGAAGCTAACACCTCGTAGAAAGATGGAAAAACTTTTAAAAACTTTTCGATTTCCTTTTGCCCCAAAGCGCCTCTTTTGCCAGATTGAAAAATAATATTTCTATGGGCTTTACGTATACTTTCTAACTGTTATCACAGGTAAATAAAAAAGAACACATAATTTTTTAAAGAGCATACAGACATCCATTTGAATATAAAATTACGTTGAATTTCTTTACTTTCAGACAATCAATGTTATGTTTTTTTTTGTCGCATATACCATTATATATTCTCAATCCTAGGTAGGGGAAATTACAGAGCTTTAAACGGGCATGTAAATAGATGAATTTTTTGTATATCACCTTTGATTAACAATACTAAATGCTACAATTTAGGGGTTGAGTTCTCCCCCTTGATTACGCGCATTAATAAAGTTCTGGTTTAATACATTTTCCAGCTACTTTATCTGAAATGTATGTTACAGGGATGGCATAGTACGAAAGTGTAGAAGGGACATATTTTTTTCATAATTTAGACCTTAAACCTTGAGTTCAGACAGAAATTGTTGGTAATGTATAATAAGGTCAGCACTAATTTATTTAACAAAACATGTACACAAATTGGAAATGTATTGCAATTGTCAAACCTATTTATAAAAATATCAAAATAAATGAATTTTCCAATTTTTGGCAGGTTTTGTTAAATAAATTATAGCTTGACAAAATGAGGTAACTTTTATTTAAAATACTATTTAAAAATATAAAATACACCTGAATTATGTATTTTACTTATGTACTGATTATTGATGTAGAATATCATTATTAACAAATCTGCTCATTTGTCACGAACCTAAAATTAAGCAATGCGGGTTTTATACCTTGAACTATTTCCCAATGCGTAATCTACCAGAAAAGTCTGAATTCATTCTTGAAACTGAATTACGAAAAAAAGTTATGTGTGTCTCTTTTAGGCTATCGTAAAATTAATATTTTAAAAATATATTTATAGATTTTGACGTATCACTTAATATTGATTCACACAGTTGCACACAGAACCAGAACCTGATAAATGGAACAGAGAATAAGTAAAAATAGCATTCGTTTAGTTACAATTTTGTTTGTAAGGGGGCAAGGTAAATACAGATAGAAGAGATTATTTAGAAGTAGGAATACGCTATAGTGGCGAAACCTTTTTTATTTTCACTAGCTTCGTTCATTACTAGGTTAAGATTTTTGATTACATGTTTACTATCTGTTCTATTCTTATTTCTTAGAATTATGATCAGCACTGCATCCGGTATTCCATAATTTCTTAACCTGTTTCTGATATTTTGCATATAGTTGCAGTATTGTTTATTGGTGGAAATATAAAGAATTAATAAACTAATAAACTTTTTTTGTGCCAAAACACAGACCACATACATAATATTTTAAAAATATTATTATGTATGATTTTAATTTACAATTCTTCGCATTTGATGATTTTGTTTTTGAACTTAAATTTCGTTATGAGCATATCAACTAACAGAAAATTAAAATTACTGTTGTGCTAAATAAACTAAAAAATATGTCTATTATTTTATTTTAATATATTTTCTACTCATTTCTCACTTTTTATTTTTGTTTTTATTTTAAGATTAATATATTTCTTATTATATTGCCTTGACTTTCATTTTACTTAAAAAAAAATGAATATATTTGCCCAATTTTAAACATGTTTCTCTGTTTTCTTTCGCCATACTGAATTTCAAAACCAAAGTATTGCCCTTTCATCCCTATAATAACTAATAGTTTTCTGAGCTGTGTATTTGACGAGGATACATACTGGTCAACACTTATATTACATCAACTATTAAAACCATTAATTCAAAAAACCCCATATTCTCGTTATTAATGAATCGACTTAAAAAGAACTTTTTTCTACAAGCTTGCGGAAAACTTCACCTATCCGCACTCATTTTAGTTTGGAAAGAGCTACTTTTCCGCACTAGTGCGGATAAAAGTGTTTTTAATGGATTCTTCAGACGAATATTTGCCAGAGTCAATAATGGAAACAGCTAGAACTGCAAACTTCAATCTGCTACCATAAAAAACCTATCATAGGTATGAGAAAGAATACATTCTGTTTAAAACCTGGCACCAAAACTTTAAAAAAACCCGTTTTTTTTCCAAAACATGTAAGCCAAACACGCTTTGGTCTAGATACTCAATGTTAAAAAGTATAATCAAACTCAATGAAAACATGGATTTGAGCAAGTTTTTCAAAGTTACGACCTATTTAAAAAAACAAAATGTTGGATTTAGACCAAAGAAGGCGAAAATTTACCGAACCGCCTTTAAGCCACAGTTTCCGACGTTCAGCCGCCATTATGTTTGCAGATTCCGGAGAAGGAATAACAAATATCAAACGACTCCGAGGTTGGAAGTCTTCAACCGTGGCAGAAGGTTATTTACAAAGCTCATCAAGTCTTCAAAAGAATCTATCCAATATAGTATTGAACTTCAGTGACATTCCTTCCACTAGTAACCAACTTTCACCAGTGTAGTCTACAAAAACGACCTCTTCCAACTAAAAAGTTACCTCCTCGGCGACTGTTACAACAATAAGTACTCGTGAAAGAGAACTGCAAAATCCAAACCCAACCTACAAATCCCCGAGTTCCTTGGAAAAAAATCTAGCCTCTGCAATTTATTTACAAAATGCTACAATCTGCCCGTTTACTATTTATGTTGTTAATAATAATTAATTTGTGATTATGTATTTGATATAAGTAAACAAATCTTTTTAACTTTTGGGTTTTTCCGCATGCTGTAGAAAAAATAGTGTACCTTACACGTGCGTAAAGTGACTTTAGTAGCAATAGCACTTTGCGCACTTGTTAGGTAAACTACTATTTTCTGCTGAGACATAACTGTCCACATTCATAAAAAACTTGTATGACCGTGAAAAAAAACTCGAATACGGAGTTCTTCTTTTTGAAGCGTTTATGCTACGTGTCAGTCCAACCTTCACAATCACTATGTACGGCACTGTTCAATCAATACAGGGTGTGTAAAGATTGTTATGATATTAATTTAAATTGTTTCTTTTCGAAGTGTTTGAGACATCTGTACGTCTGTTTGACTCGCTAGGCTGGACTCTCACGTATTCAATACAAGATGGACAGAAAATACTAGAAGATTAAATTAACTTTTAAAAAAGCGGAATTTGAAGATCTTGTTTTCGAAATACCTGCCCGTCTGTTTGACTTACTAGGCTGGATATTCTTTCCCATAGTATCCACAGTATATAAAGAAGTACAGGGTTTTCCAAAAGTTGAAATTGTGGTAGATAATTATTGTGAATGTGATATGGTGTAGGGGTACTGAATATCAGAACCCCATACTAATAAGCGAAATAGACATGTATCCAAAACACTTACAAAATGAGATCCTATTTTTTCATTTCTTTTTACTTATAACCAAATATAAACACCAACTATTAAATTCATGAGAATCCAACACATTGCATGAATACAATACATTTTTTCTCTTACAACATAACAAAACGTGTAATTTGTTTTTTTGTCTACCCTGTATTGAATCACTCACTCACTAGGCTGGACTAGTGAGTGAGTGAAAGTGTATACATGTATCTGAAACACTTCGAAAATAAAACCTTTAAGAGCCGTGAAGTATTTTAATCGTAAAAAAATCACCCTCCAAGATTTTTTAGATCATGTTTCAGGGACGTAGAAGCCGAAAAACATGTTTTCTCAATTCCGTCGGTCTGTCTGTCTATTGGTCTGTCTATTCACGGCATAGCTAAAAAAATACTTACCCGATTCACTTCAAAATTTGGTCAAAAATTAAAGGTCAAATGGGATGATTTGGTAACATTTTGGTAAAAATCCAATATGGCAAAACAAAATAGAGGGCTAGTGAAATGAAAAACTATGACTAAAAAACTACTTATCCAATTTATTTCAAATTTTGCACAAAAATCAAGTATTATGCAGGAATCAACTGCTATAATTTTGGTACGAATCCAAGATGGTGGAACAAAATAGCGGCTTAGTAAAATATTTAAAAATTCAGCCTGAAAAACTACTTAAGGGCCTGATTTCAAATTGTGTGCCAAAAATAATTGCGGTATAAAGATGAACCAGTAAAATTGAGGTACTAATTCAAACCCTCTCAGGTTATACATATATTCTCATTTTAGCGCCCCTAGATGCCAAAAAGTATGTTTTATCAATTCCGTCGGACTGTCTGTCGGTTTTTCTGTCTGTCAGTTCACGGCATATGCAATTTATCTAAGTATAATATTTGCACAAACATCAAGTATTATAGAGGAATTAACTGGTGAAATTTTGTTACTAATTCAAGATGGCGAAACAAAATAGCGTCTTAATAAAGTATTAAAAAATTCAGCCTGAAAAAATACTTAATGGACTGGTTTCAAATTGTGTATCATAAATAGTTGTAGTATACAGATGAACTCACTTACTCCATAACTCCTCATACGGGGTACCACAATTATTAATTAATTCAAGATGGCGGAACAAAATGGCGGCTAAATAAAATATTTGTAATCATGAAAAAATCACCCTCTCAAGTTTTACATATCTTCATGTTTTAGTTTCCCTAGATGCCAAAAAATATGTTTTATGAGTTTCATCGGTCCGTCTGTCGGTTTGTCTGTCTCTTTCATTTCATGGCATAGCTTAAAAACTACTTACCCGATTGACTTTTCGTCAAAAATTAAGGGTCATATGGGGGACGACCTGGTAAAATTTTGATACAAATTCAATATGCCAGAATAAAATAGAGGCCTAGTGAAGCGCTAAAAAAAATTAATTATCCAATTTACCTCAAATCCAAAATCAGCCTGATAACCCTACCTATTAAATTAATTTCAAATTTTGTGCAAGCATTAAGTGTGATATAGAGATAAACTGCTAAAGTTGTGGTGCGAATGCAAGATAGCGGAACAAAAAGGAGGCCAAATAAATCTTTTAAAAAATCAACGTAAAAAACATCTCATTCAAATGACTTTAAAATTTGCAGAAATATTGAATGTGATATAGGGGATAAACTGGCACGAATTCAACATGAGGTAACACAATGGCGGTGTGTGTTAATAAAAAAACTACTTATGTCACACTTCACTATTCCTAATGGAAGGAAAGATTCATAACGAGGGAAGTTCCGGGTACAGGAAATTTACCGATTTTTTTATTTGAATCTTATACCATTTTTGGCCAGCCGGTACTGAATAGCAGAAGATTTAGGATGTATGAGTGAAACAGTCGTACATGTATTTCAGACACTTCAATCAGAAAATCTGCATATATTAGTGTTTTTTTTATTTGATTCATACATGTATTGTATATTTTGTGCCTAAGGTTATCCAAAACATGTATAAAAGAGAAACTCTGTACTCTGATTTTTGTTTCACGGTTTTATACATTTTTTGATAAATATCTACAGTTATGTAGCTTTAATTTTTCCACGTATAATAAAACAAAATGTGTGAGTCAACACAAAGCCTCCTGAAGAGGAAAAACGCCCTCACAAACGAATAAAAAGTGTTTTAAAATCAGTTCATTAATAACGAAAATATAGGGTTTTCAAATTAAGGGTATTAATAGTTAATGTAAGTTACTTTTAATTGAAGACTACATTAACCGTATTAGTGTTATATTTTAAATGCTTATCATTGATATAAAAGTGTCACATTAAAAATACACCAAATATATCCACACAACTGGAACTGAAAATTGTATATTTCTTCGGAAAACGACTTCACTGTAGCACTTAAAAACCGTACACAACAATGGATGAAGAAATAGTGAGTAAAAAAATGGACGTTTAAAACTTACCAGGACAAGGTTCCGTTGGCGAATGTCCAGGATAATAGAATCTTTCATTGTTGACCGGTAACACGTAATTTCGGTATCGCCTCATAACATAATCGATCTCCTCGGTGAGCCGAACATAATCAAAATATTCCGGGGAATAAACGTCCGGAGAATACAGTTCCGAAACATTGACGCCACTTGAAAATCCATGATCGTGATATTTCTTAAACGTATCTTCGAATTCGATGGGAAAGTCTTTAAAACTGAAACCCTCAGCCCGAACGCGCGAAACATGAAACGCCAAGGCCAAGAGCAAAAGTTTTGCCGAACGTGATAAGTTCATTTTCACCAAGAAACTAGTAAATCAGTGGTTCATGTTTTTCTTTTATATCGTTTGTTTACATTTTTGAATAGGTTCTGGTCGACCTCTCTAAAATTAAATAGTCCGAGTCATAGAAAAAAAATCAAACCAATAAAACGTTACTAGGTATTTCCTCATACGGGGTACCACAATTATTAATTCTGTGTAAAAGCCTATACCGTTGAATAAATCGAAAATCTATGTCATGATCAGGTATTGCGTAATATTTATGTTTAAGGCAAATTGGTATTATTGGCGACATTTTAGGCGCTAATTCTCAAACTGAACATTTTGTTTATTTAAATTCATAGCATAAATATTGACAACCTAAGCTGTAGCTTTTGGTCCAAAGGAGTCTGGCGAGGATGATCTCCCATTAGGCTGAGTAGGCTGAAACCTACGGCCTCCAAGAAAATAGCAATTTATTTATTTAAATAAACATAAATAAATTTAGATATTTTTGATATCGAAATTGTTTACGCAATTCAAAAATTGTCACATCTGTGAGTCATGAATAGGGACGATTAGGGCCGAAGTTACGCTATTATAATCACTAATGTACAAAATAAGGGTATGTCCATAACACCGCGCGGCACCTTGCACTGCATCTAGCCTGGCTTTTACTTTGTACAGTGGTGTCCACGTTGATGGCCGGTACATCGCATTTATGCAGTTTATTTATTAACTCGGTTACGTCTTTAATAAAAAAATAAAGTGAGGAATTTCATTAGCGTTCTAACGAATTAAGAAAAAAACCCACATTAATTTATTTAAATATATGAAATAATAACGAATAATATAAAAATGTAGGACAGATTTTCAAAAAATGTATTTTTGCATCTCTCCTCTTATCAGTACTAATCCGAATCCCTAATCCGAAGGATAAGATTTTCCGAAAAGACATTTTTTTGCACGCGTTATATTTTGTTAGAGTATTTCCCGAGTAATTATTGTAAACATAACTGGAAACTGACTTTTATTTTAACTAATGTATTCACAATAAAATTAATTAAATTAATTTCGGCTGTTTGCTATTTTTTTGTATTTAAGGAGCGCGTGGGTGTTGTCATGGAAACGGGAGATTTATCGTTCAAATTCTATTTCGAAGCCACATTTACATTTTTAATGTTAGCCGTTCTAAATTTTGGCGTTTTAATTCCCCCTTTTTAATCCTTCCAATTAATAATACTAATAAGTCGAACTATAAATTGGTAATATGAGAAATGTGTCATGCATAACAATTTTAAAGTGGTTGTATCAAAAAATATTACTTAGTATTTAAAAATGTGATTGTGAATACAGTTTATCGCTTTGTATGACATTGACAGAAGTGAGAATTGCATAAATGCATTTTTCAAGAAAAAATATTTCTAGTCTTTTGTTTTTTTTGACACTTGAAAATGTACGGTAACCATCGAAATTTTTCATCCAAGAAAACAGTGTTGTAATAATGTTTGTGTATTTTTATTCCAAACTGTTTCCCTTACAAACACACAAATAATGGATGGATGGAAAATCCATCTGACTGCTGGTGATGAGCGAAATACCAAGTTCAATTTCCATATCCGTGCCGTTGGGGATATACACAGAATTCGTTCTTAGAAAAATGTATGTCCGATAAGGATGGCATACAATATGGCATCCTGTATACTGCTTGCGATTGGTTGATTTCCTTATGGGCCTCTCCTATGGCATTATGTGTGTGTGTTGACTTTGGACCGTAAAAAAATACTGGCGTTTTCTGTTTTGGGAAATTACGTCATCAAATTGCTTAAAATCAAATACAGCGGTATCACGTAAGCGAGTTGGTATCATTGCATTGATTTTATTTTATAAAATAAAGGGGCTTCTTTTGCATGTAATTTTAAGAGATGGGTTGTTATTATTATCAACTTTACTTTGTGATTTAGCAACATTTTTGGACAATATTTCTTTGTTTGTTTAAATATGACCCTGGACATATTATCCAAACTGAACATTTTGCTTTTTATTTACCTTATCTTATAAATAGTGAAGAAAGAAATAATGTCCTAAGTCATAAAAAGACATGTTATAGGCATTTAAAAATAAATTCATTAGGTAATTTCACTGTAAACATCTGCCCAAAAATGTACTCAGGTTAAAATGGAGGTATGTCTTTCATCATCGACACTGTAGTGCCCTTCGAATATTGAATATTCAATATTCGAAGGTATTGACAGTTAAGGTGCATCGCATTTTATTAAGAGGTGATGAATGCGTTCAGAAATCAATTTCTTATAAATAAGTTCAGAGTTAGTGTACCTTTTGTGATTATGTATTAATGTATGTATTCACTTTGCATGCATTTAAGTTTCTGCTAATAACCATTCTTGTTTTAAATTAGATCATTTTACTCTGAGCTGCACCAATAATAATTTTTTCAGCAAACTGAGATAATAGATAATGCTCGAAAGCTAAAACTTATTTTAACAACAATTTGTTAGATAATGAATACAATAATTATTTATTATCCAACTAGTATAATATTGACAAATAATGACATTATGTCAAAGTCAGTTAAATAAGAAATAACGCCATTATTATACAAAAATAACGTCCTAGGACATTAAAAATAATACTTTGGATTACTGTTATTAAAACTAGATTTTTCTCAAAAAAAATATTTTACTTACTCAGACAATAAACGTTGAAGGCCACGGGTGTTATAAGGGATAACGCTTTCGGTCGACGTATATGTCTATCTTATGCATTATAATAACTTTAATTTAATAACTGTAAATAAATTCCAAAGTATTAGATCATAAGTATAAGAAAATGGCATACACAGTCTCAACATTAAAGTTAATTTAGAAACAGCGCAGCAAGTTCTGAAAATGAATTACTGTTATTTATTTCACTAAAATATTCTTACTATTAACTTGTCACGAAAAAAGGTAATTTTATGAAGAATGAAATGAGGGATACAATTTATATGATGTATGTTTAGGAGAAAAGGTTAAGATGGCTGATTTACATAAGAGGTTAAATGAATATGTCATAATGTTGTATCAAAATATAAAAATGGAAGTGTAACACCGTAAGAATATTATTAAAATATAAGAAGGAAATGATTATTGGAAATTAAAAACAATTTAAGAGAAATAAAAAAATAATTTATATAAATAATTATAGGTCATTTTCATCGTCAGAGGTATAAACATCAGAATCCGTTTCAGAATCATTTAAAGAAAATCAGTGGCTGTGTGTCAGATCCATCCCGAGCTTTTGTTATATCCCAGGAGTCTTTAATGATTTTATTCACGTGGGCAACATATTTCTTCCAATGGTCACTGGATATTTCATTTAATACCTTATTCCACGTAGCCCGTACTTGGATAATCGTTTCTTTTAAGGATAATAAGTACTGATCGTATTTCCTCTTACATTCCGAGTACCGACCATTTCAATGGCATTATCCTGGCATGGTGGTAGTCTAAAAATGTTGTCTCCAAACCGTAAAACATATTCGTCAAGATTATATTTTTTATCGGAATTCCTTTAGAAAGAACTAACACCCAAATTTCGTCCTTCATCGCCTTTTCTTGACTTTTTATTTGTCGACAGGAATAAAACACTTTGCACCTACAATAATTATTTATTATGCGTTATCCCTTATAGGTATGTAATATACTAGTTCAATTTAAGAATTACTTAGGCATATAATGTTTCAAGACGAATGTCTCTGTTACTGCTTTCCAAATGTTGAAGATAAATTTTGAAAGCAGTGCTTCAAATTTGCTTCAGTAATCTCTATCTACAAAAATAGACGACCAGGTCTAACTTGACAGTTACAGGTTTAAGATGACATTTTCAACAATTGAACAAATAATTTTTGTAAATGCCACAATTACAAAATGACAGTGACATAAGCGAAACATAACTGGCGAACTAAGAGTTTTAAGTACCATGGCAGTTAGACCTGGTCTAACTCTTAAACCTTTTTAGGGAACACAGGGGTGTATGTTTCAAGAAGAATGTCTCCATTGGCCCTTTCAACATTTTGAAGATAGTTCACGAAAACAATGCTTAATATTTACTTGATCCTACAAATATCAAGCTGCGAAGCTTATAGATCAACAATGTCGAATGAAAGAATAAATACTATATCTACACAATCAGTCCAAAACGATATGGCAGGGTCTATTTTGTATTATAAAAATTCGTGAGGAAGGCGCCTGGCGCTAAACAAAGTCTAATTTATATTAACAGAAATTAAACTTTAAAAAATCGGTAAATTCCCTTTACCCGGAACTTCCCTCGTTGTCCATATTTTCTTTTATTAGGAATAGTGAATGTGACCTCATTTAGTTCCGCACATAGTCATTTAAGTCAACTGGAAAAAGATTTTTTAACGTTGTTTTTAAAACAATTTATTTGGCCTCCAATTTGTTCCATCATCTTAAAATCGTACCTTATTTTTCTCAGTTTATCTTTACATCACAATTTATTCTTGCACAAATATTTTATTAGGCCGCCATTTCGTTTTGCCATCTTGGATTTGTACCAAATTTTTACCAGTTCGATGCTATATGGGTCATTTCATTCAGAACGTGTATTTTTGGTCTATCGTTTTCAAAAAATTATTTAATTTTAGTTTTGGTTGTAATTTAGGTAGTTTGCCTTAATGTCATGTATTACAAATATATCCTGAAAAGCTCCGAGCTTAAATGACTCTATTTTTTTTATTCTCAACTAAAATTAAAAATTGTTTTTAACGGAAATAAGGTATGCCATTAACGGAAATGAGTAATTCAGAAAAACAAATATAATGATTATATAGGAATATATTTAAACTAAAATACCTTAACTTTATTACAGAATTGTTATTTCTATTACCTGAACCAAAGATAAATTTACAAAAACAAATTTTAAGTTGTATGCAAAAACAGAACATAACTAAACGGTGTGATATGTTATTAATGTAAATGAGTATTTGCAAAAAACAAATATAATAATTATATAAAAAGGTTTAAACTTAATTAAGGTAAATTTCCCACTAAAAATTATTTCAGTAACGTAAACTAAAGATAAATTTACCAAATAAAAATGTCTTAAGTATGTAAAAACGTTATTATGAAAATATGGATAATTTTTCGAAATCCAACCTTCAGAAAAAGGAAGGTAGATCAGGTCCTCTTTGCTTTATAGTTGGCGCACTTAGGACAGAGACTATTTCCTCACTTAAAACTAAGAAAATGTAATTTTTTTCGGGAAACACAAAATTATCGGAACCACTTTTCCGCATAAATTTAACTGTTACCTCATCATTTAAAAATACATTCGTAATTACTCCGATATAATGTTTAAACGATTTTTTACCGGATAGTCTTACTACGACGTAATCATTTTTTTTATAAACTAAACTCCTATTATTGTTGCCGATCTCCAGATTCTGCTTTTCTTGTTAGTTGCTAAAGGCAGCTCATCGTCCGAATCTAAAGCTAAACGCTCAAGGATAGACTTGGAAACTTTAGATGGACCCGGTTTATCAAGACTGGCATCAATATTAGAGTGAAGTTCTTAAAACGTTATTAAGGAAACTTTCTAAACTGTATAAAAAAGCAAATAATTTAGGGAAAATTTTAAAAGTAAAATTATGTATATATTGCATAGGTAAAAATACGCAATTATTAAAGGATACGATTATTTGATGGTATCGGTAACAAATCGTCTTTAGAATCGGAGTATATATCTTCATAACGCAACATGGGTGTCAAAACGTTGGAGGTAGCGGCTTCGTCACATATTGTTTGGTTGTTCGTAAGATCTTTTATTTAATTAAGGAAAATAAAAAGGTTTCAATCAGCCGATATAATGGGAAATTAAGTATAATCATTTTTATTAAATATAAAAAAGGATACCGTTAAAAACATCGCCATTTACATTTGACTTTATATAACTAAAATCAATGTCACCTAGACCGTAATGTGCACAGTTTTCTGTAGTGTTGCATTGCAGACAAGTAAGTTTTCTTGCTTCAAGAACTGTTTTCTGTTGTTTCTTCCAAATTAGTTCGTGAATAGATATAGTACCTTTAAATGGTTTAATACCAGCAGGTAAAAGGTCGTCCTTTTGAAATATGGATGAACTTTCTATGGATATACATTTTATCCCTGCGCATGCCCTACTTAACTGACCGAAGAATACCTCAAAACAATAGGAAAGGATATTTTCCTTGCCCAACCAACTTATCGGCTGTTCTTTTGAAGCAGCCCCCAATTCAGTCAGGGGCACCCTTTCCATGACCTCACTCGCTATTCATAATTTTAGTCAAACAAGTTGTTATTAAATAAAACATGCTTTTATTTCTGTATTGAGTGCTAGGCCCGTCACTTGAAACATGAACGATTTTTAAAGTTGGCACTAGTTTTTGAATCTCTTTTACTATTGGCTCTAAGTCGGCACATATGGCTGCTGGGTCAAGCCTAAGATTTTCTGATGTGGTATAGGAAGGTATTGCAGAAGAAATATTATTTCCGGTATTGTAATAAAAAATAACGGTATGTAGACTAACTTTAGGCTTTGAGTTCTAAAATGTACTGACTGGATCTCCTGACCATACTCGCAAGTATTTTCCGAAAAATCTATATGAATTAGCACTCGTCGGCGCATAATTTTCAAATATTGCGCAATATTGGTGAATTATGTTCCTGACATGAATTAAAAACGTACGAATCGAATTTTCTAAATCTTTCATCATGACTTCTTTTGTACACTCTATAACACCTTTTACTGTTTTCTGGCATATTTTTTTTTCCTCTTTATAACCAATTCGCTTTTCTTTGTAACCCATTTTTCGTAAGCGGCAGATTCATTTTCATCAAAGTTTAGAATCACCATTTTTTTTTCTTTGCAGATTTCACACTCTCTACTTATACATTTTTCATTTTTGTAATAGCAGCACATTTCTTTAAGTAGATCCGATGGTGTACCACAATTTAGAATTTTTAATGTTTTCATTTTATTTAATAATAAAGACATGTTTTCGTGCCGTGCATAAAGGCAAGTTTCTCGCAATGGAGCTCTAGCAGATACTACCCAAAAGGGACGATATTTACAAAAAGTGACGTAGCCTATTTTAATACTCGGGAATTTTCTTTTGAATTCTTCAAATATATTTTTAATGGTATCATTAAGGTAACGTTTTTATTTTTTTACTTTTTTACATGTTATTGTGTCCTTTTTACCCGGACAAAAACGGCTTACGCTATCTTCTCCAAAAAAACTATGGATAGTTTTTTTGATAAAGTTAACAAATCTTTTTTTCTTTAATATTTCCGGACTTTGAATCAATCTTCTCGAGAAGATTTTACCGACCAGTTTTTTGAATCTGTATTTATTTACAATTTACCGGAAATACAAGTCACAAAATTTCTTTTGTCGGTTAAACTTTTCTGTTCACTGTAATTAACTTTTATTTGGTTCTGCAGAACTTCACCCAATATTAAATTTCGTTTTACTTCCTGAGTCACTTTTTGGCTCTTAAGCATATTTTCAATTATTTTATTGGGCGTGTTAGGCGCTTTTTCTTTTTTCCTATTCAGTCTTTTCTTATATTTTTCTGCTCTTTTTTCAGCTGTTTTCAAGTTCGCTTTTAATATATTAATTTTCTGTTTTAACTGTTCTCTTTCCCTTTCATAGCCTGTCTAGACAATATAGACTCGGAGGAATGAAGCAGTTCATCATTAGCAAGGGGTGAATTAGAAGGAGTATAATCTTGCAATCGCTGTTCCTCTATAACCCCTTGTTTTCTTGCGTAATAATATCGTTTACTTCGCTCTCGCCATTCCTTTCTAATTTTTCTCTGGTCTCTTTCATTAACATCTTTAATAGATTTAATTTTTGCTTCTTTTTTTGCTTTATATCTTTCTTTTTCTTTTCGTTTTTGTTCTTCATAAAGAACAGGGTTGTTTCATATTCGTTCTCGTAATTTTCTTATACATTCTTTCGACCTCTGATTTTTAATTTGTTGTTCTTTGTCACTTTTATGTTTTTTGCCATTTTCTTGCTATATAATATAATCACAAATAAAGTTAATGTTTCTCATATCCGTTAATCGCATGATTAACGGCTGTGAGATTAACGAAGATGAGAATTTTGTTCAAATTACCGCCAAAAATACCTTAGAGGTTAAGCAAATAAGCTGATTTTATAAACTAATACATGTATCAATATGGCCTAATTAATAATGAACAGTTAAATATTCTGTATACAAGCCTTACCTTTTTTTACCACTTAACACTAGTGAGGCACTATCCTTGGCACAAGAGTAATTTTTAAACAAATTGGAGTAACATTTGGGAAAAACAACTTAACCGACTTTCACGAACCGTCCACCAAACAATATGAATTGAAATCTAGCAAATTGCAAGATGGCGTTAAGTTCGACAGTAGTGTCCTCTATGACTTTTATTCAAAATTAAATACGAATTAACAAACGTGAAAATTATAATTAACACAAGTACAAAGTTAATATTTTTACCTAAATATAAAGGTTTCAGGACCGATATGCTTTACTACAGTTATAAAGAAATTGGTTTTCTTTCTATTTGTAGTAAATATTAAAGAATATTTTAGATTTTGTGGTAATAGCACTTAGTTACATTTAGTAGGGTGCAGAAGGGGACAATTAACTAACGTGAGGTGAATTTAAAAAAAATGCAATAATTGTTATAGATTATTGTTATAAAAGTCATAGTTTCAACTCTTATTCACTAAAATTTAAACTTTAACGAGACCGAGGCATACTAAACTAAAGGGACCACAAAGTGCATATTTCGAATGAAATGACCCATATACTATTTGAATTTTATGCAAAATTGGAGGTAAATTGGTTAATTAGTTCCTTAATATTATTTTTTAACATTTCACTAGGGCGCCATTTTGCAAAAATTGAGATAAATTGGTTAATTAGTTTTTCAGTAATATTTTTTTAACATTTCACTGGGCCGCAATTTTATTGCCATTTTGTTTCACCATATTAGATTTTTAGCAAAATCTTGCCAAATCATTCTCACATGACTTTGATTTTTGACCAAAATTTGAAGCCAATTGAGAGAGGTTTTTTGGCTATGCCTCGAACTAACTTACAAACAGACAGGTCGACGGAATTGAGAAGGCATGTTTTTGGTATCTAGGGACACTAAAATCTGAAGATCTGTAAAACCCTGGGAAGGTGATTTTTTCACGATTCCAAACATTTTGTTTGGCCGCCATTTTGTTCCGCCATCGTTAATTCGCATCACCATTTTACCAATTCATCTTCATATCACACTTTTTTTCTGATTTTTTAAATATTTTATTGAGCCGCCAATTTGTTTCGCCATGTTGGATTCATACCAAAATTTTACCAATTTGTTTCTACGTAATACTTGATCGTTGTACAAAATTTGAGGTAAATTAGATAAGTAGTTTTTTAGTAACAGTTTTTAACTATGTCGTCATTTTGTTTCGCTATAATGAATTTTTACCAAAATTTTACCAGGTCATCCACATATTACTCTTAATCGTTCATCAAAAGTTGAAGCAAATCGGATAAGTTTTTAGCTATGCCACGGATAGAAAGACTAACTAACCGAATTGAGAAAACATGTTTTTTTTTGCATCTAGGGACCCTAAAACGTGAAGATCTGTAAAAACCTGGGAGGGTAATTTTTTCACGATTACAGTACTTGCTTTTGCCAGGGAAGTAAAAAGAAAAATAAAAATTTAAACCAAAAATCTACCGAACTTTTGACAGTAAACAAGAGCAAGCCCATTTTTTTTCAAAATTCGGACTAATTTTAAACTTTCGTTTCATAGTTTCATTTTCAATAAATCGTAACTGTTTAATTTTTATCCGAGAGGGTCGTTCTTTTCGCAGGACCTCGATATATTTGGGTATAAAGGGTACATCTAAATTAGCATATAATTCTAATGTTGATTAGATCAAAACGGGAATAAAATAATTCTTTTGCACGAAAGTAGTTTTTTTCGTAAAACATTTAGCTTCAAACTTTAACCGCCGTTTTTTAGTTATTTACCTCCTCATCAATATTTTTGTCTTAAGTTATTTTTGAATAGAACTAATGGCGAACAGAAAAAAATGATACTAAAAATGTTAAAAACTGATTTTTTTTCAAACACGCTGCGATAACCTTAATTTGGTAAGACCTCTTAAGAACAAAAAGTTTTGAAAACTTTCTCGCATCTAAGCTCTTTCAAATTCTTTTTCTTTTTCTCGTAAGCTTGAACCGTTTAGGTAATTGGCCCGTCTTTATCCTACAAAAAGTTTTGTAAATAAAACAAAATTCTTCCCAGACTTCGATCCCTCCAATTTTAAATAGGGTTGGGAAGACCGTAGAAAGTAAGGTTTTCTGACACTTTTAAATTATTATTTCAATTTTGTCTACAGTTATCTTATCGATTATCAAACAACTCTGAAAAATCCGAAAAAATACTGATTCTTTCATAGAGAGAAAACCGAATATGATACCAAAATCTGTCTGATACTGTTCGAGAGCCCCAGTGCTCTAAAAAAGTATCAAATTTCAAAAATGTATCTGAAACCGTCTCCGAGATATAGCTACATAAAGATAAAAACTACTTTTTCCCCCTCCCTGTATTGTAAGCAACCTATTTTGACACTGCTTTGACAGACGTAAGTGAAAGTTACTCAACAAGATATTGGTTGCCCTTAACGATAGGATGTAAGTTAACTTACATCCCTAGGGAAATAATAATCTAAAACTATTATAAGTAGCTTTAATTTTTGATTTTATCAACATATTACAAAAGTCCGGACAAAAATCCGGTGATATTAATTGAAATGAATATTAATGGTACAATTATTACAATTATTCACATTATTAACAAAATTTGGAAACACGTTTTCTCGTTTCTTCTCAATGTGTATTACATTTTCTGACTCCACAGATCCTTCATTTCTAACCAATGTTTCTGTCACTGTTGAAGCACTGCAAAAAACTTCTAGCTGGGTCTTATTGTATAAAATTTTATTCGCTACTTCCTTTTTATTATTGAGGCTCCCAGCTACGTAACTTTCCGCAATAGTAGCGGATTTCCATCCACGATGTCACTTGATAGCTAATACATCAACTCCAGTATTTGGTAATAAAGTTGCTGACGTTCTTCTAAAAGAGTGTCCAGTATACATTTTGAAGTTCTCAAACTTTTTAAAATTTCGCACGTTTACTTGGAATTGACGAAAACGTATTTTTCGTGACAGGCTGGTTTAAGCACTATCCATTTTGATATCGCGTAAAGAAAAGCGGATTAATAGTCGTCATGTGGGATCTTGTATCAATGTACTTTTGAATTATTTTAAAACGACAAACCTGAGTGTTGTCACTTTTTGTCACTGTAAATGTACGTGACATTCCATTTTTGGAGTCAGGAATTGTCACAATTATGCCTTCTTAATTTATTTTAATATTGTTCATTTTCATTTCACAGAGTTCATTAGAACGGCACGCTCCAGCAACTCCCATTACCATTACGACTTTCATCAATAAGTATATATCATCGGGGGCTTCAAGCATGAACTTATTCACATCTTCCCTGTTAAACACATTCGATTTTTTGGGTCTATAACCATCATTTTTTCTTTTCAAAAATGCTCGAAGTTTTGGATACTTAGAAATATCTATATTTTCCTCTATAAAAAGGGTGGACTTCAACATCGAATACTCACACCATAAGCTTGATGGGGACTTCAATATAACACTTTTTTCGTGGAAATACGCCAAAAACAAGGTTTCTGAGACTGTAGTAGCCGTCATGCTTTGGCACCAATTCTTAAAGGATTTATATGCTGCCTCCTACCTTTTTTTCGACTTTTCTGGTAGTAGGGATAAACAAGCACTATTCGCTGATTCTTCTATGTCTGAAACATCCATTTTGTCCGCACAGAATCAAACAATTCGACTTCTTCACACTTTTCGCTATAAATTGTCAACTTGACGATGTTGATAAAATAAAAATTGCTTATGTTGCTCTGGCAACGGATCACGGCTGCCTTCAAAATTTAATGAGAATGCTATCGAATGTAATGATAATGAAAATCCAAAAATATATCCAGCATTTTCTTGTAAACATACAATACAGGGAAGGGGAAAAATGTTATATACTATATGGGATGTAAGTGCATTAACCAGTCTCGAACTTTTTTGCCAGCCTTCGCTATCGCTCGGGCGCAAACTCGTCCTCGACTAGTAAATGTTACTTACATCCCTTATAGTATAAATAACTATTACTTCCCTCGTAAAGGAATGTATGGTTATCGTAAAAAAATCACTTTCCGTGATTTTTTCAGATCTTTAGGTTTCCAGGTCCTTAGATGCCGAAAAACATTTGCCTGCCTGTCATGCAGAGCCAAAAAACTACTTATCCGATCAGCTTCAAATTTTGATAAAAAATTAAGGATCATATTGGGATGATCTGGTAACATTTTTAACTTAAGTGGTAAAAAAATGATTACTAAAAAAGTAGTTATCCAATTTATCTCAAATTTTACATAAAAATCAAGTATTATTTAGGAATCAACTGGTGGCATTTTGGTACGAATCCAAGACGGCGGAACAAAATGGCGGCCTAAAAAATATTTAAAAATTCAGCCTACTACCAAACTATTTAATGGAGTTATTTAAAATTGTGTGCCATACCTAATTGTGGTATACAGATGAACTAGTAAAACTGTGGTACTAATTAAAGATGGAGGAAGAAAATGGCGGCCAAATAAAATGTTTGCAATTGTGAAAAATCACTCTCTGAAGTTTTACATATCTTTAAGTTTTAGCGTCTCTAGATGTAAAAAAATACGTTTTATTAATTCCATCGGTCCGTCTGCGTCTGTCTGTGTAGCATTTCCCTGCATAGCTTAAAAATTACTTATCAGATTGACTTCAAATTTTAGTTAAAAATTAAGGGTCATATGGGGTAGGTAATGTTTTAGTAAAAATCCAATATGTCGAGACAAGATGGCGGCCTAGCGAAACGTTAAAAAAATTATTACTAAAAAAACGAATTATCAAAGTTGCCTCAGATTTTGCATAAAAAAACAAGTGTTACATAAGAATGAACTGGTAACATTTTGGTATGAATATAAAATGGCGGCCTAATAAAATACTTAAAAAATCAGCCTGAAAAAACTCCTTAGTAGATTATTTTCAAATTTTGTGCCAGCTTTAAGTGTGATATAGAGATAAACTGGTAAAATTGTGGTATGAATTTAAGATGGCGGAGCAAAATGGCACCAAAATACTTTTTTAAATCAACGTAAAAAATCCTATTTAAATGACTTTAAGATTTGCAGAAAAATTATAAATATGATATAGGGATAAAATGGTACGAATTCAACATGAGGTAACGAAATGGCGGTGTGTATCATTGTAAAAACTACTTATTGAATTTATTTTAAATTATGCCCAAAAATCAAGTGCGTCATTAGTAGAAATTGGTAAAATATTGGTAGGAATCCAATATGATGGAACAAAATGTTGCCCCAAAAAATGTTTAAAAAGATAGTATATAGGTACTAACACCGGTATTCACTAAAAAGGTTAAAATTTAGACCAGGTCTAACTTGACAGTTCTAGGTTTAAGATGACATTCTCCATAATTGAACAAATAATTTTTCTTAATGTCACAATTACATAATGACAATAATATAAGCGAAACATGACTGGCGAACTAAGAGCAAATGACTACTTATAATGAATTAAATTGGGTCACATGTTACTATTCGCAATAAAAGGAAGTTCCAGGTAAAGGAAATGTACCCATTTTTTTTAAATCTGGACAGCAAGGACGAGAGTTGTTTCAATTTCTGACCAGTAAAATCTGAATCATCTGGCCCGGGACCGTCGTGGCACTTATGGTATTTTGTTACGTATGTTTCTATATATTTCATCTGAGATAAAAATATACATAAAAGAAAGAAGACTAACAGTTTACAACTGGTTAAAGATGACACAAAAAGGACAAAGAATAAAATTAGCTAATAAGATAAAAAAACTTAAACTTTAGCGTTATATCTTATTCTAACCATAATCAGAGTCTATCATTATAAAAAAATTAAAGACAAATAAAAAAAATCGGTAAATTCGTCTTCACTCATAACTTCTCACGTACAGAATTGCACTACAAACAGATATATATTTTATTAATCTATATAGCTGAAGATCAACTAACAACTGAGTTATCTAATGCCTAGAGAGTATTGGCTCACATTTTAATGTTTTTAAAATTGTGTACTTAAAGTGCCTCAGTTTTATTAACCCGGACTTGAGAATGAGATTCAAAAATTAGAATGACATTTTGTTTGTTTAAATAGGACATAATTTTTGCAGTTTTTACCATAACAGTGTTGCGATATTTCTTTTAATTATTAATTAAATTAATTTTCTTTAATTTCTACTTCTAACTTTTCTTATTTTAATGAGTCACCACTCACTCTATGAATGTTTGCTTAATTTGATTTTCTATAACATTCACGGGCCCCTTTATATACGTCTTCGTAATATTTATGAACGAATTTATATAGAATACGCAAACGTAATTTTTGATTATTAAATATAATGATTAAGATCAGCTTCCAGCCTTACATTAGTTAACAGTGTTAACAGACTTGCAGACACCTCCTTGGATAGTTAGTAGTAGCTAATTCACATTCAACACAGAATTACAAAAACTATTTTTTAGAACTTTATGGTTTGTACTTAGAGCAGGGGAAATAAATAAGAACCTTAAGTTTAGTAATGAATTAAAAAGGGGACCAAGATTTATTTTGATAGAATTAAGCTTTATAATATCATTATACTTTATAATAACTGCATTTGAATGTTTACTTGAACTGCAGAATTAGTTGACATAAGAATTTTTCAATTGCATGAAAAATTAATTACCATTATTGAGCAAAATTTTTAGAAAGAGTGTTTTTTTGCTCGTTTTGTAAATGTTGTTTCAAAATTATAACTGAATAACATGCTTTGTTAGTATTAAGTCCAAATAACTAACGACGTTACAATACGTTAATTTTCTTAATTACCAATTAATCGAACTCTTTCAATTTTTATTGTTGTTCTGTGGTAAATAATATAATTAAATATGAGGATTTAAAAGCTTATTCGGAAGTAATAGTAATTACTAATCCTTCCTGCTATTAATGAAACAGTTTTTATCAAGGAAGGCTCATCGAAATAATCGCAAAGATAAATAAATCGAGCTGTGCCCTACTTTCGCTTTGCATATTCCGTCATTAAATCCCAATACACTGAACGTTAAGTAATAAATAGTGAAGTGTTTTTGATTGTTTAAAAGATTGCGAATTATTGAGAAAACATCATTTAGCATATAAAATACAAAATTATTTTGCTTTTCACGCTAGATTTGAAAAACACGTGTTTTATGAAAGCCACAAACTTAATAGTCAATATGTATTGTACCAGACATTTGTACCCGTGTGGAATTTATATATACAGCGTGTAACAAAAGTAATGAAACGGCGAAATAGTTGAGGTACCGCTTACCTGAATTTAATGAAAATATGTTCACTTTGGTAAGAAATTATGCCAGATCCAATGGCATTGCTGCCAAGTTTATCGTTCTTTTGTTATAAAAGGATTTTTTTAATGGAACACCCTATATTATATTAGTTTTTTAAAATCTCCCTAAAATTCTCAATATTTTTTATTAAGAGCACTTTTTATGAAAGTCAACAGTTCATGCGAAAATAAGGGTCTAATAATTAATGTATTACCTTTTAGTAAAATACCTGCACACAAAAAGTTACCTGATATGTTTGACAATATCAGTTTTGAATAGAAGTATTTTATCAGTTTGTTTTTAAACTGTGAAATATATTTTTAGAAATATTTATAATCAACAGCAAAAGTTAAGGTACGAACGGGAATCTAACCCGCACCTCTGGATTACAAGTCCATTGCTTTAACCAATTGCGCTATCGTACTACTGATAATTTACTACAAATATAAAGAATTCGTTAAAACGTGTACATATTCAAACGCGCTGTGAGGTAAGAATATTTGGCAGGGTCAACAATGGTTATGATACTGGTAGGTTTGAATATGTACAAGTTCTAACGAATTGCTTATCAGTGGTACGATAGCGCAATTGGTTAGAACAATGTACTAGTGATCCAGAGGTGCAGGTTCAATCTCAAAAAAGGATTGTTTAGCTGAAACCTAAAGAAATGAAGAATTAAAAAAATTAAATTATATTGAGTTATGACGATAGAATACGAAACCTGCAAGATGTTTGTAACTTATTTAATTACAGAAATCAAATAACTCAATCTACCGTAAGTAAAATTATTAAAAAATTTCGTGAAACTGGAAAGGTTAAAGTTGCAGTACGTTCTGGCAGAACGGAAAGCACAATAATTTCTTATCTTGCTACCAAAACACTACCAAGAGAAAACTGCATCTCAGCTTTAAAAGTAGGTTGTAAAAACACCGGAAACAATTCCAATACAAAAAAAATACCTAATACATTACGACTTTCATCAATAAGTATATATCATCGGGGGCTACAAGCATGAACTTATTCACATCTTCCCTGTTAAACACATTCGATTTTTTGGGTCTATAACCATCATTTTTTCTTTTCAAAAATACTCGAAGTTTTGGATACTTAGAAATATCTATATTTTCCTCTATAAAAAGGGTGGACTTCAACATCGAATACTCACACCATAAGCTTGATGGGGACTTCAATATAGCACTTTTTTCGTGGAAATACGCCAAAAACAAGGTTTCTGAGACTGTAGTAGCCGTCATGCTTTGGCACCAATTCTTAAAGGATTTATATGCTGCCTCCTACCTTTTTTTCGACTTTTCTGTTAGTAGGGATAAACAAGCACTATTCGCTGATTCTTCTATGTCTGAAACATCCATTTTGTCCGCACAGAATCAAACAATTCAACTTCTTCACACTTTTCGCTATGAATTGTCAACTTGACGATGTTGATAAAATAAAAATTGCTTATGTTGCTCTGGCAA
Organism: Kuschelorhynchus macadamiae; assembly: GCA_030620095.1. Classification (NCBI taxonomy): domain Eukaryota; kingdom Metazoa; phylum Arthropoda; class Insecta; order Coleoptera; family Curculionidae; genus Kuschelorhynchus; species Kuschelorhynchus macadamiae. The sequence continues at coordinate 317,048 of JAUTXW010000043.1, forward strand.
CGGATCACGGCTGCCTTCAAAATTTAATGAGAATGCTATCGAATGTAATGATAATGAAAATCCAAAAATATATCCAGCATTTTCTTGTAAACATACAATACAGGGAAGGGGAAAAATGTTATATATTATATGGGATGTAAATGCATTAACCAGTCTCGAACTTTTTTGCCAGCCTTCGCTATCGCTCGGGCGCAAACTCGTCCTCGACTAGTAAATGTTACTTACATCCCTTATAGTATAAATAACTATTACTTCCCTCGGAAAGGAAAGTATGGTTATCGTAAAAAAATCACTTTCCGTGATTTTTTCAGATCTTTAGGTTTCCAGGTCCTTAGATGCCGAAAAACATTTGTCTGCCTGTCATGCAGAGCCAAAAAACTACTTATCCGATCAGCTTCAAATTTTGATAAAAAATTAAGGATCATATTGGGATGATCTGGTAACATTTTTAACTTAAGTGGTAAAAAAATGATTACTAAAAAAGTAGTTATCCAATTTATCTCAAATTTTACATAAAAATCAAGTATTATTTAGGAATCAACTGGTGGCATTTTGGTACGAATCCAAGACGGCGGAACAAAATGGCGGCCTAAAAAATATTTAAAAATTCAGCCTACTACCAAACTATTTAATGGAGTTATTTAAAATTGTGTACCATACCTAATTGTGGTATACAGATGAACTAGTAAAACTGTGGTACTAATTAAAGATCGAGGAAGAAAATGGCGGCCAAATAAAATGTTTGCAATTGTGAAAAATCACTCTCTGAAGTTTTACATATCTTTAAGTTTTAGCGTCTCTAGATGTAAAAAAATACGTTTTATTAATTCCATCGGTCCGTCTGCGTCTGTCTGTGTAGCATTTCCCTGCATAGCTTAAAAATTACTTATCAGATTGACTTCAAATTTTAGTTAAAAATTAAGGGTCATATGGGGTAGGTAATGTTTTAGTAAAAATCCAATATGTCGAGACAAGATGGCGGCCTAGCGAAACGTTAAAAAAATGATTACTAAAAAAACGAATTATCAAAGTTGCCTCAGATTTTGCATAAAAAAACAAGTGTTACATAGGAATGAACTGGTAACATTTTGGTATGAATATAAAATGGCGGCCTAATAAAATACTTAAAAAATCAGCCTGAAAAAACTCCTTAGTAGATTATTTTCAAATTTTGTGCCAGCTTTAAGTGTGATATAGAGATAAACTGGTAAAATTGTGGTATGAATTTAAGATGGCGGAACAAAATGGCACCAAAATACTTTTTTAAATCAACGTAAAAAATCCTATTTAAATGACTTTAAGATTTGCAGAAAAATTATAAATATGATATAGGGATAAACTGGTACGAATTCAACATGATGTAACGAAATGGCGGTGTGTATCATTGTAAAAACTACTTATTGAATTTATTTTAAATTATGCCCAAAAATCAAGTGCGTCATAGGTAGAAATTGGTAAAATATTGGTAGGAATCCAATATGATGGAACAAAATGTTGCCCCAAAAAATGTTTAAAAAGATAGTATATAGGTACTAACACCGGTATTCACTAAAAAGGTTAAAATTTAGACCAGGTCTAACTTGACAGTTCTAGGTTTAAGGTGACATTCTCAATAATTGAACAAATAATTTTTCTTAATGTCACAATTACATAATGACAGTAATATAAGCGAAACATGACTGGCGAACTAAGAGCAAATGACTACTTATAATGAATTAAATTGAGTCACATGTTACTACTCGCAATAAAAGGAAGTTCCAGGTAAAGGAAATGTACCCATTTTTTTTAAATCTGGACAGCAAGTACGAGAGTTGTTTCAATTTCTGACCAGTAAAATCTGAATCATCTGGCCCGGGACCGTCGTGGCACTTATGGTATTTTGTTACGTATGTTTCTATATATTTCATCTGAGATAAAAATATACATAAAAGAAAGAAGACTAACAGTTTACAACTGGTTAAAGATGACACAAAAAGGACAAAGAATAAAATTAGCTAATAAGATAAAAAAACTTAAACTTTAGCGTTATATCTTATTCTAACCATAATCAGAGTCTATCATTATAAAAAAATTAAAGACAAATAAAAAAAATCGGTAAATTCGTCTTCACTCATAACTTCTCACGTACAGAATTGCACTACAAACAGATATATATTTTATTAATCTATATAGCTGAAGATCAACTAACAACTGAGTTATCTAATGCCTAGAGAGTATTGGCTCACATTTTAATGTTTTTAAAATTGTGTACTTAAAGTGCCTCAGTTTTATTAACCCGGACTTGAGAATGAGATTCAAAAATTAGAATGACATTTTGTTTGTTTAAATAGGACATAATTTTTGCAGTTTTTACCATAACAGTGTTGTGATATTTCTTTTAGTTCCTAATTTCTACATCTAACTTTTCTTATTTTAATGAGTCACCACTCACTCTATGAATGTTTGCTTAATTTGATTTTCTATAACATTCACGGGCACCTTTATATACGTCTTCGTAATATTTATGAACGAATTTATATAGAATACCCAAACGTAATTTTTGATTATTAAATATAATGATTAAGATCAGCTTCCAGCCTTACATTAGTTAACAGTGTTAACAGACTTGCAGACACCTCCTTGGATAGTTAGTAGTAGCTAATTCACATTCAACACAGAATTACAAAAACTATTTTTTAGAACTTTATGGTTTGTACTTAGAGCAGGGGAAATAAATAAGAACCTTAAGTTTAGTAATGAATTAAAAAGGGGACCAAGATTTATTTTGATAGAATTAAGCTTTATAATATCATTATACTTTATAACAACTGCATTTGAATGTTTACTTGAACTGCAGAATTAGTTGACATAAGAATTTTTCAATTGCATGAAAAATTAATTACCATTATTGAGCAAAATTTTTAGAAAGAGTGTTTTTTTGCTCGTTTTGTAAATGTTGTTTCAAAATTATAACTGAATAACATGCTTTGTTAGTATTAAGTCCAAACAACTAACGACGTTACAATACGTTAATTTTCTTAATTACCAATTAATCGAACTCTTTCAATTTTTATTGTTGTTCTCTGGTAAATAATATAATTAAATATGAGGATTTAAAAGCTTATTCGGAAGTAATAGTAATTACTAATCCTTCCTGCTATTAATGAAACAGTTTTTATCAAGGAAGGCTCATCGAAATAATCGCAAAGATAAATAAATCGAGCTGTGCCCTACTTTCGCTTTGCATATTCCGTCATTAAATCCCAATACACTGAACGTTAAGTAATAAATAGTGAAGTGTTTTTGATTGTTTAAAAGATTGCGAATTATTGAGAAAACATCATTTAGCATATAAAATACAAAATTATTTTGCTTTTCACGCTAGATTTGAAAAATACGTGTTTTATGAAAGCCACAAACTTAATAGTCAATATGTATTGTACCAGATATTTGTACCCGTGTGGAATTTATATATACAGCGTGTAACAAAAGTAATGAAACGGCGAAATATTTGAGGTACCGCTTACCTGAATTTAATGAAAATATGTACACTTTGGTAAGAAATTATGCCGGATCCAATGGCATTGCTGCCAAGTTTATCGTTCTTCTGTTATAAAAGGATTTTTTTAATGGAACACCCTATATTATATTAGTTTTTTAAAATCTGCCTAAAATTCTCAATATTTTTTATTAAGAGCACTTTTTATGAAAGTCAACAGTTCATGCGAAAATAAGGGTCTAATAATTAATGTATTACCTTTTAGTAAAATACCTGCACACAAAAAGTTACCTGATATGTTTGACAATATCAGTTTTGAATAGAAGTATTTTATCAGTTTGTTTTTAAACTGTGAAATATATTTTTAGAAATATTTATAATCAACAGCAAAAGTTAAGGTACGAACGGGAATCTAACCCGCACCTCTGGATTACAAGTCCATTGCTTTAACCAATTGCGCTATCGTACTACTGATAATTTACTACAAATATAAAGAATTCGTTAAAACGTGTACATATTCAAACGCGCTGTGAGGTAAGAATATTTGGCAGGGTCAACAATGGTTATGATACTGGTAGGTTTGAATATGTACAAGTTCTAACGAATTGTTTATCAGTGGTACGATAGCGCAATTGGTTAGAACAATGTACTAGTGATCCAGAGGTGCAGGTTCAATCTCAAAAAAGGATTGTTTAGCTGAAACCTAAAGAAATGAAGAATTAAAAAAATTAAATTATATTGAGTTATGACGATAGAATACGAAACCTGCAAGATGTTTGTAACTTATTTAATTACAGAAATCAAATAACTCAATCTACCGTAAGTAAAATTATTAAAAAATTTCGTGAAACTGGAAAGGTTAAAGTTGCAGTACGTTCTGGCAGAACGGAAAGCACAATAATTTCTTATCTTGCTACCAAAACACTACCAAGAGAAAACTGCATCTCAGCTTTAAAAGTAGGTTGTAAAAACACCGGAAACAATTCCAATACAAAAAAAATACCTAATACAACAAATTAATAACACTACGGTAGGTCAAGTACTGTGGGAAAACCTTTAATACAAAAATGCTAGCCTCCTCGATTCGTCTACATTCGATTTCCATTCGCTCCTTTACATCCTCGAGATCGTTAGGCTTAGTTTTATACACCACATTGTTTAGACGTCCTCAAAAAAAGTAGACTTATCTTCCAAAAAAACATCTAACTATTTCCGAACATTCCGAGCAAAATGCAATGGAGCACCATCCTTCTGAAACCATATTTTATCATTTGATCCACCACTAGCTAAAAAAATCAAGTTTAAATACTTAATACAGCAGGTACAGTAAGGAACTTACGGTTATTCAATAATATTTCTGCAATAGCTGGGACAATTTCGGTCCTTAAAAAATTAAAATATCTTTCTCCAGTTAATGTGTCTTCCACGAAGAAGGGACCGATTATTTTTACACCCTTTATACCACACCAAACATTTATCATTTGGGGAAATTGGGTTTTGCAACGTTCCGTCATTATTTCACAAAATTCCAAGCTCCTGTCGTAATCTTCCTCAGAGAATTCTTGCACCAAAGCTATTTTGTATGGATGAAACTTTTCGGTGTTTAGAAGTTGGTCTACGGACATGTGTGAGGCGTCATTTTCTCTTCATAATGTTCTGGTAGAAAGGTGCGGATTTGCTTCTAAACTGATTAAAGCATTCAGTCTGCCAGAACGTACATTTCCAGTTTCACGATTTTTTTTACTACTTACCCGATTGACTTCAAATTTTAGGCAAAAATTAAGGGTCATATGGTAATGATCTGGTAATATTTTGGTAAAAATCTAATATGGCGAAAATCGCGGCCTATTGAAATGTAAAAAAAATATTATTAAAAAACTACTTATCCAATTATCTCAAATTTGGCACAAATGGCGCCATAATAAAATATTTAAAAATTCGGCTTGAAAAACTACTTAATGGATTGATTTCAAATTGTGTGCCATAACTAATTGTGGTGTAAGGATCAACTATAGTAAAACTATATCTTCACGTTTTAGCGTCTTTAGATCCCAAAAAATATGTTTTACCAATTACGTCGGTCCGTCTGTCGGTATGTCTGTCAGTTCGCGGTATAGTTTAAATATTACTTACCAGATTTGCTTCAAATTTTGGCAGAAATCCAATATGGCGGAACAATGTTAAAAAAATTATTACTAAGAAACTAAATATCCAATTTACCTCAAATTTTGCACAAAAATCAAGTTTTATTTGAGAATGAACTGGTAACATTTTGATATGAATCCAAGATTGCAAAACAAAATAGCGGCCAATTAAACTATTTAAAAAATCAGCCTGAAAATACATATTAAATTAATTTAAATTTTTGTGCAAGCATTGAGCGTCATATGTAGACAAACTGGTAAAGTTGTGGAACGAATTTAAGATGGCGAAACAAAATGGCGGCCAAATAAAATTTTTAAAAAATCAGATCTCTTGTTCAATTGATTTTAAATTTTGCAGAAAAATTAAATGTGAAAATAGGATAAACTGGTACGAATTTAACATGACGTAACAAAATGGCGGTATGTGTCAATATAAAAACTACTTATTAAATTTATTTGAAATTGTGCCCAAAAGTCAAATGTGACATAGGTAGATAGAAACTAATAAAATATTGGTAGGAATCCAATCCACAAAATGGAGCTCAATAAAGATGTTTGAAAAGACAGTATATGTAACACATATATAATGTGATGTAGTAGTATTGAACTAAATTGGGTCAAACTTCACTATTCCTAAGAAATAGAAAAGAAATCATAACGAGAGAAGTTCCGAGTAAAGGAAATTTACGGATTCTTTCCTTTTCTATTAGAATGGGTGGGTTCTATAAATAACGCTTTATTTAAAAGTTGTACCACAAAATATAAGAATCTAGGTCTTATCATTGATACTGAACTCTGCTTTAAAGAACATGTTAAACATCTATTGAAAAAATCGTATAACGCACTAAAAATTATATATATTAATAAACATATTTTAAACTTCAATGTTTGAAAAATATTATATGAATCAATAGTTCTATTTTATTCAACTATGGTAATTTTATTTATGGGCCATGCTTAGATTATTCAACAAAACAACGTATAAAAAGAGTATAAAATACTCGTGTTGGGTTTAAGGAAATTTTACAGGATTTCAAAGTATCTTAAAATATTGAGATGGCTACCGATGCCAAAAATTTGGGAAACTCTTATGCTTTTCTTTGTACATCGTGTGATTCAGCGCGGAAAACCAGTGGGTATATTAAAGCCTGAACCTGTTTACACCCTCCTCTTCTAACATAACGTATATTATTTGCTAAGAATTCGTTTACTATTTTGCTAGCCTGTAGAATAGGCTTATTTAGATTCGCTTAAACAATTTTTATATTAATTTTCCTCATAGCAAGTCATAAATAATTTGTGTACTATTTTCCTAGCCTATAGAATACACCCATTGTTCGACTTAATTTTATATTAAACATTCCTAGTCAATTTAGGCTCAACAGGTAGGCGGCCAGCTGGTGTGTCCATTTCTTGTGGAAATATGCATATTATTTGCTAAGAAACGGTACAAAATATCGGTCTTTCGCGGTGGGAAATTATTACTTGTTTTTTACATAATTATTTAACCTTATATACATTGCAAAAGATCACATATATGTATTGTGCGAATTATTTATAGAACTGGCTGCGTTTACAAGTAAAACCAGATATGAAATAAATGTCTCGGTAACAGTCAATATCAAGATCGAGATTTTTTATATAATTTTTTTTGTATTACATGCGTATAGAAACAAATACTGTATTCAGGTATAGGACAAAAAAATAGTTTTATGCTTTAAAACGCTACTAGTTTGTAATGTTAGTGGATTCGTTATTTGTGTCAGTCAATTACCTGAATTATCGGTTATTGTTGTTTCGAGTAAAATAAATAAGGTCTTATATATGGTCTAATATCTAATAATGAAATAATTTATCATATTGTTATAAAATATAATGTACAACAAGGGTTGATTTTAGAAGCATTTCATTTTTCGTTAATGCAAATGACTAAAAACACGTTGATTGTCATAATGTACAAGGAAACAATTAGGGGCAAAGAGATTAGATGTATTAAAAATATTTATTAGCCTTTCTTACTTTTTTATTTTAATTAAATTGGCACGTGATATCCCCTCTTGCTTGCTCTCGAAAATATAATACACCTTTCATGCGTTTTTGATGTTGAATGTTTTAGATCGACAAGCAGCAAGAATGAGTTTTGATATATAGGAAGATAGGTATATTGTACGAAAAGAATCAGATGTAATTACAACTTTCAACAACGTGAAGAATTGATGTCAAATACAAACAGTGACGTGAGTCGCGATCTGTCAGTTGCGATATGGAAATACATTTCTGGCTTCTATTAAACAAAATAGAGTTATAATTCTTTAATGTGGAGATAGTCCATAGTTTCATTTTTTTAAACTGAGTTTTGCTTTTTGCCGAGGGCGAAGGCTGCCCATGTTAAGTGCATCATTGCAAGGTACGAAAACTATTCTGAGACAAAAAAAAACTTTTTTTTGTCGCATAGAGTAAAAATTAAGCAAGGCATGTTTTAAATCTTTGAAAATTTATAAATAAGCTTTATTTTTCTATAAATTAATGGGAAATGACACTTTTTTTTGATAATTGGCTTTAGGCTAGATGCCAGAAAATACAAATGGATCTCAACTATAAGGAATACAATACAAAGTTAAGATCCATTTAGAGGTTGTTTTACTTAACATTGGATGGATCGTCTACACATAGTATTTATATGTCTTTGGTATTACCTAAATACGATCGCGATCGGAGCAATTTTTAGTTCATGCAAATGACTAAAAACACGTTGATTGTCACAATGCACAAGAAAACGAAGGGGGCAAAGACATTAAATTTATTAAAAATTATTATTAGCCTTTCTTACTTTTTGTTTTAAATAGGATATTTTTTCTTTAATTTCATCCCTTCAATTTTTAAGTTAAATTGTCACGTGATATACTCACTTGCTTGCTCTCATAAATATAATACTAATACAGGCAATATGCAACTTGGGGTAGAACAAATTAGAGACAAGCTAATTTTTCTTTTAATGTATAGGGAAGAACCTCCTGATTAACATCCTAAAAGTCACATTCGATCCCACTATGACAAATATGAAAAAAATGTTTATCTTTTTTTGTTTAATTTTTATATAATAACTTTTTTATTTGTGCATTTATCAAAAATTTTGTAGATACCTAATTTTTAGAGCTTAAAGAAATGCATATTTTGGTATCAAATTTCTAGCTCAAAAATAAAAAAGTTTTAAATAGTTAAATTAATTGTAGCTAGTTTCAACTAATACTGGTGCATAGTGACTTACATACTAAAAGTCCCATTTGGTAAATAGATGACAAATAAGAAAAAAATGGCGGCCATCTTGAATTTTTTCGTTCGAACAAAAAAGTACTGTAGGTCTTGTTTCTATAAAAATTCAATTTACTGATAGATTAACAAAAAACGAAAAAATTCAAGATAGCTGCCATTTTTTGGTTCTACATAATTTTTGGTAAATGTACAAAAAAAAAGTTATTGTATAAAAATAAAAAAAGTAATTTTTTCTATATTTGTCATAGTGAGATCGAATGGGACTTTTAGTATGTTAATCAGGAGGTTCTTCCCTACACATTAAAAGAAAAAGTAGCTTGTCTCTAATTTGTTCTAGGTCATCCCATTAAGAGCTGCTAAGTTTGCTGTACTATACACCTTTTATGCGTTTTTGATGTCGAATGTTTTAGATCGACTAGCAGCAAGAATGAGTTTTGATAGATAGGTATATATATCTTACGAGAAGAACCAGGTGTAGTTAGAATACAATTTTAAACAACGTGAAGAATTGATGTCAAATAAAAACAGTGAAAACAGTCGCGATCTGTCAATTACGATACGGAAATACATTTTTGGCTTCTATTAAGCAATATAGAGTTATAATTTTTTAACCCATTTATGCCCAACGGGTCGAAAACGGTATGCAATCAGCTTTACATGTGCATGTTTAAAGTATTGCCTATCTTTGCATTTAGTAGTCAAAACAATAGACATCGTTAATATCATATTGTAAAGCGGGCTAAAAAATCGTGTTTTCAGTTTTCTTGATAAATTTAAGTGATAAAATATTGCAGTGTGACATGGATAGAAACTCTTACTGGTAAGTTGTTTATTTAAGTATTCATTGTGTTGTTTTTCATACTATTTATTACACTGGTTTCACTTTTTACGATGTAATATTTGTTTTGAGGTTAGGGTTGTTTATTTGAAAATGAAGAGCATAAAAACTTGCTGGGGTCGTTATCGACCCGTTGGGCAGATATGTGATACACATTTTTTTAATATAGGAAGAAACCACTGACGACGGCTGAGCTGTTAGACGAAATAGAAAAACTCTCCAAAGATGATCCCGTTCCAGATGCCATCTATATAACTCCTCCAGATGATAATGGATTCGAAAGTAATGGAGACTCAGGGGATGAAGACTGTAATGACCCCAACAGACTAAATTCATTGCAGCTTCAGGCACAAGCGGAAACCAATATACAAGAAGACAGCCATAATAATGAAGACAGTACCGTAACAGAACCTGAAGAAAATAAGAAAAAGTCCCGAAAAAATCGACAATGGCTAAAAGGTGACTTGAATGAGGGTAAAACAAAACAAACAAATATAGAACTGTTACCTGTGTTGACATTAGGTGATGAATGTGAGCCTCTGGAATTTATGGAACTCTTTTTGAACCCGGAAATATTGGAACTTCTTGTGAAACATAGCGTCTTATATGCTGCCAGCAAAAACTGTAGATTAGAAATTGGCAATGATGAGATGCTTGTTTTTATAGCTGTTCTTTATGTGAGTGGTTACGTTCCCGTTCCCAGACGTCGCATGTTTTGGGAAGGACGAGATGACGCTCGAAATGTTTTGGTTTATAATTCTATTAGAAGGAATCGCTTTGAAGAAATATTTAGATTTTTGCACGCAGCCGATAACAACAACTTAGTACCGAATGATAAAATGGCGAAGTTACGTCCTTTGATAGACAAAATGAACCAGAATTTTATCAAATATACCCCTGTAAGCTCTTGTATGTCTATCGACGAATCCATGATCCCGTATTTTGGCCGAAACGGATGTAAACAGTTTATCAGAGGAAAGCCAATCCGCTTCGGATACAAAGCATGGGTTTTGACAACTCCATCAGGCTATTGCGTCAACTTCGACGTATATCAAGGACGAAAGGCTCAACAGACTGACGAAAAACTGGGACTCGGTGAATCTGTTATAACAAATTTTGCAAAATTGTTGCAAACTAATTTTTCCGATTTTGAGTTTTCATTATTCTTCGACAATTTCTTTACAAGCACTGCTCTTATCAGTAAATTGGGAGAATTGGGTTTTGGTGCGACAGGTACAGTGCGAGAAAACCGTACCGACAAATGTCCACTTCAAAATTCTTCACAGATGAAAAAAGGGGCTAGAGGAGTATTTGATAATGCCATTGACAAAGATGATAATATTGTTTGTGTCCGTTGGAAGGATAACAGTGTTGTTACAATGTTGTCGAATGAATATGGCGTAGCACCTATTCGTCAAGCTGTTAGATATTCTGCAAAAGAGAAAAAGAAGGTTGAAATACCTCAGCCAAACGTGATACATTGTTACAACAGATTCATGGGTGGCGTCGACCAAATGGACAACAATGTGGCAAACTATCTCATAGGATTTCGCGGCAAAAAATGGTATATGACCATATTATTTTGGACGTTTGATGTATGCATGAATAATGCATGGATACTAGCCCGAAAATTTGGGAAAAAATTGACAATCTTGAATTTCGGAGATCAATTGTATTATCTATATTACAAAAATATGGAAAATCCCCCTTATCTACTGGCCCAAAGCCTATTCTTGTTAGTCCAGCAGCTCGTAGACATTGTCAGCATCTCATTTTGAATGGTCAGACACGACGAAGGTGTGCTCATTGCAAGAACAAAACCACTAAAGCCTGTGGCCAGTGTGATGTTGCATTACATGATAAATGTTTTGTAGATTTCCATACAAAATAAAAGTGTTCAAATAATATTATAATTGTTTATTTTTATCTAAAACTTTTTGCATGTATATATATGAAAATAACAACACCCTGCAAGTTTTTATGTTTTTCTGTATACATTTGCGCATAGTACACCTTTTTGCCCAAGTGGGTCAAAAACGACCCACATCAAAACTTCAAATCTCTTGACTGAAATTCGTTTTTTTATAGTTACTTCTTTTATTCAATGGCATATAACCAAAATGCTTGAGATTTAGAAAAATTTAAAGAAAAAAATAATTCTGGGCATAAATGGGTAGAAGAATAGTTCATATTTTCATTTTTTTAAATTTTCAATTGAAGTTTTGCTTATTGTCGAATCCGAAGGCTGCCCATGTTAAGTGCATCATTGCAGTAGGTACGAAAACTATTCTGAGACAAAAAAAACTTGCCCATATTTGCGCCTTTTTCGTATAGAGTAAAAATTAAACAAGGCATATTTTCAATCTTTGAAAATGTATAAATATGGTTTATTTTTCTATAAATTAATGGGTAATGATGCTTTTTTTTGATAATTGGCTTTAGGCTAGAGGCCAAAAAATACAAATGAATCTCAACTATAGCGAATATAATGCAAAGTTGAGATCCATTTAGGGGTTGTTTTACTTAACATTGGATGGATCGTCTACACATAGTATAGTATTTTCTCTTAAAGTTGATGTAAGGTTTGCGGTTGTCGCAGTTAACAGTGGTTCTGCCAGTTAATTTATAATTCAGTATTCTTGAAAGGAAAAATAAAACTAATCTTAGAATCAAGGACAAATCGCGTCCTTCCTAGGGTTTCAGAAGGACGCAAAAAGGGTCCCAAATCCAGGACATACTTCCAAGTCCAGGACGATTGGCAACCCTAGGATCTATCAATTTTAATCTAGAAGGAAAAAAAATCAATTTTCAGCCCTTTAGGCAATTTGTTTTGGGTGTATTTTTCTACTATTTTCCTAGCCTAGTGAATAAACACATTGTTCGATTTGATTATATCAATTCAATTTAGGCTCAGCAGGTTGGCGGCCATCCGTTCTATCAGTTTCTTCTGGAAATTGTATATTATTTGCTAAGAAATGGTCTTATGGAGGTGGAAAACACTACTACTTGTTTTTTACATAATTATTTAACCTTATACACAATTACAAAAGATAACATATATTGTGTGAATTATTCATAAACTGGCTGGGTCGCTAGTAAAACCAGATATGAAATAATCTGATGTGGTTCAAGATAGAGAGCTATTATATCTATTTTTTTACATATTACATACGTATAAAAACAAATGTATTCAGGTGTAGGACAAAAAATAGGTCTATGCTTTAAAACGCTACTGGTTTGTAATGTTAGTAGATTGGTTAATTGTGTCAGACAATTACCTTAATTATCGGTTAGTCTTTTAATATCAATATCTATTAATGAAATAATTTATCATATTGTTATAAAATATAAATAAAGTACCACAAAGTTTGATTCTAGACGCGTCTCATTTTTAGTTAATGCAAATGACTAAAAATACGTTGATTGTCGTAATGAACAAGGTGGTCCAATAATACAGGACGTCGTCGGCTGTAGCTCGGGTAGTGTTAATGATAGAACTTATGCAAACAAATATTTATAGGTAAAACGGCCACGAGAAGTCGTTGTAAAATATTCTCAAGTTCGAAAGTCGGCCGCTAGGGGGAGTAACAGCAAAACAAAAATGTAAATTCCAATTTTCTTATACATTTCGATAATTGAGGTATGTTGAAAATATAGGCATTGTATTCTTCACCAATTACGTACTTTTTTGCTTCAGACCATTTTTATCTTTTATCTTCAAACATAAAGTGGTGGGGGACGGTCAAGCATTTTTACTTTCAAATGTAGATATTTCTGTTTAAGATGAACCGATTTTATTCAACTTGAAAAATATGCTTATTTTGCTCTACTCGTGGAGCCATACACTATACCGTAATGACTTTGTTAGTGGTCACTAGATGGCGTTGTTTAGGAATTCTCCAAATAATGCTGTTTTCCTAAAAAAATCAAGTGGTACGCTATGACACAATTTATTTGGTAGTTATGAAGGGCAATGCATAGTGTAATAAAAAATCCAGGTCCGCATTTAAATTAAAATAGTTGATGATGGTGTCTCAGAGCCGAAACGTCAGATTGGAAAATCAACCTTGTCGTATTGTAGAGGAGCAAAAGTGGCAATTACAAAGTGGAAATTATTTTGATTCATTTCAATTAATCCTAAAATTTTAGGAAAACCAGAAAACTGGAAAAAAACAAGGCTCCAATAGAAACTTAAGTAATCTTGCATAACTGTAAAGAACAAAACTTAACAAAGGAACAAAACAAAAAATACTAAAACTCAGTTTCATATAAGCTTCGCAATAAAATAGCTAAAGCTAGGGCGAGGCAGAGCAGAAGAGAAGAAAAAAGATTAAACCGAGTTCTACGTTGCTTCAGTGCTATTTTATTGCGAAGCTTATGTAATTATGAGACTGAGTTGTAGTAGTTTTTGTTTTGTTCCTTTGTTAAGTTTTGTTCTTTACAGTTATGCAAGATTACTAAATATTCGATATTTTGACATTTTAAAGGCTCTCATAGAAAATGAATTGAAATCGTCTAAAAAAAATTCAAGAAGCTTCGGTTTTAAAAAAGAAAAATGAGAATTTTAAATATATTTTTATTACCCTCCTTATGCTTAAACGTTTAAGTCAAGTAAACTTCGTTAAATACCTTACAAAAAATTTAATACCGACTTAAAATTGAAGCAACATGAATTTTAGATACGGTTCGAAAAAACATCTGATTTAAACCGTTCTAAACCATCTGGCGGCGAGGAAATGGAATAGGTATAGAGTCTAAGTTTGAAGTTCAAACGCAACGAAAAGTAAAAAAAAAGCTATTCAGTTTTGCTTAGACTTTCACAGACAATTATTATTGTGTGTATATATATATATATATATATATATATATATATATGACGTATGACTCACTGATGATTGGTATCCACGTATGATGTATCACATAGCCCGTGTTTCTATTGAAATTTTCAGATTCTCTAATTTCTGGTTTATAATAACCCCAGACTTATGCAATAACCTTGGTATCGTTTACATTAATCATGTGTACCTACTGTTGAGTGCTGGTGATCAACGAGAGTGGATTGAACAATTTGTTTCTTACTTATACATCTTCCATGTTCCGTAAGTCTAGTAGACACTCACCGTCCAGTTTACCGTCCACACTTCGCCGCAGGAACAAGGAATTTTATAAACTCCTTCTGGTTGCAAAGAAATTACATCTTTTGGTGTCCTTAAGCAATGCCCATGGTTTTTGTGTGGACTAAAGACTGTGCGAATGTCAGATCTCCGTAGAATTCTTGCAATTTTATCTGTGGTACCTTGAATAAAAGGTAAAACTGCATTACTTGATGGTTGAGTATGTAATACTGATTTAAGTCTGGAATTATTATAATACCTAATTGAACGTCTAATATCTTCAGTGATTTGTTTTTTTATTTATTTTAAAGCTTCAGTCAGTTTTTCTGTTTCGGCCGGAATTGTCACATATTGACAGAGTCTTTAGGACTAAGTTAAATAAGGAATTGATGAGGGCTGTTTTTAGAATGTATGATGGTGAGAATAAAATTTAAAAATCTGTTCGTATGAGTCGGTTTCCTGTGAAAAGTATGACCTAGGATCCCGTTTGTACACATCAAAAAAGGGAATGACACCACCTAACTCAATTTCTATACTGAATTTTTTATCAGAATGTTTTGATTCAGATGATCCAAAAATATAGTTAAATTTAATTTTTCATGAGTCTATATTACAAAATTATCAACTACATATCTAAACCAACATTTAGATTGTAAAGGAGTAGAGCTTAAAGCAATTTCCTCGAAAGCCTTCACAAGGATGTTCGCTACCACAGGAGATAGGCGGCACCCGAGGTTTGCTCATAAAAGGTCTCTTGAAAAATGAAGTATTTGGAAAATTCAATTAAGATTGGATTAAGGTGTTTATATATTATTATAGAAATTTAATCGTCAATAGGCCCATTTGCATTGCATAGGTATTCACTATCAAAACTAACGAAATTATCACCGGGATCTAAAGTAAAATCATTAAGCTTTTTTACCAAATGTTTTTGATATCCGAACTAGATCGTCCTCTGAACGGGTTTAAGATATTGGCTAAATATTTAGCTATTTCGTAAGATGGCGAACCTATTGCAATGACAATGGGACGTGACGGTCCATTAGCTTTATGTATTTTTGGAAGTCCGTGAATTCAACGAATTTTCAAACTGCTTCGCTTCAATTTCTTCCTCTCTAGGTCTGGCATTAATAACGCTGCAAATTTTCCTTTCAATTTTCTTACTTTGATCCGTTCGTATTGTCCTATAGCTGTTATTCTGAAGTAATGCCTATATTCTCTCTACGTAGTTATTCTTGTTCTGCAGGTAGAATTATAACAACTTCTTTGTCATTGAGGTTTTTTATGGCTGTTCTTTCTGCGACTGACAAGTTGTATTTTGGTGGTTTAGAGATTCGAAGTATTTTCACTGTTTCATATCGAACTAAATCTGCCTGTTCTTGTGGTAGTTTCCGGATGATATAATAGCAAGTGTAGGGGAGCTACACTTGCTTTTATGTCCTCTACAGGAATGGTTCTTGGAGTAATTGCGTTGTTATGTCCTTTAGAGACAACTGATTTCTCTGCTTTTGTTAATGAAATATATTATAAATTGATTACCGTAACTGTCCTGTAGTGAAATTATCAAGCACCTTGAAAATTTCAATTTTTACATCATAAGGAACATGAAAGATGTATAAGTAAGAAATAAATTGCTCAATCCGCTGTCTCTGAATAACGGCACTCAACACGACACACAATTAATGTAAAAGGTATCAAAGTTCTTGTCTAAACCAATCACAGTGAGTCACGCGTCGATAAGCACAGGTGAAGATCCCTGAAGATGCCTTGTGCAATCGCACGCGAAGCGTCGGAAAGTAATTCCAAGTCGTGAAAGCTTTCGTACTATGTTAAAACAACCTAATTTTATCGAAATGTATTTTATTACCCTGTGTTTGTAACTTCTGAATTACTTTTAAACTGCACCGTTACGATAATTCGTAACGGTAAATGGCTTTTTGTATTAATTGTGATTTAATTTCATCCTTTATTAGTCAGTGGCTTACTTAAAACGTGTTTAAATCTAAGAAAACAAGATTTTCTTAGATTTAAACTTACTGCTCACTGGTCAAAACTTGACTAAAAATTATTGTTCAACCACGCACTGATTTTTTTCTGAACAATAAGATTATACCTGCAGATGTTTTAGGAACTTTAAGTATTGATAATTCTAACTAAAACCTAACTAATTTAATCGAAATGATGATTCCTAATACTGCGATTTTGTATATTCTAACTTCGCCTTACTTAAAAGCAAAGAACCATGATTTTTTAATCCATGTTCAATTTGATAACAAAAAGAATATTTAACGTAAGTTTACTTTAATAATATTTATTAATATCTAGGAGAGTACTGGCAAGTATTCACAATCATGTAGTTCTTATTAGTAAATTAGCAACAAAAAATCAGGAATTGTTTTCTTCTAGCCATAAGATTAAAATTATGCGAGAGAGAAATAATAACGAAAGGTTATATGGACGTAGGACCGTAAAATATTCGTTTTCAAGACACTGGTATGAAGGTAGTATAATTATGCATGTTAACAAAAAGTATTTTCAAAACTTTTTTATCTATTTTGACGAGAGATGTGCGTAATAGTAAGTCAACATTTCTTTAAAAAAACAATTAAATACCTTTGATGCGATGAGCCGTATTACAAATACAGGCACATAGCGGTATTGTAATTCATAGATATGTAAGTAGCAAATAATAATAGGTAATAAAAAAATAATTAACAACAAACCAAAATAAGTAGTTGTTAAATTTATATACATTTTTTTACATAAAATTAACATAAAAATACTATGTATAAACAAAAATGATTAGTCCAAATACAACGTAAACTCCTGAATAAGCAGCGCTCTTCTGGATTTAGATTAGCTCATTGAACTGGCAGAGCATGTATTCGGATTCTATTCAGAAAACATTTTTCTTAAGAAAAAAACGTTTTTCTAAGTGAATAAAAGTTTCATTTCTTCAGACAACACATTTAAAAAAAATTCTGGTAGAATGGCTCCGTCCATTTCTAGCCTTTGATGTTCTAATATAGTGAATAGAAAGATTATTTCTCGCACTGGTTTTATAATAGAGTAGTCTCTGTTGTGAATGATCATTTAGAATAAATTATTTTTAAAATGCATAAGACAACTGAGGTTAATGCAAAAACCGATTATACTATGAATAGACAGTCCATGGGATACAAAAAAATTAACCACATTAACTACTCATGACGCATGGTGTTGTCAGAAACGTCTACTTATTTAGAAATAAATACAAAAATAATGCTTCTCTAAAAACGAATTTAACCAGCCGATCGGATGCAATTCGTCTCTGACTCAGCCTCTGGGCATTGTGCAAGGCCAAGTGTGTCGGCCTAGGCGTTGTGCTACGCGAAAATGTCCCGATAGATCCCAACTATACGGGACATAATACAAAGTTGGGATTCATTTAGGGGTTAATTTATTTTACGTTGAACGGATTGCCTATTCAAAGTAAACTGCTCAAAAAATTAGTCGACGCAGCATATTTTTTCGTCATTTTTAACAGACTGTATCTCGGAAACGCCTTAGCCGATTTTTAAAAATTAAAAAGGTTCTGAAAAGCCATTATTTGTTTAATCAACTGGAGAAGACTTTGATAAAAAAAAATTTTTTGTATCATACAGAGTGTGAAAAAATATAATGCTAAAATGAAAAATTTTAACTCTCTGCACCTCTTGCAATAGTTATTCTAGAACTTTCATAGTAATCACATTTAGAAGCTTTATTCGATATCCCGGGCCGTATTCGGCGGTTTTTAATTTTTTGTTTAGAAAAAAAGTTACAGGATATTTTCAAAAAATTTTTAAATTAAAAAAACTAAAATTTCTAGGGATTCTTATATTTATTGTAGAAATTCCAGGACTTTATTGTCCCAGTTTCTGTATATCCAGAGGTATAGAGGTTTTGCATTTTTTTGTTTAGAAAAAATAAGTTACATGGTGTTTTCAAAGAGTCCGTAAAAAGTTAAAGAATATAAATTTCTATGACTTCTCACATTTAATATACAACTTTCGGGACTTTATTATCCCAGCTTTTCTGTACACAGAAGTACAAACTTTTTTGTGTTAGGTTTACAGAGTATTCTCAAAAAGTCTGCATTTTTGAAATTACAAATTTCTATGTGCTCTTTTTATTACTGTGGAACTTTCGAGACTTTATTATTCCAGTTCCTCTGTACAAAAAAATATGGTGGATTCGTATTTTTTGGTTTAGGAAAAAAAGTTAAGTACAGGGTGATTTTTATGTATACAGGGTGTTTCAAGAAAGGCTCACAGACAAAAGTTGCATTCTTATAAAATAGAACACCCCATATTTGACTTGCTATTTTGATTCGACTGGAGAAACAAAGAATTTTGATACCACACCATATGCTCAACTTTTTGTTTTTGAATTATGAATAATATAAAAATAATTATTGAATTTGGGCATATGGTGTGTGGTATCAAAATTCTTAGTTTCTCAAGTGAAATCGAAATATCATGTCATATATATATATATTCAATTAAACTTTTGTCTGTCAGCCTTTTCTTGGGACACCTTTTATACATACATACCATGTAAAGGTTATTTAGAAAAATTCGGCATTTTTTAAAATTTTTGTTTTAGATACGAGGATGGTTAAAATGATGCAAAGTTGTGCAATTATGTGACTGAAAATATCCTGTCTAGAAACTAGAAATTTTGAGTAGTTCCGGAAATATTCGAGAAAAACTGAAAATTACAAATTTCGATTTTATTTTTTCTGGCGTTATTTTATAACGTACAGAGGTCAAAACGAAATAAAAAATTTCATTGTAACTAAGAGACTATGTAGAGAGATAAAATTTTCCATTCTTACATTATATTTTTCACACCCTGTATAACACACAAAGACCACTCCAGGACATTGATTAAACAAATAATTGCCTTTCAGAATCTTCCCAATTTTTAAAAATCGGGTTTTTTGAACAGTTTATTATCTGTCTTACAGAAATCTGGATAACTCTGGTCTCAGACCTTCAATCACTTCCATAAATTTTTTTGTGCAGCAAACACTTTATTTATTTATGTATTCATATATTAATTTATTGACGGGTAACCCATTTTATAAAATTACGCTTAAACTAAGTCTAATGTATCATAAAAAGCAAACACAGACTGATGGGGAAAAGAAGAACGAAGAGGAACGAGAAATCCAGCTTCTGGGCAGTGTCCCCAACACAGAAAAGCACAGTTAAAATAGTTGTGTTAAAAAAATGACTTCCATAGTTGCGTTTGATCAAATCCCTTATAATATTTATATTTTTAAAACATCTTAGAAACCGTGACGGGATTCAGTTTTATAAAAACGTGGTATTTGGCTTGGTCCATTTTGGGTAGTTTAGTGTTAGAAAGTTTTGAGGATCCTGATTCTACTTACCCACAAAACTCCGCTGGGTACGCTACTGTACTTCATGTATGATTTTCTATACTCCTTTTGATCCGATTTAATTTTACCTGTGCTCTCGTGTACTTTTGTATTTTTTACGGCTTCTTTATATGACCCTTGATGGGCCATCACGTTATCGGCCATCGGGACTGCCAATATTGTGCAGTTATTCACACAACTATCCATGCATACAGTTAGTTTTAGTTGTCATATTGCCATCGAAAGCGTTAAAAAAGGTCGAGTTAATTGTATTTCTACTTATTTATTCATCTTCTGGGCACAAGCTTAACCGGTAAACTTCTGGCTCCGATGAAATATCTTGTAACGTACTTCAGATTTGTGCTGAAAAGTTTGTACTCCAATCTGTCACTTTCCTTGTGACTTTTTGGGAGGAGAGTGTCAATTTTCAAATTCAACGTTCCTGTATAAGATTTTTGGAAGCTTTAAACCATTCAGCGTTCTTGTTGTAAATACATTTTAGAGAACCTTCCTGATTATACTACTGCTATACTAGAGATTTCAAAGAAACAAAAATATATACACGGACACACAAATAATTTAAAATTTATAAATTCGTTTATCCAAACTCCAGAATAACAGTAGAGGATATAGAATAATTTTGCGCTGAAGTGGTCTCCAAGTCGACTAAATCAGTACACAGCTACATTTTTTTAATTCAGATCCCAAACAAGTTGATTGTAGTTTTGTTATTGAAATATTAAATTATTATAATAATTAGTTTATTATCTATTGTAACAATAACTCGTAACTAAACAGTGAAAGTGTGCGGTATGTTTGCAGCCCTGATTTAGTGACGGTAGACCTTTATATTTCTAAAGAGGAAAATATTTAAAACGCGTTAAGTGACCATGCTAAATTGTAAACTGTGCAAATAGTTTTGGTAATTTCGTAATCTCAATTCAAAATATATTTTTTTAATAAGAGCCTTCAGCAAATTTACAGTTACGCAATTTATAAAAAAATTTAGTTATATGCCTGTAAATAATAACAATAAAAAACTGTTCGACCGATAAAGGACAAATTGAAGTTTGATTTGTTTTAGCAGGGATTGTAGCGAATGAGTGAGTATTAAGTACTTAGCTATATTTTCTGTGGTCTAATATTAATCTGCTAATAAATTAACTTTTTATTTTAATTTAAGCCTGTCTTCTTAAACTCTCTACAAGTGCGGAACTTGGGGACAACGCTTTCTTGAATACAAACAAGGATTTTTTAAAGGGAATTTTAAAATTATTTTGTTTCCCAAATACAATAATATAACAAATTTTGCAAAAAAAGCCAAATACAGAAACAAGCATAAAAAGCAACGTATTAGAGATAAGTATACGGAAACGAATGTGTAAGTAACAAACAACATTTTTTGGTCAAGTTTGATGCATCATTGTATCATTACTTGGAATGCAAAAATCAAGTTGTTATTTAAAAAAAATAAGTTCGGGTGGGGTCCGAAGACGAAACGGTCAAGGAAAAAATAAAATACATTTTTGAAATTTTTTTTCAAAAATTATCCAATCGAAAGAAAACATTTTAACTTTTTCCACCCTATTGATGATCACCCAATTGAGCAATTTTTTCTTGTAAAATTAATAATAAAAAATTCAGATTTAGATTAAAGTGGAGAAGCTATGGGAGCTTTAGCCCCAGGTTCCGTTCTTTTGCGGTGATTTATATTTGAATAGGTGAGCCGTGGATTAGAGAGGAAATGGTAATTTATTAGGCAAATTCAAGTCATCGGTTGTATTCAAGAGCGATCAAAGGGCCCCCGAATAGCCCGATGATTTTTTTTAGCCATCATTTATTTCTAAAGGGCATTATCACGCGGCTGAGCGACCCCCATTAAACTTATAATACTTAATCCGGCCCTGGAAAAATTGTCTATATGTCGAGAACAAAAAAGACACTGTAAATTATAAGTAATTTGGAAGATTTTCATACAGGTTTTTCCTGCATACACTGATGTCAAATAAAAATAAAATCAAAATTTTTATTTAGAAGAAACTCTAGTTTTAAAAGAAGAAATAAAATTTTTTCGTTTTGTTTTTGGGTTATTTATTTATAATCGCTCATTAAATTATACGATACTTCGAGGAGTACGTATTTTGCAGGAACATTTTGTTTAAAGTATCTGATATCTAATTGTTGAGGACTTTATCTTGGTAGGTGGCCTGAAGATTAGATCGAGTTCTTCGATTAGCAGATTTCACTAATTTTTAGCGATGGGCAGTTCCTCGTTAGTTAGTCCTTTTACGTCATGCTGTTGGTGAGTATTTGGGTATTGACACCGCTCATTTTAATCGCAGCCCCTGGCGTCACCCTGTCGTATGGTTCTCTGATGGAGGTTTTTCTCTTTTTGGGCTATAGCTGTTGCGTGATAGGGTCCCATCTCATTAGCCCTCTCGAACCCCAGATAGTGGCATTTCTCTGAAGCTTCGGTTAATATCAATTTCCATGGATTTATTTTCAAGAAATTGAGATAATCCCCTACTCCGATTTTTTCTAGTACTGATCGGTACGCGGAAGAAGAATACTATAAGTGTTAGTCAAGAAATATCAACAGAGCAAGATTTAGGGTGGTTGGATGCGTTTTGGAATTCATGAATTTGGGATGTCAGCATCAGCCTCAGCTTCGCCTGGATCATCGTTACCAGTCGCTAATTGTCAAATTTCTCGGTTGTCTTTACACATAAAAATTCTAAACCACGTACTTTTATAGTCAGCAATAAGATGCCCATTTATTGAAATAATATTATACAGGGTGTCTTTTAAAATTGAAAAAGTCAAGGCACATTTTTTTTTATTTTTTTAGGACAAAAATGATTGGGCAGATCAAAGTTCCACATTTTTGCTACAAAACATAGTCTTACATTTTTGTTGTCCTAAATCAAGAAATAGGGTAAAATCGAGTTTACAACAAAATGCAGAATTTTTTCATTAACTTTTCCAAGTTATGCCTTACTGACATGACGTCAAGATGAATATTTTGGCAAGACGGGACTTTTTATTCCGACATCTGTCCAGGATTTCGCATTTACTGAATAGTTTCTTTAAGCTTTAACTCTAAAGTCCATTTCAACTTCTTCTCTGAACGATAAATATTCTGTTCAATATAAATGACATCTTTTGGGTTTTTGGTAAATCCTCAAATTTCATGAAATTATAGTATGATCTAGATCTTGGTCTATTCTGATTAAAAGTCTTCTTAGGCAAAATTCAAGCCTATAGTTACTTATGAAGTAACCGACGACTTAGCTCAGTTGAAGTAAGTTTTTGAGCTGAACTATTTTGTTGAAATAGACAACCAAAGAATGCAATATTTCTCTCTAAATTAACTCAAGTAAGATATCTAAAGTCAGAAATCCGGTAGACTTAGCAGGGGCAAGGGGGAAGTTAGATTCTAACTTACTTATAATAGATCCCACGAGCAACTAAGTTAGTTTTCTTAAGATTAGCTAAGAAAATGTGCAATTCGTAAACTGATTGTGACTAGTTTCAGAGATAAAGGGTAGTAAACTCGATCTAATTTCATATAAAATATATGGGGTAAACAAACAAAAAACATTTTTTAGATACCTACCTTAAATAAATAGAAGTAATTATCAAAATTAGAAAAAAAAATTGTTTTATATGAACATAAGTTCACAAATGCATTGTTTTCGATATACAGGGTGTTACATTGTAAGCGTTATTTGCCCTATATCAAGAAAAAAAAGGGATTTTGAACCTATGTTATATAAAATATTTTTTCTTATTTTGGTAGTATTGTACGCTATATATGTTTGAAAAAGTAATTTGGTATCAACATATTTTCCCCATGTATTTTATGGGGTTTGTATAAAGTTTAACAACCTGTCTCTCTGAAAGTAGTCATATGATTCGCTTCTGTCCATGAAGACTCGGGAGATCGATGTTTATAACATACTAAAATTTTAGTAATTTGACGGTTCACTAAAAACCCATAAGAATGTACACGCCTTTTTAAGTTTTGACAAACACACCTAACAAGCAATAAACACTTAAAGGAAAAGACCAATTAAAAAGTTTCCTATTAAAAAAAAAAAAATAAGAAAACGTGCGAAGTATGCGGTGAACATGAGTCAGCTAGAATTAACATGCCTTGTGGTCGTCGCAAACTGTAGTTTGACGCAAATATTCGATTTGCGGGAAATATAGTGCGCTGGGATTTCAGAGGGAAAGATTCCGATAGCACTAATCATTTAAAAATACTTTTAACCCACTTCATTAATTTTATATTCATTGGCATAGAAACTTATTATGCAAATTTTTCATTATTTAATTATGCGTGGGGATAAGAATAGTTATTACCGAAAAGTGAAGCATCTCTAAAATAGTTATCGGAAGGGTCGAATCTGGGCAGTTGTCAGAAGTTAATTTTTATCTACAATTTATACAGGCAACTGCCCTAAAAAGAATGCAATAAAAATCGGTAAATTCGCATTTACCGAGAAATTTTCGCTTATAGAATTCCACTACATACAGACAACACAGCGTATATATACATATAATTATTTGGTAACTATTAACTTTATGCAAATCCTATAAAGTGTAATTTATTTCTTTTTTTGTATTATTCATAAACAACTATTTATTAAAGATTTTATCTGTCTGTAGTGAAATTCTGTAGGACTTTATTTTTAATTTATCAATTTATTTTTATATTATTACTATTTATTTTTCATAACTTTATTTACTTAGTCTTTAAAAAATAAATTGCTATTTATTATTTTCTTCCATTAAAATAACGTTTTAACTAAAAACCCAAATAGCATATTATAATCATATATGGGCTAAAGTGCTGTGCTATTGGCTAATATCCCTGGCTAATTGGCTAAAATTGCTAGCCAAAATAACCGTTGTACTACAGTATAAAGACGGAAATATGGCTAAAATGGGGAATAATAATCAGGCCATAATGGGGTAAAAATGGCCAATTGGCAATTATACGACCCTCTCTAGTGATTTTATGGTTGGGTTTATTAGCTACTTTTTGACTTTAAAATCGAGCTTTTCTAGCTGAATTCTGACTTGATTTTTAGCCGAAATTTGAGTGACATTTTTTCCGATATTTACCTAAATAATTTCTCATTTTTTGCCTTTTCTTCATTTATATGATAAATCATCAATTGTTTCAAATTATGTAGGAATAGTATTAACAGAGCCAATCAGTGTAAGAATTTATGAGCCAAGAGGAAATGCAAATATAACAAATCATGGTTTCGTAGAAATACGTACACTTTGACTTATTGTGTAAAATATCTTAAGAAGTTTGACGGTTGGTAGGGACAAAAAACACTTGCGCAGGAACTTATACTGTTAAAAGAATCTAAGATAGGCATGTAAAACACGCGCCCCTACTTAAAACTAAAAATTTCGTTTTCTAGATTTTTTTTTTATTTTGGAAATGTATTTTACTAAGAAAATTGGTTAGAGTCCATTTTTATAGCTAAAAAGGATATGTTTGTTTAAAGTGGTCAAGTAATGGCTGCTAGGAAATTAGTTTAATTTTAGGTACAATCAATATATAAGCCAAAATGTAGCAACATTTACTAAAATTTTCAAAAAAAAAGTCGGTGTTTTCTATAATATGTGGTGGAATATTTAATCTTTTTATTAGACATTTTGTATGGTAAATAATTTTTATATTTCATTTTTCTAAATAAAACTTCGGTTTGACTAAGTATAGTTTTATAGATTATAAACGCAAATTTGAAAATGTGGCATTTTTGGCACTATTATAGTAAAAATAAACGGAATGAAACTACTCAATTTTAGTTTAATTTTGAAACAAAAATATGATAATAAAAGCTATATTTTTTCTCTCAATTTTTGTTGTCCTAAAATGTCATAATCTTCTTATATAGCTATTATTACTATAAAGAAACTTAAATACTTGCTAAAATATGTCTGGTTGGCATTTGGGAAAAATGTCTATTATATTCTGAGCCCGATTTCTATTGATTAAAATACCATATTCTGGCATTTTAAACAGCTATGCTTGCTATAATTTAACTTCAATACTTACTAGAATATATCTGGTTATGTTGTGGCAACAAAATTTACAGATATTTCTACTTTTTGGCCATCCAATATTACAAAAAAAAGTTGGAGGTTTAATTACCCCATAAAATATATTTTTTGGCCAAGTAATTATGCTACAGCCTATCAACATTAAAAACTGCTATTTGGAGCCAAAAAATATAATTTGAAGCGAGCTTTCATGGCAGAAAACAAACCAAGAGTCATTTGTCAAAATTTGATGAATCTCTGGGGGATTTACCAGTTCACACTTGCGTTTTATGCAATATGCGTAGTTTTTTGGCTCTAAATTTTTAAACATTTCATTAGGCGTCTATTTTGTTCCAGCATAATACCTTATACACTCCAGTGGCGAACGGTGGCATAAGGCAGGTGTTACCTAAGGCTTTTAACAGTTAACAGGTCTTGGGTGTCACCAGCATTATCTGGATCCCTAATATTTAAAAACCAGATACAAAGAAGAGAGCTGTATTCTTGATAACTGTGTTTTCTGTTAATATCTACAATTTGTTCGGGCAAAGAAGAACTCGGGCGTCCTTTATACATGACTGCTTAAGGGTTCTGTTTTCAGTAGCGAGAGGCCGAATCCAGCGGTAGACTCCACAGGAGCACAAAGCAGCAACCGCCCTATTTTAACGGTTATACCGTTAAAGTTATATACTTCTTCTTTCTTACTGTTGTCGCAGTTTCGCTCGTGGCTTTTAATGTTGTAAGAGCAGCCTAAACATATTTAGTAGATTTCTACTTTTTTAGTCGATTTTCAGCATCGTGGCGAAAATTTTAGCGGCTAATTTTTTTACTAGATTTCTTGTAGTTTTATTCTGTAAATTACAGAAATTTGCAAAAGATTTTTTTTGTTTTATTCCAAACTCTTGAAAACAATGAAAACTGACAATGCAGTAAACTGTAGTTGTACGAGGATTCGCTTTTGAGACCTCCAATTCTTTCTTTTCATTTTCGACAAAAGCGATTCCTAAAATTTTGTATTTAGATGCTAGAAACAAACTACGATCCGCGAATTTGCAATGTGCCGCATGCGTAAATAGGGATGCACGATACGATCTGAAGTACCGATATTTCGGATCTATGACTAAAGTATCGGTACAGGAAAAAATCGTATTAAAAAGAATACTTGAAATATCTATACAATTTCTAAATAATAGTAAGTTAGAAATTTTGTCTAGGCAGACGATTACATTTATTATTTTTAAGAAATCCAAAATAATTGAATCTCCTTGATTTTAAAAGAAGCAAGGAGAAAACTTATACTAGAAGATATTATTTTTATATAACATAAGAACACCAACATTTTCATATTATAAATCATAAGTTAAGTAGCCTGACATTTCTAGCGTTTTAAAGACAAGTAAAATTTGTAATTTTAAGTGTCCATAATTTTAAAAGTTCAGAGTTAAAATCTTCAAACACTTAGTAATTTTATCAATACAATGTATACCATCATTCCATGGCGGACATAAAATTCTGATATAGCATCACTGTAGCCTTTGGACTAATATAAAACGTAGACTGTCAGTCAGTTACGTATTTTGCCCAGTTATTTTATTTTTTCACATGACAATTAAAATTAAATATAGTTGTTTTAAAATATTTTAAATATTTGGCCATGGCCATTCTTCTCAATAAACTTTAAAACTTTTACAACATTTTTAAAATTAATGTATGTGAATTAGTGACATAAGCGTCATGATTTTCAACAATCTTTCTGTTAGTTCGACGTGATGTCGGAGATGACAAGTTTAAATTATGACATACCAACTTTGCCGTTCGTTTCTTTGTATAGATTTATGTCAGCTTGAAATAATCAAGTATTAGCATTTATTTAAAGTAAACGTGTATTTCTCAATTATGACCAGGTTGAACGAAAAACAAAAAGCTGGATTAATAATTCGTCTAAGGGAAGGGAACAGTATAAAAAACATGATGAAACTAAAAAATGCAGAACTAACAGCACAATTTTATTGGCAAAATTTTATTGGTTTAATTTTGAAACAAAAATATGATAATAAAAGCTATATTTTTTCTCTCAATTTTTGTTGTCCTAAAATGTCATAATCTTCTTATATAGCTATTATTACTATAAAGAAACTTAAATACTTGCTAAAATATGTCTGGTTGGCATTTGGGAAAAATGTCTATTATATTCTGAGCCCGATTTCTATTGATTAAAATACCATATTCTGGCATTTTAAACAGCTATGCTTGCTATAATTTAACTTCAATACTTACTAGAATATATCTGGTTATGTTGTGGCAACAAAATTTATTTCCAACTTAATCTTAGAATTTATAATGCCCAGCCAGAATTTGGGATTTTATGCTAGATGACGCCAGTACTAATATATTAGCTAAATATTACGTATCGAATGGTATCGATATACAGTATAATGTATCTATACATAACTCGTTTTAAAAATGTCGATACGAAATATCGTGTACCGCAGCAATTGAATACTCAATTATGAACAATATTTATTAGGTAAA
This sequence comes from Kuschelorhynchus macadamiae, assembly GCA_030620095.1. NCBI lineage: Eukaryota > Metazoa > Arthropoda > Insecta > Coleoptera > Curculionidae > Kuschelorhynchus > Kuschelorhynchus macadamiae. Next base: position 345,900 of record JAUTXW010000043.1, read on the forward strand.
CACGTACATGTCCTACATCCTTGGCTAATCTGGTCCTCAGTGCAATGTCTGGCACAAACTCGAAATGTTTTATAAATATCATCAAAACTTAAAAAAGCACAGAATTGTTATTTTTTTATTATTATCGGTCATTTGGATTTGAAAAGCGGCAACGACTACTAAATTTATCATCCCAGTTTGGTACGGCGATAATTACCGATGTTAAACTGGCATCGATGGTTAGCATACGATGTTCGATGATTTTGGCATTGATGTTATAAGTTTGAAATCTCAATAAAATATCGATGTTTTAAGTTTTTTTTAACATCAATAATTCGGTTTTTATTAAGATTTATGAAAATAATAACTGTTGGTAAAAATGTAGCAAATGGAGGCTTCACCGAGCAAGTTACCGAATATACACCGGCAATAATGAGCAGTACCAACGGAAGGTAATAGATAACCCTACTCGTCCGCTGAAAATAAAAATTATTTAGCTCTGGGATCCATGCATACGCACATCTAATACAATTTTTATATTACTGTTTTAACTTCTATTCATCGGCAAAGGTAAAAGCTTCTAGTCTACTTCTGTTTTTCTCATTTTAAAAACCCGAAAACATTTATGGCGTATCTGCTTTAGAACAAATAGCAGCTGATATTTTAAATGTTGCCGGTATTTCCAAATTAGCTCTCATTGGGACATATCTGCAGAAGCTCGGTAAAGCTCTTAAAATAACACTTATGGTACTGAATAAACCCGTTTCTAAGAGAGATCTCGTAAAACGGAAATGAAACAACACAACATTCAAAATGTGACCGTCAAGGGATATTTTAAATCAAGTATTAACACAACTTCAATGGGCATGTAATGTTGCATGGCAATGATATTACGATGATATAAAGAAAACATCACGAAACGGCCAGTTATGTTTTGTACCAGCTGGGTACTTTAGATAATTTAGAGTCATTTTAATAATAAACTAAATTTTGTCGTAGTTGCTTCCGTTTAATTTAGCCGTTTAGTATTATATAAAAAACATCGATGTTCGAAAGACATCATTTCCGTACATCGATAATTGCATTCGATGTTATCATCGATGTCACCCCTTCACTGTCTCATCCCTACCGGCAGGTTTTGTCTGCCGAAGTACCGAATAAAAGACTAAAGCTGGCGTCCCATGTCCAATACATATGCTATGCCACCCCCGTTGTCCGAAAATTGTTCAGGTTTCGTACACAAAAATTGTCCAAGTCCCATAAATCCGAATTTTCGTATCAAAATACTCAAATGACATTTGACAGAACAACTGTTTTCTTTTTATATATATGGTTTAGGCAAATTTTAAATAAAGGTTAACAGTCTTCCGGTTCGTCTCGTCGAATGCAGACCTCTGTGTTATCAACATAAGTGGTTCCACGTGTTCGGTTTTGCTGCTTTATTTCGGGGGGAAACGGGAGGCTTAACCGCTCAGTGTGGAAACTAACGACCCCGCTAGAAAGGGAGCAGGCGTTGTGAACGTGTGAGGCCTAGTTGTTCCTTCATTCTATCCCGTTCGTCTGCCACAGTTCTACAAAGAATATTAGCGTAATGGCCGCTACATGGCGGGACTGGGAGGGGTAAGCGGATAGCTTGAAAGAAAGGGTCATCTCGTGATATCAGTAGTACTCTCAAGGGGCACCTATTGGAAGCCCAGATGCATTTCCGAAATTAAAAGAGGAAAAGTGAAGAAGTATTTTAAAAATTCAGGGTATCCAGGAGCTTTAGAGCTCGCCATCCGGACATCCTACCGGTCGACTTCGAGGGCCGCCGATTTAACGATTATGAGCCCCGGACGGAGAGCAATCTGGCGACTGTCTACTAGCAAAGCCAATAAGTCTTGTTATGTAACAGGATAGGTCAAGTCAAGTCAACTTTGGTCTTGTGATGGTAGTGGTTGGCGGTGGGGGGGGGGGGAAAGAACATCTGTTTAGGCAAATTTTAAACAAAGGTTAGGAAATTAAAGCATTATAGGGCAGTCCAACCATCTGTCATGTCCTACGACAGTAGTAATTTCCAATTAGGCAGTCCAAAAAATCAGCTGCTTGTCCTACGACAGCTATTTGACCAATTTATTGTGGGACTTATCAAACCAATATTTAAGCCTCATTGGCTAAATCAGTTTGCTTGTCCTACGACAACCCAAAAATGACATGACATTGACAGAATGGAGTGTGGAGTGCCTAATTATTTAGCCGTACCTAACCTTATTTTTAAAATTCGGTCCCCGTCTCTAATTTCCATTCTTGATTTTTTTGTGTGTAAATTCTGATAGTGGCGAGGGGGGTAAGACCACCAAACGCCTTGCGTGTGCGAGACGTTGTTGCCATATCAGTCGAATATTATTCATACATCGAAAAATTATCACAATACATATCTATCAAATTTTCGGTTTAATGATTTATTGTTAAAAATATTAGACAAAAATAATTTTTAATATTTTCGGTATTAGGTATTGGGCGTCTGGGGGGGGGAGTAATTACCCTCTCTAGCTCCTCCCTGGTTAAAACTTACATTTTCTAATCTTCATTAAGTATAAAATGGATTTTGAAGACGAAGACGCTTCCCAAGAGGTTGAATAGCCGTGTTCCCACAACCCACAATATGAAGTAATTCCTGGAAAGTATCACTCGGCATTCTGAGATAATTGAAGTATTTTCATTATTTCGTCTATATCGACGCCTTGCTAGTCGTGATCGTGAAACGTTAATTTTTAAATATGTAATTAAAATCCCAAACACAAGAAACAATAACCCAAATAAACCAAACTTATTTAGAAAGTGAGGTTAATACACATCCGATATCACAAAATGTTAAAAATATTTTAAGTGCATGCATCGGATCAATCTTTTAAATATCCGGAAGGAAAATGGCGCCAAAATATTTTGACCAATAGCAGCTCTTTTGTACTATCGTATAATCGAATTTCGGATGCATGATGCATGGAACGGAACGCAATGAAGCTTCAGTATTCGTTTTATGTAAAAACTACTAAAAACAAACCTGCAAAAACGAAACTTAAAAAAGAAGTACACATTTGTGGTACAAAAATGGGTGATAATCCTAATGCTGGAACTAAATATAACGTTTTATAATCTCTATTTGAAAAAAGTATCTAACAAAACATAGAAAAATACAGAAATGTAAATTAACTTTGACGTAAATGGACGAAAAGAAATGACGTAACTTTCATTTCATTGTTCCGTGCTTAAAAAAGAACTTTATTTGTGCGAAAGTGACGCTCTGGGGGTCGGACGGAAAACTACACATTATGAGCCAGTAGTGTCTAGAAAGCCGTATTTTTGTTTTGGGCAATTGGAATGTTTTGTGGTCCAGAAAAATTAAGTGCGTTCCTAAAATGGATCGATGTCGCTTGACTGGCTGGTCACCGATCTGATGAAACGATTCGAATAAAATGCCGCAAAAGCGTTTTTTCTGTGTTATTTTGAGTGTCTATGTTACGGTTTTTTTACTGGCTTACCTAATTATCGTGTCATTTTTGTATTATATATACAATATTTTCGAAGGAACTGAACTAAACTGACAATAAAGGTAATTATTTTGCGGTTTATGCATTTAAAAAACAAAATTAAAGGTAAAACCGGTCTTCCTATAACACTTTCCACTGTTAGGTCATTAAAACTTTATTCACACTTAATATAAATAAAGTGTAACACTATTTGGGTAATATTTTTTAGCGCGGTCTGTTCAGAGCCTCCGTGTTTTTTTGCGCTATTTTTTGATAGTGTTTGAACGAATAATTCTAAATAATCAACGACCATTCCATTTAGATTTAGAGAAACTGTGTTGTTTAAAGACATTTTCTCAAACCGCAATATAAGTATGCCTTTTTAAAGTGTTTTTCTGTATCAGCCTTGTCAAGGAGTTTAAAGGTAGGTTTATTGTTGCCATGTAACAAAACAAAAGTTCACTTGTCATCGTTTGTGGTTTTTGTTAAGTTGAAAATTCAAACGCTCATGGAGTTTGTTGAATTACTGTGATTTTTCAACGAGGTAGGAGACTTTTTAGCTAATAATAGTTATTTCAAAATATTAACTTGCCTTCCCGGTCAATATTTATCATGCTTTGTTTTTTTTTAGTTTTTGGAAATTCATCAAAAAGTACTTAGTGATTTTGACATCTAGTCTAGGCATTTTAGAAAATCATGGTGGTGTGTTGTAAGTACATAATATTTACATTTTTTTATTATTAGGCTTTGTAACGAAACTGTTTACTTCATTCTTTTTAAGTGACTTTCAATACTTTTTCTGAGTACCATAGTTACAAGAAAAACAGGTGTAGATCATATACAGGTTTTATTTGGTCTTAACTTTACCTGTGAAAAGCCACTGGAGGAAATGTGTTCATTTTCTATAGCAATTCATTTGGTTAAAAAATTTATTCGTAATGTAGTATGTAAATTTTAAAACAATGTATTTAATGTAATGGATATGTTATTAAAATAGGTATATAGTAATACATCATACATTTTATTACATAGTTAACTAAATTTATTTTGGGTTACCTATGCCAGAGTCTTTAATGCTATTGAAATGTGCTAGTCAGGTATTTTCTTATATTCATTGTTCTACGATAAGTACAATACATAAGGTTACCAGATTTCCCTTGGCAAGAAAGAGGATAAGAATTCTTCTATACCCTTGATAACGGGGGCTCAGAGGACAAACCAACAAATTAACAAAAAGAAAGGTCGTCTCTCTTGTATTACAGCTAGCATGGATAGATGTCTAGATGACACACAAAAAAACATGGTCTCAGTCATCCATTTGTATTAGACTAATGTCTTTTGTAATGATTGTTGACAGTGATGATGCACAACATTAAAACCAATTATTTTTAATGTAATTGCTGTGAACAATTCAGGCAAATTGTAAAATGTATCCTGGTATGCCCAGAAACATGCTTAAAAAGAAGAAATCTGATAACCCTAATAAAATATAATCAAGCAACTAGTTATAAGTGCATATAAAAAATTAAATAATGTTTAGTGTCTAGTTAAAGTTCAGGTTGTTAAAAGTTACCAGTTGTCTAATATTTTTTTACATAATACCTGATATACATGCAACAAAAATTGGATGTCTGTAAACCTCTATTGATGAAAATGAATATAGATTTTGTAAACCATGTATGGAAAGACAAAACAGCTATGTCATCAGGTGCATATCTAGAATATCGAAATTTCACAAACCCAAATATATTATTTAATTGACAATTTTTCCACAAGTCAGTTATATGTTTGCTCCTAATTATGAAAAAAAGATGGTAAACTAAAATGGCAGACTAGCACTAATTATTTAAAAATTATGATAAAAATAGAGATGCCACTAAATGCAATAAAAATTGGTTAAAGTAAAGGCCGTTTTACATGCTGCAATTCCTCTTTGCAATATGCAATAGTCTTGAACAAAGACATGCGCAGTTTGACAAAAGGTACAAATGTCTTGCCACTGCGCATGCTTTTGTTCAAGACTATTGCAACTTGCAAGAAAGAATTGCCGCATCTAAAACGGCCTTAATAAAATATACTCCACATTGGTAGTAGGTAATTGAAACATACCTACTTACTAATACTACACGTTCATATAGATATATATATATATATATATATATATATATATATATATATATATATATATATATATATATATATATATATATTATATATATGTATATATATATAAATTATATATATGTATATATATATAAATTATATATATGTATATAATTACACTGTATATACATTATATAGATATATATATATATATATATATATATATATATATATATATATATATATATATATATATATATATATATATATATATATATATATATATATATATATATATATATATATATATATATATATATATATATATATATATATATATATATATATATATATATATATATATATATATATATATATATATATATATATATATATATATATATATATATATATATATATATATATATATATATATATATATATATATATATATATATATATATATATATATATATATATATATATATATATATATATATATATATATATATATATATATATATATATATATATATATATATATATATATATATATATATATATATATATATATATATATATATATATATATATATATATATATATATATATATATATATATATATATATATATATATATATATATATATATATATATATATATATATATATATATATATATATATATATATATATATATATATATATATATATATATATATATATATATATATATATATATATATATATATATATATATATATATATATATATATATATATATATATATATATATATATATATATATACAATATGTTAATATATATATATATATATATATATATATATATATATATATATATATATATATATATATATATATTTAGATTAGGAACCTGTCTTTCTTTCTTCTTCTGTTTGTATAATTTTCGTTTTTAATTTTGTTTTAATTACTAGCAATATAGCTTATATTTTAATACATTAACCAGTTTTTATTGTATTTTATTACATGTGTTTTTTTATCATAATTTGCATATAATTAGTACTAGTCTGCCATTTTTTTTCATAGTTAGAGGCAGACATACAACTTGTGGAAAAATTGTACCTCAATTAAATAATATGTTTGGTTTTGTGAAATTCCAATATTCTGGATATGTGCCTGATGGCATAACTGTTTTGTCCTTTCATAAAGGTTCACAACATCTATATTCATATTTCATCAATTGAGCTTTGCAGGCACCACTTTATTTTTTTGAAGTGTATAATCTGGCTTTGACATTTTATAGAATTAATTTGAATAAAAGGCAAAACTGCCATGTTGGTTTAGATTCCTGTCTTCCTCCTTCCCTTTTATAGGGTTGGAAATGAAAAACTCTTGTGTATTGCAGGAATTATGTATTTTTACATCCCACAAGAATTTAGGGATAAATGTAGGCATGTTCTTGCCGCTTTGATACTAACTTCTCGGAACTGAGAAATCTGGTTTCGATTGTGTCATGTTATAAATCATTTATAATAACCTTGCAGCTTATTGTGCCAGTGTGTAGGGATATGCGCTGACACTTCCGCGCTCATCGCCAACCCCTTCACACTTAAGTTAACCTTTCCATCTTAAAACTTGCTCAGATCCAGAATAAGAAAGTCCAGAACTTCCTCTGGGTCGACCTTCACTTACCTTTTGTGATCCAGTGCCTCACAATGGTACACAGTGTGTACAGTTGTCCCATTCTTCTTTCTGTAGAATCTGTAAGTTAGGTCACCAGCATATACCCCTAACTTATGTAGGTGTTTCTTGACATGTCCTGTCAGGGTGCATGTTATTGTCCTGAACTGATTTTTGCTAAGAAGGAAGAGATTTTCAGCAAGTATAACATTAGATTCCTTAAAATTTTGGCTGTGTCTATGTCCCTGTTTGTATTTTGCCGATGGATCTTATGACTATCCCTCACCGATTTGTTTACACAGCCTCATACAATGCACATGCTCATGAGCTTTCTGTTTACCTATGATACCATTATAAAATCATTTATTAGCAAAAGATTGCTATGAACAACAACAAACAAAACACTCAATAAATACAAAGATAAAAAAACTCCAAACACACTAGTAGCTTCTTTTTATATCCCCTATACTTAATTTCCTAAATTTTCTTATAGTTAAAGTTGCTCTTGCATATTATGGTAATGCATTATATGCTACCATTCCCCTATAAAATAAAGAATTCTGTGCTCTACTCTTCTGGGTAAATTAATCTTTGATGTATTGACATAAAATTTAAAGTTGATTGTATTTGTAGTGTGGATTTATAATAGTTTTATATACAATAATCCAGTGATTGCAATGTCAAATTACTGGCATACGCTTCTAAAAAACCGTATCTTTTTTTTATAAGTATATAACTTAAGTACATGACTATTGAAATGTAACTTATTGTCTAACTATGTCTAAATATTTACATTCATTATAATACTGAAGCTCCTCATTGAAGTCATTTTTGACTAACCATTTTTCAATGGTCTTTAAGTCATTCTTGATTTTTTTAATTGCTAAATTCATATCTATATCATTCACTGAAATAAATGTATCATGCCCAAACAAGTTCAGCATAGTAGTTTCCAAGAGACACTGATTTATATCGTTTATATACATCAGGAACAATACTGGTCCAAGTATTGTTCCTTATAGAACTCCATTACACATTTGATTCTTATCAGAAAGCACACCATCAACACTAGTGCTGATACCACTTTTCATGAAGATAATTCTCGAACCATCTATACACATCATTTTCGTGATAAAATTTAGCTTTCAGTAGTCTCAAAGCCTCATATGAACTCTAAGAACACCATTACTAAACTTTCATCCATATCTATCAATTCCATCCATTTTGAAATCGCTAACTGCAGAGAAGTTTCACAGGAATGTTTGTTCCTAAACCCACTTTGATTGTCTATGAGAATTTAGCTGGTACTTAGGTGCTCTAACAACTAATCTTTAATGTACATTTCAACTATTTTTCCTGTTAGTGGCAACATATTAATTGATCTGAATTCTTCCATGTTTCTAGTATTACTAACTACGGGACTGGAGTTAGCACTGAGACCTTCCATCTATCTGGCACTTGATATTGACATATTTATTATAATAGCTATCTTTTTAATCATAACAGTGCCTCCCTTATGGTAAATGTCTCAATCATTATCATCCGAAGAAGACTGTTTCTGCAGTCGTTCAACAAGCTTCATAACATCATTCTCTTTCAACAAAGTAAATTCCTTCAGTTGCTTTAGTTCTATTGAGATATTTTCTCCACTATTATCATCCTTGGGTACTTCATACTGTCTAGCATTATAAGAAACATGCTTAATACTATCAGTATAATATTATATTCTTTTCTTATTTATTTTATCTCTTATCTTATTCATAATTTTTATGTGTTTTTTCTTTATTCCAACCAGTTGTTTAATATTTTTCCACATTTCCTTACTGTTATATTTATTTTGATCAATTATTTGTTCATAATATTTTCGTTTCTTCTTCCTTAATAGATTTGTTACTTTATTTCTTTGATGTCTGTATAAAGTCCAGTCAACAACATTTTCACTAAATCTTGCTATTTGATATAAACTATCCACATGTCCATGAACTGTGTTCTTTTTTGTTTTATTGGTGCTACTTCATCCAATACATTTTGTACTGTGCAGATCCTCAGTCAAGTAATTGACACTGTCTTCCTCCATCCAACACTGATTCTGTAATTTGATTTCAAATTCCTGGGGTTCTGGGGTTATATTTTCTTCTTATCTCTACCCTTTTTTTACATAATATTTTTCTTTCTTTTCTTGTACTACTTTTATTCTTCAATACCAAAGTTTCAACTAGGTGCGTCATGGTCACTAAATTTTGTTTTTTTAATACATGTTAATATTATAGTAATTTGTAAATAGAACATAAATAGTACTCTTTGATTGTCTTATACCATGATTATATTCATCATCAAATTCACCAGTTGATCCTTTTGAGTTGGGTTTCTTCCTATTTCATTATTCAAATCTTCAAAGAGATATACATTCTTTATTTTCTTTGTACAATTCTCTTCAAGAAATGTAACAATGTGAGAGAGAAACTCATTAACAGGGGAGTTAGGTGATTGATATATACAAATGAACATATCCTGTTTAATAATAAAGCGAGATAATCATAACATTTTATCAATCTTGAATAAAATATGTTGGTAAAAATACAATGTATTTTTTATAAAACATATGTCTACTTTGAGCATCACACCTTATTGAAAAGTAATTGTCAATATTTATTTTAGTTTGCTGAATGTCCTTCATGATATGAGTCTCAGTTAGTATAACAATGTCTGTATTTGATTTTTTGCCTAATCTCCTCAAATTTTACAGGCTCTGTACATTAATAAACTTGACCTTTTTTACTCTACACTCGTCTGGCTATGTTCTTCACTACGTCTTGGACATGATTTTTTTATCAGAACATTATTTTGCTGTTTGTTTAAAATTGCAGCAGTTGCAACACTTAATTTAACCTCCAACTTTTCCATTAGTATATCAAATGTTTCACTGTTCACCTCTGTTATTTCGTTGAACTTTTTATTTTGTACTTGTGAAATGAAAGATATCAGACTTGAAACTTTCCCATGAATTACTAATTCTGTTCTGTTGTACAACTTTTTCTAAGTTTTTGTCTCTTGGCACTGACTCAGGTAAAATAATGATATTCTAGTTCTGGTAGTACTGAAATCTTATACACCTTTCCTAGATCCTGTTCAATTTTCTTCTTTAGCTGTTCAAAACCTTGTGTTTTGTCATATTCAAGTAAACAGCTATCATTTATCAGACTTTCACTAATCTGCACATCCATATCTAATGATACTGGGTCAATACTGTTCACCAAGTAAATTTTAACCTCTCCGCTATACAACTCCTTTTGCAATGCACAGTTCTTATAAACATTTTTTGAATATTGTATTGTTCGCTCTTCCTTTAACTGCTCAATTTTAAGAAGATTTATGATTTCATTTTTATCTTTTATTATAAGTAACTTGCTAGTTTTTCCAGTGACGCATGCATCACAAGGAAAAAAACATTTTCCCACTTCCTGTGAGTTGTAAGACCTTAACCTCAGATGATGTAACCTCTCCATAGATCTTCTGCATCCAACACAATAAAAAAGATTTTTTTGTAAATTTTTCTTTTGTTTACAAATCTCACTATTCATGTGTTTGGAGTAGAAAAAACCACAAATACATAATGTTCAGTGTGGAATAAAATGTTCCTTTTGCAGAAAATATTGTTGTACCTTCACTTCTGCAGGTTAAACTAGTTCTCTATTATTGTTTTTTAACAAATATTAAACTTAAAATCTCAGATGATATGGCCTGAAACCCAGAGCAACTTGATAGTGTTCTGTTCTACCAACGCACATACTTCATCTAAGTACTGAAATATAAATCGTTTATTTAGTCACAGCTAATTTGTAATTACAATAGTCAGTTAGCCTTTAGGGCCTGGCCATCTTAGCAGCTGTAAATGGGCAGATCTACATAAGCCTTCCTTTTTTCCCACACACATTGAAACTTGGCGACGATTTCTTTTGGATGTTCCTTTATCGGTTTTTGACCCACGTGTGAACCAGACCAACTGATTACAAAGACACCTCACATCCCATCTCAAAGCGCAGATAGATGGGGGCCGGTAGTCTCTCTAGGGAAACATTTTCTGTATAATTTCCTACCTATTGTGAAAGTAACTTAAATTCATTTGCTACACTTTAAATTTTGTCTGTATCTATAACAATAATCAAAGTAAAAGTCCAGTGACTAGAGACATATTTGGTGTCGTTCTTCAAAAAAAATTCTGCAATATTTTTCAAGATATTCAATTCACCCAAAACAGATTTTTGCACATTTGAAACGAGTTTTTTCAAAAACACGTGCTCTTGGTAAATTTTTGATATTTCATAGAGGGCCCTCATATGTACAATATAAAAAAGGTGTGATCCACTAACTAATTTTTTTTGTAAGCTTGAACATTCAGTTACTTGACATATATATGTTATAACAATATGAAATAAAAAAAAGCAAAAATAATTTTGTACCCTGTTAAAGGCTAAAAGTAAAAAGACCAGTTTTTTTCTTTATTAAGAATTATCCTTCTCTTAATGAAATAAGATTATAATAAAATAAGATTTTCCATAGTTCGCAATATTTAGTGAGACATTTTTTTGTGAATAACACAAATAGGAGTTAAAATATGTAATTTCTGTCCTTGTTTAATTATTTATTTCATTTATAAGCAAGTATCGCTTAAACTAGAGCCTATGTGGCTTTTTATAAAAGTTCTATATGCTTGTTATACAGGGTGTTATATATTATTATTGAACATTCCATGGACAGTTGAGTCAGATCCAACCTCAGGAATTCATTTGATAATGAATGAAATCTGTTTATAATTATATGCAAACCTTATATGAAATTTAATGTTATAGAGGCATGCATATTTGAAAACAATTTCATATGTTTTGGTGTTTAAGAACCTACTATCAATTTTAACGAAAAAGCTGTATTGGCCTTTGTGTAGCTACTGTTCTTTGCAAATATTTATCTTCGAATTTGCTTATTAATAACGATGGATTACACAATAATTAAGTAAATCTGTTTAAAATTTTATTTAAAATTCATAACATACATACATCTAACATTTAAAAATCATTATCAAAATCTGTATAAATCGCAACTAAGTCTGTAAAATTAGAGAATATTGTGGACGGAAAACACAACTGTCATAAGTATTATTTGCTTATTGTTAATCCAGAAATGTAGAATTTGAAATTGATTGAAACTAAAGCTAGCGAAATTTGCCAATGCCGTTTACCAATACCATTTCTAAATAACTTTCTGGTCATAAAAAAATTACAAACATTTAGAAAATTCTTACATTATGCTGCATAAAAATTTTCGCCAGAAATTTTCTTTAAATGATTTTGGTTAATAAGATGGCATAGTAACTATAGCCTCAATTGTCTTAATGTCAGTCATTTTCTACTATCTAAATTCAACTTATTCATATAACTAATAATAATTGGCCATTTTTAAGAGATATATAATCCCCAAACATGTACTGGATTTTGTATATTTTATGATGATATATTATAAAATAGAAATAATCTTGTGCATGTTTAAGCTGGAATCATGGAGTAATATACTGAAAAGAAACTTTACAATTTACAATAATATAAAAGTATAAGTAACAAAAATATACTTTGTAAATAGTTATTTGTAATTAACATTTGGAATGTATTTCATTTAAAGTGGTTGTTTAGATCCTCTTTGTGGCAAAATAGTCAACTACAACTACGGAATAGAAACTTAATAATAAAAATTACTAATTCTCTAATTAATTAGTATTCTGTTATTTAATAATATTCAAAAAAATGTAACAAAAAATATGTGATCCCTGCTATCAGTTTTTAATGTCTTATATGTAGCTTAAGTGTAAGCATTTTGTAAATTTTATTTCAAAAAGCAACATAAGCCACATAATTTATGTTAATTTAATCACTTGAGCTACACTTACAGTGGCTACTAATTTTATTATGTTTGTTTTGACATCTTTATATAATTTGTCAGGACCTAATTCTTCATATAACTACATTGTTGTGAATAATTAGTTAATGTTATCATTGCACTTCAATCACTTTATCTAATTTAGAAGCAGCGTTCGTATTTTAAAAGCAAAATACAGCGAAATAAACTATCTAACTTTGTAATTGACTGCGTCAGGGATTTTTGTTAATGGATTTACAACAAATGAACAACTATTTTTAACATCTTAACTAAGTATTTTAATTCTGTAAAGCTCAGGTACGTCAAATTCATGTAAAAACCACTATAATGTCTTGGAAGGCAATTTTTAAATTTTGCTTATGTATAAATCTCATAATAATAATTATATTTTTACCATTCATCTATAACTGTTTTTTATTTTAATGCTAAAAGGTATTCTGGAAACTTTACCATTTAAAATTTATTTTAGTTTGCTATATATACTAATCTATAAATTTTAGTCATATTGAAAAGAAGAAATTTCCTGTACTTTATTATCAGTTTGAAAGAATGGTGAATGTTACTCCTACACATAGTTGTTTTTATCAGCAACTGAAAAAAATTACTTTTTGTGGGCTTTACTAACTGAATTTGACAATATAAACTTATCCTATATTAATATCTAGCATTACACATTTAATTCACTTTGGACGGTCCATGTTAATATGAGATTTTTATAATTTTATTTAACACTTCCAAAATCTCATATTAAAATCACAAGTTTTATATACAAATCTATCATTCACTTAAAATAACAAGGCACTATGAGAAAAAGGCCTCAAGCAGATCTGAAGTATGTACAGTCTTTAAAAATTTTAAGAGATTCCATTCAGATTAGAATTTTGGCAAAGGCTTTTAAAACATATTTTTGAATTTCTTATTTCAAAACAATAAGTTTTGTGCTATTAACAGGCATTTCCAAAATTTGGATTGTACATAATTTTTAGAGATAAGAGATAAACAGAGTCATTTTTAAGCTAAGTTTTTCTTTCCTCACCTACCTCAGTCCAAAAACTCCAAATGACACCATCATTAAAATCAAAACTATTAGTAGATTTGCATGTATACTTGTGCCTGCTGCCAGCCTACACCTAAACATGTCAAATCTAGTTTCGTTGTTGTCTACTAAATTACCGAATTCAGCTTCAACTAGTTGCCCGTCATAATATGTTATGGGATCTTCAAATGGATACTCAAAACCTTGTTGGCACTCGCATTTGTAGCCCCCAGTTTCGAAACCTCTGCCCAATATGGGAACACACTGAAACAATTTTAAGATCTTTAATAGAAAGTTAACTTAGAATTATCTGATATAGCTATTATATTTGTATTGCAATTTAACACAAATTTATGACAGAATGCTTAAAAAATGTTATAATTCCACAGCAGTACGGATTTATTAGTGAATACAAACCTACTAGTATATGAACGTGCAATATTACGTGCCCTTGAGAAAGGCTCTTCAGTGGCTTCCATAAATACTGACTTCTCGAAGGCCTTTGATAGGGTGTGTCATGCACTGTTAATTGATAAACTGTCTGAATACGGGGCTTAATGACTTTGAGGCTCACGGATCGGAAACAAATAGTTAGAATCAAATTGATCCATTCTTGCCCCTCTCTTGTTTAACTCATTTATCAATGATATTTCCACATGCTTCCATCGCAGTAAAATACTGCTTTATATAGACAACCTAATTTTTTTTTTAAACATTGATAGAGGCAATGCAAGCGTTGAGATGCAGGATGATCTTCTGAGATTCCAGGATTGGTGTGAAACCTAATTTTTTTTTTAAACATTGATACAAGGAATGTGAGTGTTGAGACGCAGGATGATCTTCTGAGGTTGAAGGACGGTTGTGATGCAAATCGAATGTCTTTGAACTGCAGTGCATGTGCACGCCCTGGAGAGGGTCCAGAAAAATGTTTTCCATTATGTGTCCTTCAAATTAAAAATACCCTCGGAATTTAAATTTAAAATAAAAATAAGAGTGAAAATTAGTATAAATAAAGAAAATCCGAATATTCCAAATTGTCATGTCACTGCCTTGTGATTTTCGTGATACACTACATTTCATTTTATAAGATATTATAAAAATTCTCATTTTAAATGGTTAATTTATTTGTCCAAATGTTCATGATTTATGTAGTAATGAAATTAAATTTATATAGGTCCAATATATCTGCCATATTATGAGTAATGAACTCAGTCAATGACTTTTTTGATTTTGCATTTCAATGTTTTTTTTTAACGATTTTTAAGTTTTTTAAGCTTATGGCAAAAGGTTTTAACATTTTTGTATTTAATTTAACTTCTAAAATATCTTTTATTTATATACATTTCTAAAGGATTTGGATTAAGCTTCATTCGAATGATTATTCGAAAAGTGTTTCAACATAATATTTCACTGGACAAACAGAAAACACAATGAGCATGCATGGGCTATCAATTTTTAATCCATAATAATAAATTTTTTTCGTTATTTATAGGCAGCTGTGCATATGGCAATATATTTTTTATGTTGTTTTTCAATGATGTTGAAGCCTTTCAAGAAGTTTTGTCGACGAGATTTAAAAATTGCGATATAAACATTCTCAAGGGCTTAAACGATTTGCTTTGCAACGCTGCCAAGCTAAGACGTGGCATTTTTTCAAATATTGCAGGACTTTCAACTAAACAAGGTTTGAAAATATCTTAAACCCCAAGCCCCCCCTCTTAATACACCAGACTCTGCTAACGCGGTTGCTGACGATCAGCTGAAGGAATGGCCGATACATAATTCTGGATTTGAAAGACCTAGATATGAGGCTATTTATGATATGTGAAGTGTTGTGTTTATTAAGGTTAATATATTTCCTGTAGGTTGATATATAATTACCTCATTAGATATCACCAAACTTTTACTAGTATGATTTTTGAATCCAGAATTTTAACAAGTAAATAGTCTCGTTTTTGGGGATCGTCATTTATGGTCATTTTGGCAAGTTCTTCTCTTCGACCTGCCTCACATGTGAATCTTGATATTTCGTCTTTTGCAAATACTTTGCCTTTTTTGGACTCGAATCCAACGTTTTTCTTTTTTAAGATATGACGTTGACTTCAAATACCTCCTTATGTCTAGATTTTTTTATTTTCAGTACACTTTTTATCATTCTTGTAAAGGTTTACAAAATATGGTAGAAAGACTTCTTTTAAACTTTTTACGCCTTTTTCTGCACACCAACTTGAAAACACTGTGTATTCATTTTCATACCTTACTTTGAGATTTTCAGGCAGTAAATCAAAATTTCTTTTGTTTCTAGAATAGGTTTTGATATATCATCATTGGACAAATCCCTTTGGAACCTTTTTTTAGCTCACACAAACTAATAATGGTACGACACTACTTTGATTTTGATGGGTTTGTAGTTTGGTTGACATGGTTCTACTATTATTCTGTTATTTGACTGACTTTCCATAAGTTGCCTTATTATATTGCTACATAAGAATGTGTATTAAACAGGGTAGAGTTAACATAAAGAGAACTATTCTTAAAACATATTTGTTTATATTAACATGAAATTGTATAATGCTTTATTGAAATGTATTTTTTTCGGAATGTTTACTTCTCCGCACACAAGTGCGGAAAAGTGCACTTTTCTGCATGCTCATAAAAAATTTACTTAAGTGGATCTTGTAAAAAGTATATCACTTAAAGTTCGCAAAAATTAAAAATTACTTACATATGATGTTCTTTGGTCACATTTGTGAGTATCTTTAAATGCATTAGCCACATAATACTTGTCTGGACATTGATTTATATCTAATTTAAGCATATCCATTGTGACTGCCACTACACCTCTGAAAAAAAAAATTGTTTATCCATTAAATGTATTTGCAATTGCTTTGTTTTTGCTGTTCAGTCATACATTTTGTTGTTCAAATACAATTTATGATGAATCTTGGGCTAATTTCGAGTTTCTATTATTTCGGTAAACCACATCCAAGTAGAACATACATTATCGTACACACTCCTAGGACACAAACTAAGAATTTGTAGTGATAAGAAAGTAAGGTCCCCAAGAATTGATCTGGCATTGGCTAAATATGGTGCCGGCCTAAAAAGAAAGATATATGATCAGTGCGTGCCGCAGGTACTGACGTATGAGGCAGAAACATAATACTACTTACAAAAAAGGTTGTCCAGAAATTAAAGGTCACACAAATAGCCATACAACGGTTAATTCTGTGCATATCTCTCAAGGAGAGAGTGCCAATTGAAAGTATATATAAGGGCAGTAACAGATTAAGTAGAGCGGATAATTATACTGAAATGAAACTGTCGTGAGAACGCGCGATAACGTATGATTAAAGTACATATTGGAATAGAGACCAAGACAAGAATCTTAGAAATAGAGAAAGACATTGTTTATCCATAGAAACTGGATCAAGCATTTTTTTATCTAGTGGAATATAGGAGCAATCACTAAATCAAGTACTTCTAGTAATTCTATGCAGAGGAGGGTCAAAGAGCTATCCAGCATGAAGAACTTTGGGTACTAAAAAGCCGTCTAA
Source organism: Kuschelorhynchus macadamiae (assembly GCA_030620095.1). Classification (NCBI taxonomy): domain Eukaryota; kingdom Metazoa; phylum Arthropoda; class Insecta; order Coleoptera; family Curculionidae; genus Kuschelorhynchus; species Kuschelorhynchus macadamiae. The sequence goes on from JAUTXW010000043.1 coordinate 363,675, forward strand.
TTTATAAATTTCTACTCAGTAGAAATTTGATAACTAGAATAATTACATCTTGTCAATAATTATTCATGTAGTTATTCTAAATTATATAGAACGGCCAGTTTGAGTAAGGGCTTAATCTAAAATGTCTGTAAAATGTACTAATCCCATCCCTAACTCACGATCTCTTAATTGATCAAAGCCGTGAAAGCTTCCGTTCTATGTTCGTCATAGATATGTTTGCTTGTTTAAAAAATATAGTTTACATTGTGAAAAACGGCTTAGAAGTTTCCAAACCTTTACTTTACTTCATTACTCTATTTCATACTTATAAGGAGACAAAAAATAAATGTAATCATACTTATAAAGGGTGCGGCAATGAGTACTGACGAATCTCAATATATTTTAATAATATTTCTAAATAAATTGAATTACATAAAATATACTAATTTATTAGAAAAATAACGCAGCTTTAAAGAACATTTTTAACTAGTTTTAAAATATATTAAGAACGTCCTCACATCCGATTTTGAAAATTTCGTTTTCAGTTTCTAAAATGTGTCCATTAATTGCCCTTACTTCTAGTGTAATTTAAATTTTCAATTCCTCAAGAGTGTGAGGACGATTAGTACACACTTTCGATTTAAAAAAACCCCATGAAATGAAATCTGGACTAGTGAGGTCAGGTGGCCTTGGGAGCCAGTTAAAGTTGCCGCGTCGAGAAACGATACGTCCAGGGAACATTATAACAGCAGCAGTTATATGTTGTCTTGCCCGATCTTGTGGGACCAGAGGTCTGGATTCCTATGCATTCTTGGTCTCCGAATTTCGCTAGGTAAAAAGTTCATGAGCATGTGGAGATACTGATTTGAAGAAATTAATTTATAGAAAAATTTGTCCATTTTCTTCAAAAAAGTAAGGCCCAAGGACTCCAAAAGCAGCTACACCACACCACACAGTATCTTTTTCCTAATGATGTGGTTGTTCATAAATCTACTCCGGTTGTTTGGACGACCAGTATCGGCAGTTCTGTTTGTTGACTGCTCCCGATAGGTAAACATGTGCTTCATCAGACATAATGATGTTGAATTCCAGAATTTTCGTTTAACATATATCCGAAAAGTTGCTGTACAATTTGGATTTTATATGGATGCATGCCAAGGTCTTAAATTCCGGTTTGAAAATTTCAGCGCCTGTGATTTCTGAACGCTTTGGACTTCTTTCTATCGGTAAACGCACTCTTTCAAGATTTTTATATGTTTTCGTTGAACCAGTATAATTTGAAGATACACTACCATTATTATTAAAAAGTTGGTACCAGTTTAAAATCGGGTTGCTTGAAGCAGTTCTTCCTTGTTTGGAGACATTGAACTGAACACGAAATCATTGAACTTATGTTATGGATTCAGATTTTTAACGTATTGCTTTACACAAAATACACAATAATCTACCACCCATTTATTCATTTTTACTCTAATTAATAAACGTCAATATAGTATATTTAGTCAATTGACAACTAAAGCAAAAACGACCTTTAAGCAATTAATTGTATGCTTAATGGCGTTTTTGCGAAAACAAAGCAAAACATGGCCTGCTGCGGTATTGTCTAGTTATCTTCATACTATAAAAAATATGTTAATATTCATAGAACTAAGTATATAGTGATATATTGAAATTTGTCAATACTCATTGCCGCGCCCTTTTTGTACATACTTAAATTCCAGTTTAACTTTCAGGCTATCCCATCCGAAAAACGGTGCGATATATTTAATTTTCCACATAGGAACTTTTCCTTCACAGTCAAAGTAAGGCGCAGTCCAGTGACCATGATGTAAACGGGCTCCTCTGTAGTAATTAGGAAATTGTTCGTATCTCCGCGTGGTTTCTCCGGTCTCATTGAAACGCACTCTGATCTTCAGCCAGAATTTTTCCAAAGTGTCGAAGTTCGAAGCCCATCTGTGCTTGAGAAACTTAAACCAGGGTTTGTTCAGGTATACTTCTTCTGATTTATTTAATCGAGCCAAATCTTCTACATTAAACTTTCGAGTATTTAGTTGTTTTTTGTAGGCATAAGGCGCAAATAAAGTTCTATTTGTAAACTTGTTCCTTTCCCAGTAGGTTCCAGCGGACCAAATTCGACTGTTGCCAAGTACAATTGCTAATGTTTCACCTAAAAGGAAAATCGATAAGCATCATGATAAAACACAACAATCATTCAGGGGCGGACATATAAGGGAACCCTTTTGGCTAAATCTTATGGGTGGTAATATAATATGAAGCTATTTATTTAAAGTGTTTTCTTTGCCTTGAGCCAAGTGCGAGGGCTTGTTTTGTCATCGGTATTAATATGTTAAACATTGTATAAATATTGTCTACTGCCCTATGAAATAAAGATAATTATGTAATTTTTTGAGGTTTGAAGCAGGTAAAAACTTCTCGAGCATGTGGAGATACTGATTTGAATTTACAGATACACAGTTTGTCCAAATGTAGCCCATCATTTTGTTTCTTTTCTTTTATATCTATTATTAAATGAGATACGGGGTGTTTAAGAACGTTATCTTTTGGTAAAGGCTGCTGGAGCTTGATAAAATGTGGTAACCATAGAAATTTGTAGAATGATGTAACAGACAGAGATTTTGACATTCCATTAATAAATTTGTGAGTAATGTAGCGATTCCACAAATTTATCTTGCGATGAGTGTATTGTGGCAGTAACATTAAGTAACGAAGGTTGGTCTTGCAACCACATAGCTGAGAGGATATCGAGGATTATTCAAAGGTACAGGGAATTAGGAAACCATTCTAGGTAGGCGTCGTACTACAATGCCGGGCCATGACCGTTTTTGAATAGTATTTGCTGTAAGACAGCGCTTCGTGACTGCGCGATTATTACAATTAACGATCTCAACTACAAGGTGCAGGTGGTCCACTCGTGTGCTCTCAAATTGTACGCCGGCGTTCTTAGGGAAGCAGATTTGAGACTACGGACACCTGCTAGAGGTCCAGCCTTAACACAAGATCATCGGAGGGTCAGATTAACTTTTGCCATTGAACACGTTAATTGGTTAGAGGCAAATTGGAAACGAGTTCTTTGGACAGACGAGTTAAGGTTTGTTTATTTAACTGTTATCGCCTAATCCGCGTCTATGGCAGATCTAATGAGCGCACACCACTTTATATTGAGAAGGATTGGTTATGGTGTGGGGTTATGGTATCTCTTCTACAGGAAGGAACTTAGTAAGTACGTTACAGAAATTCTACAGGAACATGTCATGCCGTTATCACCCTATGCAGAACCTAGTGTCTTGCTTAAGCATGACAATGCCCGCCTTGATATGAGTCTGATATTAAGGAATTATTTAAGAGAAATTGAAATTAATTATTGCATGGAATGGTCAGCCCCTATCCCTGACTTCAACCCTATAGAACTGTTTGGAGCTTCCTTGGGAGATGGCTACAAAGTGCAAAATGCCAACCCCAAAACTTCCAACTGTTGTGTAAACGCCTTGTTGAAACATGGAATGGCTTGGATCAAAACAAACTTATTTTAAGCATGACCCGAAGATGTCAAGATGTTATTCGAGGCAGGGGTGGAAACACTATATTTTAATTTTTTATTTATTTTTATGTTATTAAAAGTAGTGTTTAACTCCATGCGTTAATATTTTTGTAAATTTTACCAAGTAAAAAACATAACATTCTTCGAATCACCCTTCGAAATGTTAAAAAAAATTTGGGCTACATTGTCACTATAAAAGCTAACCAATAAAATTAAAACAAAATATGCTATCCAAAGAGTGAAACATGTATAGAGTATCCCATTTAAAAAAATACAACTTATGGTGATATCTTGTAAAATTGATAGTATTTTAGTAAATTTTGGTTTCAGATGTTGGTGCCAGAACATCTGGGACATGTACACCCACTTAATTTAAAATTATTAATATCCGAAAAAAATTATCTTAATTTCCGGCTAGTTTACTATTGACGCCCTAGGGCATTATAAATAATAATTAATTAAGAAATAACACCCTAGGCCCTAGAGCATTACTATAGAAAAATGACCCCCTAGGGCATTAAAAATAATAATTTGTTTTATTATTATTCAAACCAGATTTTAAAAAATATATATGTATATATTTTTACTTACACATCAAACGTTGAAGGCACCATTGGTATTATAAGGGATAACGCTTTCGGTGGACGTATATATCCCTCGGGCGAGGCCCTTGAGAAACACTGTGTCGACCTCACGCGTTATTAGCCTTATAATACTCTCGGTACCTTAATAACTATAATATAGGGAAACTGTTTTAATTATTGCTGAATAATATAATCGTACCTATCATCTGGTCTTCTGTCAAAGGTTTGTCTGCTACCCGTTTTCCTGAATAAACTTCTTGGGGGTCTGATACTTGTAGGAAGGCGCTTATGAAATTTGCTAATCTGAGAGCCATTTTTGCTTCATTTTCAAAAAACTCCTTGGCACCGAACATAACACCTAAAGTGGTTTATGTTAAAAGATGTAATAACAAAAACAAAGAGAACATAATTACCTCCTTGTAAAACGAGTTCTTCTGGCTTATATTTCTTGCAGTTATCTTTGTTCATACCCAAAATAAAATCTAGGGCTCTATGTATATTCATGTGTGGCTGATTTAGAGCTTCAGGCCCGAAGACTGGAAATCGGTATTCAGGATGACGGTCAAGTTCCATTTCTCGAACATACCAAGGCGCTCTTTCCCATTTTACCGGTAGTTTTTGAATCCCTGAAAACAGTTTTAATCACATTATTTCAGGGGATTAAAAGTTATTTTTTTTATACGGCTGTGTATGCAAAGAAGAGTAATAATAATGTAAGGACGTAGCTAAAACGTACACTACAGAATGCTAAACATTCTAAAGGGTACAAAGAATAAAATAAGACTAAAAAAAATGTTTGTCAAAAATTAAATGAAAAAGAGACAATATGACAACATATTACACGATAACACAATTTAATGAGTAAACAAATATCAGACAAAACTGGTGTACAAACATATACGAACAAAAGGTAATCACATAACCAATCCTTTTAATTGCCTTTTTAGTTGTAAAATGCTGAGTCGGAAAAGGTCATATTCGGGAAAGTATCGATTGAAATTGTATACTAGTCAATCAACAAATGCAGTAAACCCATAATTTGTCCTGTGATATCTTTCAAAAAACAGCTGTGATTGTCTTGTTCTCCTAATAGGAACTAAAAATGAGACTGACTGCAGCAATATTTCACAGTTAATCGCCCTGTTGCAAGAAAACTAGAAGTGCCATTTTTCTCTGACACTCAAGGGTTTGTAGGCCACAAATTAGAACTCTTGCATTATAAGACAGACCTTGGTATGAGAAATTAAATTTAAATAAAAGATATTTTGCTAATTTATTTTCAACTTTTTAAATTCTGTCAATGTAGCACTGATATGAAGGACTCCATATAGTAGAACAGTACTCCAGAACACTCCAAAACAGGGAGTTATAGAGACAAACAATAGCTTTAGTATCAGTGAGATGCTTAGTATATCGTTTAATAAAAGTTGTAAAGGGTTTAAAAATCATGTATGTTATGTATGTATGTATGTACCATTGTTTGTTTCCACCTACAGGCCAAACGCCCGAACCGATTTTCATGAGTGAAAACTAGCAAAATATGTATCTTATGTTGTTCTTAGATAAGTTTCCTCAATATACCAAAAAGTTACAGAACAGAATGAGGAATTTAATGTAAATATCTGTCAGAGTGTACGAGGTGTATAAAAACAAAAAAAAACATTGTAACACGCTGTATTGAAAACAGTGTTTACCTCTTTATATTTTTTTTCTTATTTTTATAAGGCACATCACCTCCCGAAATTTTAGACAACTCAATAAGAGTTTTTCTGTGATATAAGCCGGAAACCCTGAACAGCAGATGGGTAAATATTTCCAATAGGAATAGGAGAGAAACCTAGTTCCTCCTATTTTCTAAGCGGTTTGGTTTTTGATTATCTAGCCAATGATAAAATCTCTTAGATGAATCTCTTAGAAGTTATGGCACCTCAAAGTGTGAAAAATATCGATTTTCACATGTTAATAATTAATTAAACTTAGCTATAAAATGTGCTTTACAGGTATTGCTTAAAGTATTAAATATAATTAAAAATATACATGCTAATCCATTTAAATTACAAAAGTTGATGGTAATCTAGTAAAAATGAATCACCCTGTAAACAGAATACAACAAAATTAAATATGGTTTATCCTAAACAACTTTTTTATTCAACTTTTAAATCAGCTTGAACTACAGATATAAAATACACTATTTTGGGGGTAGCTCATCATGTCAAATAATAAAAAGGCCAAAAGATTACCATCATAACATAACAACAAAATATTAAAAGTAATATTAGTTCTATTTTAATATACTTTTCTCCATTATTATTTATCATAGCGAACATGCATTCGCTATGGTAATAGGCACACAAAATGTCAACGAAAATCAAAGTTTCCCATCATATTTGCTTAATTCTGGAGAACTGTGACTGTATTTATGAAATATATACGAAGAAGATAATAATAAAAAATGTGTTAATAAAAGCTGAAGGGAAGATGGTTTTGACGTTTCGCGAATGCAACGTTACCATTTTGTGGTTGTAGTTTTTACTGTTTTTAGTACACACTCCACGATATGCGGATGTTTAGTTTATTTTTGTAGCAACCTAACAAAATTAGAATCATTTCGTTCGTTGGGGGATACATTAGGATTTGAATATATATATATATATATATATATATATATATATATATATATATATATATATATATATATATATATATATATATATATATATATATATATATATATATATATATATATATATATATATATATATATATATATATATATATATATATATATATAGATATATATATATATATATATATATATATATATATATATATATATATATATATATATATATATATATATATATATATATATATATATATATATATATATATATATATATATATATATATATATATATATATATATATATATATATATATATATATATTCACTTACATCCAATATTTTTGCAGTCGAATCCATTGTAGTATTGTTCTTCCGTAGCTCTTTCTACTATTTCACCTAAAAATGGCCTTCTCACTTGTAAAGGTAATCGATAGCCTGGTCTACATCTGCACTGGTACCCTCCTCTTCTGAAACCCCAGCCATGAAGTGGTTCACACTAGAAATAAAAAATAAATTTTCTAATATATTAAAGGTACACCAGATTTATAAAAAAAATAGCACATTGTCATATTTTCTGCATGTTTTTCGGCATTTGGTGTAAATTTTGACAAACTATTCTACGTATAATAATATATGTGCATATTTTGTATTCATTTCGCTACATTTATTCCGATCTTAAAATTATATACTACTATTAAAGCTGTAGCTAGAATGAAAATATGATGTTACATGGAAATAAGAATACCTTTGACGGCAAAAAGCGTCATTGGTACGATTATTTTCTCCAATTCTCCATAAGGAAGCTTAAAACATTTTAGCATCCTCCCTACGGTATGTTTTAAAAATAAACACTCGATAAAGTACCTCTGTTGTATCCTTTTTGCATCTTGCTGTATCAACAAATTTATTTGGCCCATCATTGCCCCATCCTTTTGGGCATTGATTTATGTCGATACGATCAAAGTCCATTTCCACTACTGATACTGCTGTGTATCTAAAGAAAGTAGTAAAACATATTTTAGTATTTAAAATCCTATACTGCACACATACACAAACTGCTTAAGTCATCAAAGTCAACCAAGATATTTTTAAAAAAGTATTAATGAAATTTTGAAATGTTCCTTGACTTAAAATTATCTTTATTGATCAGTCAATAAAAAAACAGAATTTAAAAATAAGCATATCGATCTAGCTGTGTATTTTTCTATTTCTGTTTGTAAATTTTTCATTTCATGTTTTCATGATAATTGAAAATAGGAAACAGAATTGTATATTAATTTTATTTAAATATTTGCCTCCTATCTGTACCTGCATTAAAAGGGTACAGTACTTAATATGATATGAAGGGTTAATACGTCCAGGCTGCAATACAATTGCTTTTAAATGAGGATTAAGAGACATTAAATTTCAAGTAAAGGGCGATCATAAAATAGTTTATAAACCGATTTAGAGGCTTGTATTCTTAATTGATTTATCATCAGATGCCTTGGCAAAATAGATTTTTATTTCACTTAAGGATTGGATAGTTTATTAGTTAGCTGGTTAAATTGATGCATACCTACCTGAAATGGGTAAGATAGAGTTTTATTTAACGTTTTTATAATAGTATGATTGGGATTAATACGCAAATGCTAATGTTATTTTTTAGTATTAGATAAGATCATTAAACGACATTTATTTGGCATTTGTTGATTCTCCACGAATGTCTGCCCTAGATGCTGTTCAGGCGTTTCTAGATTACTTTCTAGATTCTTCTCCAAAGCTCTTTGTTACGGAAATACACGGTGTTTTGAGCTATCCAATTTTTTACCGCCTGTTTTAGTCTGTTGTCTTTAAAAACTGTATATCAAATAAACAAAAATATAGGTTCAGACAAAAAAAACACCCTGTATAAATATGTATTAAAAAAATTAGAATATTATTAAAACCTCATGAACTATCAGGCAAAAAGATGTAATAAAATTTTTCGCTGAACCTAATGCAGTTCAGATAAAAATATTTCTGTGGTGTTTGGGAGATATATGTTCCAAAATCAACTTTTCCACTACGACCGTTTAAAGGATTAAAAAGGTATTGCAAATTGATTATAATAAATCAGTACACTAACATTTAAATCTAAAACATTTATTGTGCTTAGCTTTATATGAGACAATTAAGATTTTCTAGCTGTTTGGTTAATGGCCAACACAATATTTTTGATCAAATTCAAAAAAAAAAAAAATAGAAAAAAAATTACTTAAATTATTACGCAGAATAGAGATGACGGAAAAGGATCTTTTTGGAGAGAAATAGGATTCTCCCAAATACCACAGATTTGTTTTTGTTTAGCTCCTTTCTCTATTTATAATTGAGAATCCCGACAAAAATCTTAATTTAATTTAGAATAAAACTTGCAACTAAATATTCGTATAATAAACATTTAAATATACATTAAAATTGAAAAAAAATGTAGAAACTATTTCAAGTTAATATTATTAATATAATGGATATATCTTATTGATTTTGTTGACCTATAGATTTAAACTGGATACCCCATTCTGTGAATGTTTCGTAGAATTGGATATATAAATACGCGTCACTAGTTAAAATTTGTACACTTAATTATGTGATTTAAACCATGAGGTTACATGCATTTACTTACGTCGGATATTCGACATGCCTAAATCCAGTGTGTCGGGGGTATATATCTGCAATGGGTACCACTGCGGCTACTAGCCACCTGTTTGATCTTCCACAGTCGAAGTAGGGTCGGGTCCACGCGACTGGACCTGGATCTTCATCAGCACCTGGAGGCCCGTGAAATGTGAATGTCTCGTTTGTGTTGTTAGCGTACCGAATTTCAACCTATGAATAGACAGTTATACAATTAATTTAAAATGGAGTTTAAAAATAATACGGCTTCGTCTTTTCTGCTTAACCTTGTAAGAATATTGAGACTGTATTTGCTCTTAGAGGCGTTTGCAAAAGACGCAGGTTGAAGTTAGGCCTCTACAAATTCTCAATATGTGATATTTTAACCTATGTTGGATGGAAACATAACATTTTTACATTTATTTCTCAAGAGTCCGAAAATCCTGATTCTGTCGATAGTTGCGGCGTGTCCGATAACCTGAAAATCAATTTTGGTACTTATCTGTTATTTCAGTGAAATGTCATTGTGTTAAATAACGGATCAGCTAAAAATAAATACGACAATCAACTTTAAAAAATATTACAATGTTTTACAAACGGTAAACTGTATGTAATTGTAACATGGGGGCTTTAAAAAAATCATATTTTCCTCAGTGCAGTTTCTTTGCGTTAGTTTAACAGAAGCATATTTTACAATAAATTATTATGTGTACTTTATTCTGAAATAAAAGAAGAAAGAATGTTTTCAAAATGCATTGTAAGTAACAAACCCATCCTGCTGAAGACGGCATGTAGCTGGCTTTGACGATAAAGGGCATGTAGCTGGCTTTGACGATAAAGGGCATGAACGGGGAGGGTGGAAATGAACAAACGCAGTATGAGTACGATGCACAGACCTAAGGGTATGATCCTGCCCATGCAACCGCTAGCGTGTGACGTCACATAGGAATTTTGATTTGTATTCGGCAATGCTAGATATATGGGAAATACTGTTTACATTTAGAATTTATGCTCTTTCTGATATTCAATTAAGGCAGAACTGCACGCAAAAAGTGAAAAACTAGCGACAAGGTCTAGTCAAGTTCAAAGTAAGATGAAAAGGTAACTACGTATTAGAAAAAACTTCCTGTACGTCCGACCTCAAAAAAATGTGTTATGTATAGGCAATTTAAATTACATTTCGTTTAAAAATGGGTTCAAAAGGGTTCACGCGCTGCAGAAATACAAAGACATGAGTACGATTTACCATTTCAAATTTTGCAGTTACGTAGACAAAGGATCAATGCAAGGGGGTAAAGAGCCGTTTTGTGGAAAAAAAATTATATGCGACGGCATTTGCGTCAAAAAGTGGTCGAAAAATGGTCGAAAATGGACAAATCTACTTCTATTTTATAATTCGTGATTTGATTTTTTCATAGAAAGTCGCATTTAGCGCCCAACTATACATATTTCCCTATTGAAATCACATTGAAGCTAATACATATCTCTTATAGTTTTAACATAATATTGCAGCGACGGAAGGCTTGCAAATGATCCATAATACTGCGTGCAGTTCCCCCTTAAGTTAAAGTTTGGCAAATGTACATAGTTTGCGTGACAGTACAATTTTACACTATCGTATATAAAAAAATCGACATGGCGGATAAAGATTGTCCTATTGTGATCCGATTCAACTGAAAATGTTTCTTACGATTGCAAATTACGAATTTTCTCTCAAAATTTAAAAATTCGAAGTGGCGGTCGATTTATTCATTCATTCATTTATTTTTCGCCCACCTTCACATAACAATTCAACTTCAAATATTTCCTGACAATACAATTCCATATATAAAAAATCAAGCTTGCGGTCACAAAATGGTAAATAAATATTATTATATGTGATCCGATCAGCATATTGGGGTTTTTAAAAATGCAAATTACGATCTTTTTAATATTTTGTTTTTCTGCTAACCTGAGGGTTTCCAAGGTTAGAACTGAAAATCACAACGAAAAAACTGATTAGAAAATAATAAAGATTAGTTTGACTTTCACATAGAAACTAAAAAGTAAATAATAAAATTAAAGACAAGCTTTTTTTATATGTTTTTTGAACTAGTATCTTAACCATTTGTAAACAGACAATCTGAAAACATGCAGTCTGCTTCGTTAAGTCCTCATTTTGTGGAAATCTAAAGTACCTACTTAATTCCAGAATCTTTAGTATTTCTGGTCGTGATTGGAAAAGTGACGAAGCCTGAGGCCACGATCGGCATACCATGTCTGTATATCGTAGTTATGAGGTGGGATATAATAAGTTTTTACAATATTTTGTTGCTGAAATTTGTATAATAATGTAACACACTTTTTCAACACGAGATCTTCGCTTAACCTATTATTTAATTTTCTCTTGAAAATGGGAGAGAGGAGGGTTTGAACCTTCAAAAATCCACTTATGTACAGAATGTCTAAAATAAGATGTCCCAAGCCCCTCATCTCGAGAACTATAAAAATTGAGGAAAATTTAAAGACAAATATTTCTTTGTTTATTCTGTTTTTATTTATACAGAGTGTTGCATTTTTCCTGGGTTGATATGAACCTTCTTATTTTAAATAGTATGCTATATTATTACATATTATGAGAGCGTGTTTAAAAACGACTTAGTTATTAATTATAATACAATATAAAAGACCTAAATTAATAAAAATCTTTAAATTAAGTAACAAGCATGATTTAAAAAATATTAGATAAACCTTAAGCTAGTTCTACACCTGTTCCCGGTTCTGAGCAATACATGTGAGTATTATTCTACAAGTTTTTTTTATCGCTTTTGCTACAGAACCACCCTGATTGAGTAATTGAACTTCTTCAGTTATTATGTACTTAATACACTTTGTTTTTTAAAGTTTCCAATCAATCCTCCAAATTGTTGTTTATAAATTTATTTATCTCGTCGCCACTGTGCCATGGAACACCCCATCTAGTTGAAAAAATACTATTCAGCAAATTATAGACAACATTTTTGTTCCATTTTTTGGACCCCATGGAGATGTTGTCTTGCCCTCCAGAAACCCTAATCCTAAACTCTGGGAATTTTTTTGGAAATCTTTAAAATATAAACTGTATAAAAATAGATGGCAAAATATTGAACATCTTAAGCAAAAAATAGGTGAAGAGATTCAATTACACAATTAGGGTGTAGCAAAAACGATAAAAACAATTTTACACTATACGCGTATTGTTCAAAACAGAAGGAATGTGCAAAACATGCCTTAGGTTTATTTAATACTTTACATTTTGTTTAATGGTTTTAATTTAGGTTTCTTATATATCATAATAAATAACTGTAGGTTTAGGCAAAATTTAATATAAATTTATTCAAAAAACATTTTTAAAAGGACTTCCTATGAGGCCAATGTTAGGGTGAAATATCTGAATTAATACATAATCACATCAGGCAAATTTGTCTTGTTTTTTTTTTGACATGCAGCTAATTACCAACCATATCAAAATTCAAAAGTTTTCATCATTTACTGATTCTAGTTAATACAACTTTCAGTAAGATAATGAACATGTGTAATAAAGTATTATCTGTAATAACTATTAGTGCGTAAATATTTATATTTTTTAAGCACATACACACACGGAAAAAAGTTAGGGATAATGAAAAAAAGGTCGTTTTTGCAAACAAAATATAATATTTATAGTTGGAATAATTAAAAATTTGCCTTTATAGTCTAAAATTATATTATTTCTAAAATTATTTAATGATAATAACACAAAATAAAATTGACTACTGAATAAAATACAGGGTGAAGTCAAGGAATATTTTTTTAGTGAATTTTTGAAACACCCTGTAGCATAAACTGCCTGCAATTTTTAAACTGTATATCGGTAACTTTGAAACCCGATTCTTTAAAAACGTTTTGATTTTTGGATTATCAACGTATCTTTCTTTTTAAAGAAAATACAGCAATATTAGTATGGTGATGTTTTACCCGTATTTCTCTTACCCACCCATAAAAATGTGATTATTAAAAATTCCATTCGAAATAGGGTTACTGACTTTTTTCAAAATGGTAAAAACATCATTTAGCACAGAGTATTGTTCATATGAAAAGAAGTTATTGATGTTGAAGTTAAGTTAGAAAAACATCTCCTTTACAAATTTTACAAATTTATTCATGGTAGGTAGTAATAAAGAAAATTTATAAATTTATTCAACAAAACTAAAAAATATGGAATCAACTTAATGGAAAAAAAACATGAAAAACTAATATTCTTTATGAAGACCGTTGTGTTAGGCATACTCCTTAGCAACTGTCAATAGCGTCTTGCGGTAGCTTATCCCATATAACTGATAAAATGTGTGAACCAATGGCTCTTTTCAGAAAATCCCAGACATTTTCTATAGCATTAGGATCTGGTGATCTTGCTGGCAATCCTAAATGATCAATCTGGTGCTCTTGGATTTGATCAAGTACAATTCTAGCTCTATGCGGGCGAGCGTTGTCATCCAGAAATAAAAAATTAGGTTCAAAATTGTACCTGTGTTCTTCAACGATATCATTTATGATGGCGTTTCGATAAGTCTCACCATTCATGATACCGTCGTATAAGTACAATTGAGTACCATTACTAATATTGCTGTATTTGTTTTAAAACAAAGATACGTTGATCATCCAAAAAACAGAATGTTTTTAAAGAATCAGGCTTCAAAGCTACCGATATACAGTTTAAAAATTGCAGGCAGTTTATGCTACAGGGTGTTTCAAAAATTCACTAAAAGACATGCCTTGACTTCAACCTGTATCTTATTCAGTAGTCAATTTTATTTTGTATTATTATCATGAAATCATTTTTAAAATAATATAAATTTAGGCTATAAAGGCAAATTTTTAATTATTCCAACTATAAATAATATAATTTGTTTGCAAAACGAACGTTTTTTTCAACAATGTGTCAATCGTATCTTCAAGAAACATAAAAAACATTTTAGACAAGGAGAGGTCTGCATTGAGGTACATCTTAAATGTTTTGACTCTACAAAAGTGTGATTCAACTTTTGGAAATCTGTTAATATGCTTCTTAATTTTGAATCTTATATTTGCTTCCATCTCCTTAGTTTCCTCGCTTCTTTGTGGGCCACCCCTCTTGTCCTTTTCTATTACACCTACTTTGTTTATTTTAACCAGCGCAGTTCGACACATTCTTTCACTGATACCAAAAGTCGATAGAAATAGTTTCCTACAGGCAACATCAGGTTTTTTTTGTCTATGGTTAGAGTGTAAGTTATGGTCTTGAGTCTGCGAGATGTGGCTTTCTTTGTGGTCTTTCTTTGTGTATCCGTAACATTCAGGTGACAAGCTACAAAGTCTTTTTGTGAATGGAGATTTCCAACCATAATTTACTAAACTTTGAGGTTAGAATTTAGTCCGCCGCTGCATGACCGTGTGTACTGTAGATACGTCACCTCTCTTTTTCAAGCGTAGCAAATACATTTCATGCACGAAGGGACGTAACTGCACTTACGCTTATACGTAAGAAAAATTTGGTGTTGATTATCAGATACGTCGAATCCAAACACCACTGCTGTGATACCGTGAGAGGTGCAGTTACGGCACTTCGTGAGATAAAGATTGTGCCTGTAGGGAAGACTTAAGTGGTGTAGCTCATTTTATCCATTTTCGTCAGTTACGTCTCTTCGTGAGATAGGGGACGATATGACCTTTAATTTTTTAGTAAATTTTCTTTTTTACTTCCCTCGTAAAAGGGAAGTATTGTAATCGTGAAAAAATCACCCTCCGAGATTCTTGCACATCTTTGCATTTTAGGGTCCCTGGGCCTCGAAAAACATGTTCTTCCGTTTTCGTCATTTTTATGTATATCCATTATGACGGAACAAAATGGCGGCCTAATCAAATATTGAAAAATTCAAAATACCAAAAAAATACTTATTCAATTGACTTGAAATTTTGCACAAAAATCAAATGTGAAACAGGGTGAGATTGGTAAAATTTTAGCGCGAATCCAATACAGCAAAACAAAATGCCAGTCTAATAAAATGTTTAAATATTCGTTAAAATTCTATTTCCAGGAATAAAACCTTCTTTTTATGGAGAAAAATAATAAAGGACATTTTTTTTATAGATTTTTTTATAGAAGTAATAAAGTTATGGAAAATAAATAGTAAAATAATAATAATAAATTAATTAAAAACTAAAAACATTGAAATATATTACAGTTTATAGGATTTGTATAAAGTTATTATTAAAGTGAAATTCTATACGAGGGAAGTTGTGGGTAAAGGTGAATTTACGGATTTTTTTTATTGTGATGTACGTATTTATGAGCATGAATTAATTCAGGATTTGAATAATAAATGGAATATAAAAAATAATACACGGATTGAGACATTGAGAGTTACCTGATATGTAGTTTTCGTATCATGCCTAGTATTCACTTGGTCCGGTAACCATTTCTTGTACCATTCGTTTATCCTGTAA
This sequence comes from Kuschelorhynchus macadamiae, assembly GCA_030620095.1. Taxonomy (NCBI): domain Eukaryota; kingdom Metazoa; phylum Arthropoda; class Insecta; order Coleoptera; family Curculionidae; genus Kuschelorhynchus; species Kuschelorhynchus macadamiae. The sequence goes on from JAUTXW010000043.1 coordinate 379,537, forward strand.
TAGTCCGATGTATAATCCGCGCTGGTATTCGGTGTGACTGCTCCTAAATCGTGAACTGTGAACGTGTTTAATGTTGAGATGCGTTCTAAATGCACAGGGTCGTTGAAATCATCTGCGCGAAATGTCCTTGGTGCAAACCTAGAATTAAGTGGGAATTAGTACAGGATTTTTGGTTAACACATTTTTTTTTTGGTTTTGGTACATTAACGTTAGTATTTCTATAGATATAAAATTAAATACTAGTTTCAGTAGTTTCTTCAAGTTGTTCGAATTTTTTTCTAATATAGTTTGCAAATATACAGGATGTTTAGTTTTTCTGAAATCAACATCAACTTTGGTTTTATTATACCCAGTCTATTATTTGTCCATCAAATGGGTATCTTCTTGCTGACTATAAATATACCAGGTTTGATTCCCTTATCTTTAAAGACACCCGAGAAACTAACCAAAATCATGTCATAAGAGGCAATGTGTTAGAGAGAGACACGGATTACATTCTATATTATGGAGTCGATGGGATTGCTTCTTATGGCCGGCTTTTTTCTCAAATTTTTTGGTTATCTTTAAAGATAAAAGTATCAAACGCGGTATATTTCTTATTAGCAAGAAGAGGCCAATTTGATGGACATACAATATACAGGGTGTTATATTTAAAAGAATCATAGTTGATGTTGATTCCAGCAGAACTAGGCACTGTGTATGTCTGTAAACTACACTAAGAAATATTCCTATAATTTAAAAAAACTTGTATATTTAACTTTTTTTTTATATCTATGCATTTATAACCATAAACCCTGTCCTTACCTTACATTAAATACTCAGCAAGATACAAAACGCCTATAGCAAATGGATTGAGTGTTGTGACTCAGTGATAACGACGAAAATGCAAGACGGGGCATAACAGAGTTGTTTAAAAAGTGATGTTTACAAATATGAACCATAGGTTGCATGAAATTCTAATAGTCTGAACGGATAAAAATATTTACATATTCCAGATCTCAAGAGACAGATTTTTTCCTTAAGTTTTTCGATGTAATATTATATAAACAGTGCAATTATACGAGGTGTTCATTTTGAAAAGTAGAAAAATCGCCACTATAGTCCAGCGATGTTATGTCGGGAAGGAGGGGAGGCATATTTTATAAAAAGTATTAGATGTACCCCTTCAAGCTGTACCAGTCGAAATAACGCTTTTAAATACCAATTTTATATTCCCATACAAGTAAAACATTGAGACTGACTTAATAAACAATGTTAATTAAATTTTTTTAAGTTATTTGTACGACGCATAATTTGGCGCCTTTCATCTACAGTGCTGGACAGAGCAAACGGGACAAGCTAATTTTTAGGTATAATTAAAATTCGAATATTTCTAAAACGAGAAAGGATATTGAGATACAGTTTTTAGCCCTCTCTTGTAAAACTTTTTGCGTATTCACTGTTTTAAGCGTATAGCTTACCGTAGTTAGAAAGGTATTTATACAGGGTGGTGTACGCAGAAAATATACAGGGCGTGCAAAAATTATCATAAGATTAGGTAAAGACGTGGGCATCTTAAAATGATATATGTATATTTCCACAACCTCTAGCATACAAACCAATGTAAATTTTAAAATTTTCATTTAGGTTTTTGGGTTACTGAATATTTTCCCTAATCTACTAAAACAATTCATAGCCGAAATTTGTAAAAACATGAATAATTTATTGTCTAAAATTGAAAATTTGGAAAAAATAAACATTGCTGCAAAATTTAATAAAATAGAACCAAAAATTCAAAATTTTATAGAGATACAGGGTGTTCATGAATGCCACGTAGATACGGATTCTTTGGATTATTCTGTGACTTAGAGTGTATATAAATATTTGTCCGCAAATGTTTAGTTTCGAAGGTACAGGGTGTTGAAGTTGATATTTTATTTTCGATTCTATTAAATAACATTTGCAAATAATACGGGTAACCGTTTGGAGATGTCAAAAGTCAAAGTCAAAAAATAGCTTTATTGTTTTAACTAGAAGTTGTTAACAAAGCCTTGATAAAACAATAAAAATATTACTAATAATATAGGTAATAAAATAAAATAATATAATGGTGTGTAAATACATATACAGATTCACAAATATAAAAAAACACCTAAATATAAACTTAACATCAACAGATTTTCACAAGAAAAAAAAAATTAAATTTAAAAAAAAAGCGTGGGTGAACAAAATTAAAACTTCAAAAAGCACATAAATTTAAAAAATGACGAATACATTAAAATTAATACATATATTTCAGTTAAAAACTGTGTCATAAAATTCTTCCAAGGTATAATATGACCTTGGTGTTAGTCATTTCTTTACTGCTGTCTTGAATTTATTTAAACAATTAATTTTTCTAATTTCCATGGGCAGATGGTTAAAGAGCTTTTTGCCTCCATAGAAAAAGGGCTTTTTTACTAGCTCCGAGTGCGGTATTGCAAGCTTTACTGAAAAGGGACGTCGGGACGGATATGGTCCAATCTGGTTCAGTTCATCCCTATACTTTTTAAAGATTAACGTTACCGTCTCTAGGATGAATATAGAGCACAGAGTCAATATTCCAGATTGGCGAAATAAACCACGGCACTTTTTTGAAATAAAAACGCAGATCTGAATAAAAATTGAGGGCATGTACCCCAAAACGCAAAACCATAGCGAAAGTGAGGTTCAATTACAGCATAATAGGCATTTTTGGCCATATCAAAACCCAGGAGAAAACATAATTTAATATTAATTTTTATGTAGACAGATACGATAAAAATGTAGAGAATCAAAAATAATGAGAAAAGAACTGGGAGTCAAATTATAATATTAGTATTACTTACTATACAGGGTATTCCAAAAAAAAAACAAGAGAGTGGAATTGTTGGTGGAGCAAAAAAATAACATCCTGTATACTACAACTGACATTTGTGACATTTTATTGTAGAGATTCCAAAAATAAATAAGTGTACCAAATTAGAAATAATTATCTCGGAAAACGTCAGAAAAAACGAAAAAAAAATTAAAACTTTGACACCCTGTATCTTAAGAACAAATAATTTTTCAATACACCGATATAGGAAAAAAGTTGTTTATTTTGACGAGATGTATCAGATACCCAGTTTTTGTAATGTTCCTAGCAAATCTAGCGCCTAAGGGACTGGGTAACCTGTATAGACGCATTTTTAAATTCAATTAAAAAAAAATCGAAAATAAAATTTCAACTTCAACACCCTGTATCTTCGACACGAAAGTCAAGGTAAGCGGGATTTGTATTCATATGTATTAAAATCGATGAAAGTAAAGTAACACAAACAGAAAATATAATTAAACCAAAGAAAAATCAAACATGCGAATTAACAAAATTAGAAATACAAAAAGAAGCCAATTCAGTAAGCGTAAAAGCATCAATTCAAGGGGTTAAAGAAAAAACGGTGGAATACTCATTAAAGCAACTTCTAAAAAAGAAATTGAAACATTAAAGAATTATCTGAAAGCACATTAGAAAAAAATTACCCAGTGCATGTATCAAAATTAAAATCACCAAGATTAGTATTGTTTGGTTCGAGAAAGGGGTACACAGAACAAGAATTAATAGATGAACCAAGGACAGGTCAAAAGATATATAATTTACATTAAAACAAACGGAAAAACCTTTAAAATATTGGTAATAAAGAAATTTAATTAGGATGGGATGAGTGTAAAATTAAAGATTTAAATATTATAATTTGTTTTAACTGGCCGTGAGATGAAAGAGTACAAAAACCTTTAAACTTGTTCTTTTTGTTCTGGAAAACATACTTTTTGGAAATGCACTACTCGAGATTCTACTTGTATCAATCTATATCTATAATTTAAATTATAACAAAACGTTCTGTCAAAAACATGAAGTTTTAAGCACGGCTTTAAGTGATAAATGTCCCATAAGAATTCCTCAAGAGAGGGAAAAAAATTGATTATTCAGAAAAACAATCCATATCAACTGATTAGTTGATAGTTTTTACATCGACTTGAATGAAATGAAAATGAAATTTGTAAATATGATATTATGATAATAACTGAAACATCGATAAACAAAGGGGTAAAATTTACACTTCTCTATTTGCTAGTAGAGAAAAACGTGCAGGAGGATTGTGTATATTTATAAAAAATGATATGATATGAAACATCAGAAAAAATTGAAATTATTCTACATGCAATCAAAATAAAATTTCCCAAATTTATATTATGCGGACTGTACAGACCATCGTCTATAAATAACAAATATATTTGAATTTAATGGATGAAAAATTGGAAACTTTACCAAAATTATATTTAGACTGCTTTTCTGTTGGAGATATAAACATTGATATTTTCAAAAATATTCAAAATTCCAGAAGGGTCTTAGATAGTTTGCTCGACAAATAACCTAAAAATTTGCTTCACAAATATTAGCAATATTTGTAGTGGATCATTAGTAATAATAATAATAAATAAATAAACCTTATTTCAAAATTACATTATCCAAATAACATAAAAATTAAAAGTGTCAACAAAAAAAAACATACCATTACCTATGATAACTTTCACAAAATGTTAATTTTTTAAATAAGGTTTTCACAGTTTTATGTAATTTTTAGAGGCGTAATTTATAATATATATTTTATAATTATAAAATATTCGGACAGTTGTTAAAAAAAAAGTTTATTCCCCGTAATTTTTCAAATGCTGTTTTTATTTTAAAAAATATTTTGACACCTGTCCAAAAAAGCTTTTCTCTGTAATTTTTGAACTGCTTAAAATTTTTAAATACGGTTTTCACAGTAAATTTTAGAGGCGTATTTTATTTGAAAAAAATACCCGACAGCTGTCGAAAATTGTTTAAAGATTTTTAAATACGATTTTTATATTTCCATGTAATTTCTAGTGGCGTATTTTATTAAACAAAAATGTGACATCTGTCAATTTTTTTTTCATAACTTTTGAACTCCTTAAAATTTTTAAATACGGTTTTCACAGTTTCAAGTAACTTTTAGTATAGTAATTTATCTGAAAAAAATATTTTTTATCCAAATAACATTAAAAGCGTCTTTTTAATGGCGATTGTCAGGCCCAAAAGGTACACTTTTACTGCCCAGGCAGTAATAGTCCTTTTTTTACTGTCTGTAAGCAGTACAAACTTATGTTAAAGAGAAAGACCTATTTAGTAGATTTTGTGTGCAATTTTGATAATCATTAAGTAGTAGATTAGGTGTTCAAAAAGTAAGAATAAAAATTTATTTGAAAAACTATCAAAAACCACCCATTTTTATAATCTCGTTTATCCGGAATATTTTTATTTTCCGATATTATTGCAAATAATATATTACGCCTTATACGTTCAGTTAATGTGAGTTGGCCATGGCGGCGTTGGAACAAAACAGGTACTAAAGTAATGTCAACGCTTAAATTATACCCACGAAGAATATTTGTTTATTGTTTATGGAGAAGTAGCAAAGTGATATTAAGAACGTGCCATACATTTGATACACGAGATATCCGCTAAAATAATGCCATAATAATAAATTTACCTAGAATCCGAAAACGTAATACTATACAAGGTGATCCATTAAAGAAAAAGCAACTTTGCTTTGCTATAACTTTTTGATGGAGCCTGTATATTTAATTTTTCCTGATCTAATATTATTATATATATATATATATATATATATATATATATATATATATATATATATATATATATATATATATATATATATATATATATATATATATATATATATATATATATATATATATATATATATATATATATATATATATATATATATATATATATATATATATATATATATATATATATATATATATATATATATATATATATATATATATATATATATATATATATATATATATATATATATATATATTGGTGTTTTTTAAAACCTCAAAGTGCTGGACTATTAATGATTTAATCGATAGGAATGCTATTCTGTATAGTTAGTACAGAGTACCTACACTGTGAATTGTATTATTAAATCAAATTGCTTACCTTGGAAAGGTTTTATTAAAGAAACCCCTGTAAGAACTGGAATAAGACATGTTGGGCGAAAAATATATTGCACTAGCATTGATATGTTTATTTGTGGAGACATCTGCTACAGTAGACAACAGGTAGTACATCATCCCCGGATCATACGTGTCATTAATAGCCGGTCTGATGAATCTGCTCTGCAAAATATAGGACCAGAAAAATGCCCTGTTTAACGCCATGTTATGCAGGTGTAGCAGTTGTGTCCTGTTGGGAAAGACAGGATTAATATTAACATCCTTAATGTCTGGAAGGTGAGAAACCGTGTCTTCTGGTAAATACAGGTCTCCTACGTGTTGAATTTCACAATTGTCTTTATTGGTGGCTTTTATTGCTCTGGACACTTCGTCGAATGTATCGCGAATTTGCCACTCGTACTGTCCATTCACGGAGAGAAAATAACACCACCCGAGAAAACAAAAGAGCGACCGCATTTTTCTGTCACGAAAATTACTTTTATGAACACATTGATTATCTTATTAACAATACTGTTTTGTGCGTTGAGGGTGTATTGTGCGGTCCTTCGAGCCCAATTGATTCGTTTCGTCGTAAAGGTTAAAAATTCGACCCAACCCACATAGAGCTCGATAAACGGACAGGTATGATGGTTGGTTGTTATTCGTCCGTTTTGTTTGTACGATGTTGCCGCCTTGCGTATTGAAATTTCCTTGTTTTTTTTTCAGTTTTTAATTAATATTCGGACTTTAAATGAATTTGTAACGATTATTTTATATCCGTAATGTTATTAAATTTTCAGAGGTAGACTAAGTTATTAAAATTGACCTGGGGGGTTTATATATTATATATATATATATATATATATATATATATATATATATATATATATATAAATTAGAATTTTTCTTTAACCATATATTTATATGTGGGACCTTATTTTCTTGGGTTAGATTAACAATGAAAAAAATTCCTCACTTTAAATCAACGTTTCGCTCATTGTGTTGAGCTTCCTCAAGATTTTATTGCCTCCTGATACACATACATACACGTAAACATCATTATATACATTGAGACGTTAAATGGCTTAAAATGACTAAAATTGTACACTTTATAATGAATTTAAAAACACATTTTTGAGTTAGTAGACACAAATTTAAAACGCAAATATCCATTATACTTATAGTTTACGGTACGAATCTTGGAGAAGCAATTTGCTTGGTGGAATGTTAATGTGGTGAAATTATGAGAATGATCGGGTCTAGAATATTTTGGTTAACATTTTTTTTTTGCTATAAAAACTCTGTATTTTATCTGATGCTTGGCACCTGTGAATACAAATATTATTATTTTTAATAGATATACAGAGGCTAGTTGAATTTCTGTTTAAAATTTTACACAGGGTGTAGAGGATTAGATTTTGAATTTGTATTTCTTTCCGATTAATTAATTAAGTTGAAATATATTTGACTTAAACCCCTAATATATTTTTTATCATTTACTGCCTGACTCTCCTTTTTTAATGAGCGAAACGTTGATTTAAAGGGAGAAATTTTTTTTCATTATTTTCTTTTATTATAGTATTTCAAAAAATAATTGTCATTAATACCTAAATTAAAAGACTCCAGGCTAGTTTTAAATAATTGATGCAAAAACAACACTAACTTTTATTATCTATTATTAACTTATAAATACCCCATTTGTCAAAGATAGACATCAACTATGCCAAAACGGTAGATCGGAACCTGTTCCGAGTTAGTGTTGTTTTTGCAACAATTATTTAACAAAATTGAGACAATTAAGCATATGTAAAATTTCACCCTTCGGACTATTTATCTCTAATAAAATGTGTATCATTTTATAGTCGGGCAGTAAAAATATATATTTCTTGGCGATTACAGAATTTTGAGTGTATTTCATCTGAGGAAATCGTAGATGGCAACAAGCAAATAAGTCTAAAACTGTAAACTGCAGACCCATGCTTTGATATATTCTTAATTATTGTCTTACGGTGCATTCGTTGAATTTGCAATAAAATATCAAAGGTGATACCGGTTCACGAAACACCAAACTAATTATCATAAAATAATTTAAACATACAGATAAAAGGACCATAATAAAAGGATTAAATACACTTTTTTGTTAAATTTTTGCTTTCATGGTTAAAAAAGATCTATTACGAGAAAAGTTTCCGGTAAAATAAACTTTTCGATTTTCGAAATTTTAATAAATTGCTCACACATTTTGTAACGATAATATAGGTTATTTCCAATTTTGAGTTAAAATGATGGTGGAAAGGCTTTTAAAAAATGAGCTACACAGTCCCTTTCCATAAACAAATAACATTCAGACCTGTCATTGCTAAGTCCAAAAGAGATAATTTGCCCATAATAATATTCCAAATTTCTCAGCAATTAACCTCTCCGTCAGTTCAGATAATTCCAAAAATAGCACTGGATTGGCTTACTTTTTAAAATTATTGGCAACAATGCTAACAGTATAAAAGTGACCCCGTGGATTTGGTCGAGTGGAGCGAAAGCATGTGCTTGATTCGAACTGGAAAACAAGGCGTCTTTTGATACTAGGTTCAGGTTCAACTGTAAACTGAATTCTGTTTGTGTGTTACGCAACCAGTTATATAACTCTGCGGATGAGGTTGTATATGTATACTGTTCGGTATGGCAATAAATATGTAGTTTCTTACTGATAACTGATAGTCCTTGAAATAAATGCAAAAACAAAAACCATTAAAAATAATGTGTACCTATCTTATCAAAAATATTGTTTTCAACTAAAACGGACGGTATTATTGAAAAAAAGCAAATGGATATTTATTTTGTATGTGGTGATGTTAAGGCTTAGAGTAGACAAGGAAAGAGAGGACTAAGTGTTAAGGCGTTTATCCTAACCTAACTGACCTGCCATTAGAAGCTTGAAAGCGAAGAACATCTACCTATGTTTTTCAACAAATATTTTTCAGTTAATAATAGACCCCTACAGAATCCAATTACTTATCTCTCTGAATTACGGTCGTCTTATTTGATATTAATTATTGACGACTATTAAGATAGAAAAAATGAGTAGGCGATTCAGAAATGTTAAGATCTGCATTTTAAAATTTAATTATAAAATATTAATTAAAAAATATTTTGAATTCGGCGAATACCTAGGTAGCATGTCTAATATAATTCAGTACTCTTCCCTTTATTTATACTTAATATATAATGTTTTTTAATTAATAATTTACTATCGAGTAGAATGTAGGCAACTAATAAAGCAAGAATGTTCAAATATTTAAAATCTTACCGCTATTGCCCGAATGCATTGCAGCTCAAATATATGTGGAACAGTAGGCTCTACGTAGGTCCTGCCAAGTCCAACTCGCGAAGTCACGTTCAGAGTGCTTGTCACTTTATCGCTTCGAGGAAGGTCCCCGGACCTCGGGTAGAAAGTACCGCCGGTTGTGACCGGTTAGCTGCGCTCTGCGTCGCGTCACTGTCAGGGTGCGGTACCGATAGGAGCGCAGTGTTCGTCACAGCACAGTGATGTTGGAATTTCGTTCCTAGAGATCGGAATTACACAACGGGGCCCACTCTGGCAGGACTTTTTTTTTATTGCTGCTTAAGATTTCATGTCTCTGTGTGTTTGTTTCTTAGACCAGTCATGATAGATAATGAATTGATTGCAATTCCAAAAGTGTTCAAACTTATAAATTATATTATAGCGTGTATGTACGCAAACTAGAAAAATTCGCAACCATTTCCAACAAACGGAACATTGTTAAAACTGCAAAAAACGATTATTAGCTCTCTTTTTGTGTTATGAAAGTTGTGAAAACTTGTGATCTAGTGGGAAATACTATTTTATAGTTTGCATTATATTTGCAACCATTAGAGAAGTAGAGAACTATTTTCTGATTGAAAATCTGTTTTTGTACCTTCAATTTGTTTAACAAAATTTAAAAAGTCGTGCAAATTTTAAAAACTTACCAATAATTTTTTTGCTTGGTTGGAAAAAATTGCAACCTTCTGCATTTCAGGGAACATATTTGTTTATAATTTTTTTCTTGTACATGCCATTTCATCTCACTAATTGAGTAGTTTGAAACAAAAATGACATTACACCTAATTGTGGAAGGGTCCTCAATTTTCCCGCGGACATGAGTTTTGTGAATTTTCAAAATTAAAAAATAACATTTTTTCATAGCCCTTATCAAATAATTAAAATGCAAGTTACTCGGGTGTGACAAGTAATTAGTGTAATTATGGTTTTTCAGTAATTACCACTAATTAATTATTCGATTATTTTTGAGAATTTAAAAAAATGCAAACGAGTGTGTCTTTTTTTGTAATGGTGATTTTGGAACACCCTGTATATTGATATATTAATGTAATTTTTTAGAAATTTTGTTCTTGTTGTAATTGTTATTAGTCGATCAACCCCAAATCGCAAAAACTTCCGTTCTCTGTGTAAGGTTGCAAATTTTAATATTGTCATTAGTCGTTCACCAACACTTGTCTTTTTGTCCGAAAATTAAAAAAAAAATAAGTTCCGCCAATTGCAAAAAATTCCATTGGCTGTGCAAGGTAAATTGAAAAATATATTTTTTCCATTTGCAACCAAAATTAAACCTTCTTGTAACTATGGGAAATGTCAAAATGACATTTTTAAGCATTAAATGATAAACATGTATTTTCCGTTCAAATTTTCTCGACTATTACATTAACCTTCTTAAATGCGTATTCAAAGTTTGCAGAACTTTTGGAATTTTGCAAAGAGAATCGCAAACAAAAATAAGAAACTTTTCATGATAATGTTCTGTATTTTTTTATTGGTTGCAAATACAATTCATGATGTAAATATTATTTTCCAATATAAGTTTTAAAAACCTTTGATGTTATTTTGTTATTTGTAATCGTTTAGGTGTACAGGGTTATCATTTACATTTCGCCTCCCATTTTCGGGGTTTATTTTTGTTGATCGAAAAAAATAATAAATACAGTAGTTCTATGGATTTCAACTTCCTAGAACAACTATACGGGGTGAATCAGAAACTAGTAGCGTACCAAATTTTGGTTTTCCTGTATATTTTTGATTTTTTAGATTCTCCTTATTATTCCATTTTTAAAAATATGTGGATCTTGTATCGGTAGTTTTTGAGATATTCGACTTTAAAATTCCCCCTTATCCTAGTTAATTTACGTGAAATCGTGTCTAATGCTGGTACTGACATTGTCAGATTGTCACTATCATTTAACTTACTGTGTTAGTTTTGTCCAATAAAATGGGCTATTCCATTGAAGACAAATTAAATATAATACCCTTATATTATGTCAATAATAGAAACCCACACTCAAAATGAGTATCATAGGCAATACCCTTATATTATGTCAATAATAGAAACCCACACTCAAACTGAGTATCATAGGCAATTTCCGGTTAGAACCATCCCCACACAAAGCACTATAAGATATATAGTAAACAAATTTGAAGATACCAAAAGTTTAAATAGAAGAAGAACTGCAAATCCAAACGAAACCTTGGCTTAAACGTGTTGCTATTCTGAACCCTGAACGATCAAATACTGATGCACCGATTTATTTTCAAAAGTCATTTAGCAAAAAATTCAACAAACTCTTCATCGTTATAATTATCACCCATATACATTTCTACCTGTTCATGGTCTAACTGAAGAACATAAATTACGAAGATTAATTTTTTGTCAAGAAATTTTAAGATTCTTAAATCTGCTCTTTTTACACAATATACTTTTTACCGATGGTATGTTTAATCGTCGCAATAAACATTTCTAAAACATAAAGTTTAAATGTTTGGTGTGACATTCTAAAAAATAAGGTTATCGAACCAATATTTTTCGGTGAAGTCTTACTGGTGTCATATTTCCAATATCTGGAAAATCACATAGAACAACAGTTAGATAACATTCCTTTAAATCAGAGATTTATATTCGGAACTATGATCTATGGATTGGACGAAATGGACATATAAGATGGCTAGCAAACAGTCCAGACCTGACGCCGCTTAACGTATTTCTATGGGGTTATCTAAAAAAAAAAGTTTACTAAAATAGACCCGAGCCCGAAATTCCAATACAGGTAGTATTGGAATAGAGATTAGGGAAGAAATTGCAAGATTAAACGAAAATAGCTCTTATTTTATTTTTAACTGCATTAATCACAAATTGTTACAAAATATTGAGAGATGCTTCGCCAGCTAATGAGGATATTTGAATAATTAGAATTTATGGTTTTTAATTTTATTATCATTTTTTCTTTCAATACATTTTCATTTAGTATTTATTGTTCATAATAAAATATTTCTGTACTTTAAAATCGTATTAATTATTTTTTACATTATCATCAGGACATTATAGACACGGTCTCACCTAAATTAACTAGGATATTATATGTTGAATTTTAGTTAAGGGGAGATTTTGAAGTCGAATATCTCAAAAACTACCGATCCAAGTGTAGAAATATCTAACATTTTTGGAAAGGGAATAATAAGAAAAATCTAAAATATCAAAAATATACAGGGCATTTCATTTAAGAAAAACAAAATTTGATATTGTACTAGTTTCTGACTCACCCTGTATATTCAAAATTTTTTTTCTAGGAAGTTCCTCAAATCCATACAACTTTTGTATTTATTATTTTTTTCTGTCTACAAAAATATACCCTGAAAATGGGTGGCGAAATATAAATGATGACCCTGTACATTTCAGTCTATTACATTTTGGAAACTTAATTTTTTATTATATCATGTCTTTAATGACTGGTCCATCTCCACTTCTGTGCCTTCTAGCAGATTTTTTTTGGTATTTTGCTTATTTTTATTGCAGCTTAAGGACTTTGATTTTACCACTCTTGTTTTAGTTTCATTGCTCTGTGTGTTTGTTTCTATCACTTCGAGGAAGGTCCCAGGACCACAACAGTCTAGCCGGCTTCCAGTCATATCGATTGTGAGCTTCGATTGTTTTTGAGGTGTGATTTTTTGGCTTTAATGATGGTTCTATCGATGACTCTGGGTTAATCTAACGCTAATGGGACAGATCCACCTAACAATATATGTTTTGTTTAAAAAAAATCTAGTTTTAATATAGAACCGAAATTTTGTTGGCGCGGTACCTCACACTTTCTTTACAACATACCTATCCAATCCTAACCTAACCTAAACCGCATTTTCATTAATTATAAGTTTTGTCAAAAAACTAAAAAAAAGACATCCCCCTGAAGCGAATTAAACACACACGCGTTGGATCCAAAGCTGAGAATCCTACCAACGTGCCAGGAAGCTCACACTAAACATTCAACAAAACTTGTTTTATCAGTTACCCTTGCACAACAAGCATGCGCGAAGCTTAGCAATCGATAACAGTGGGAGCCGAAATGGAATTACACATCGTGGCCCACTGTGGCAGGACCTTTTTTTGACATTTTGCTCCTAATTTTTAATGCTGCTTAACGACTCTGTTTAAAAATGAACTTGATTTTACTATGCTTGTATTAGCTTCACTTCTCGGTGTGTGTATTTATTTGTTTGTTTGTCAAATTTGAGATACCTTACACTAGGCTTGTCAGATAAAACTTTATTAAAATTTTAAACTTTTCAAAAAGGAGTAATTTTGAAGTTTTGTCGGTTTTGATGAACATAATAATTTAATAACATTGTTTAAAAAAACATAATATTTTAACACCGTATTTATACACAAATTAGCTATTTAGGATACTAGTGTGAATAAGACTTTTCACATCATAGTGCGAAAAGTGTTTTATTTTTTATGAGTAGGGTTGATGTTTATTAATTATCTCAAAAACTATAGTAAAAAAGTTTCTTGAATCCATCTTTACCTATTTTTACTTTACTTTTCATGGTCAGATTTTAATTTCCTAATTCTAAATACGTAACTTTATTTTTGTTGTATATAAAGGGTGGTCCAAAATTATGAATTCAGTCTATTCTTATGAATACTATAAAAAAAATAGTGGATATTCTTAATTGGAATTCAATTACTAGGGCAAATGTGCATAATCTAAAAATATTTTACCTTATACAGACTGCTCCACAAAGTCGGGGCACAGCCAAGTTCAATGTTTTTTTGATGGAACGGTGTTTTAAAAGTTATGGCCACTTTTGTATAAAAATCAGTACGATTTTGGCACCCTGAATAACGATTACGGAAATTTATTGGCAATTAATTTTGTCATAAATTCTTTTAATTCGGATGCGACTCTTCCTTAACTAAGAAAATTTTACCCATTTTATATTTTTTATACAGGATGAGTCGTATTTATAATTTAATTTTCATTTTTTTTAAGAATGGTTTTTTATGAATCTCGTGTTTACGTTACAAATAATGGTAACTAATTCTTAATAAGACCACTAATAGTATTGCAGTAAAATTTCGCCATGTCCAATATTTTACGTAAAATAAGTCGTTTAAACTGTTTTCAGGGGGGCTTTATTTAAAATCCAAATATTGCTCCCGTGCAATTTATATGACCCTAAATTTTAATAAAATTCACAGCTTCTTATATTCTGTGCTGCAGGTTACTAACTGAACTCGGCTTTTGCTCATAGTAAAATATTTTATAAGAAATAAATAGTTAATGTAATCAAATGAGGTCTTGTGTGAGATTAATTTTGGTATTTAAATTTTCGTCACAAAATAGTGGTTCTAGAATTCCTGACCGCCAAATTGCTCAACTAACCTCTTCCAGTGTTCTTTCCTTATCTTTTCACTTACGGTTTTCAAAAAAAAAGAAAGCTAATATTAGAAATATACTACTACACAAAATATAAAAAAATATTTTTTTCAAATTTCAAAATCAATCCTATCCCTTGATGCAGCATGAGCATATTTTTGGCAATTCCATTGGTAAAGGGTATATAATAAAGTGAAGTGTCAGTAGGAACTACGGATATGTTTTTAAAGGTTTTTACTTTAAATTGTCAACTGAATAACTTTTTTTATTTATTTTGGTCTTATATTTCAAATATTAAAACTAACAATTTTCTAAAAGCTGAAGCCTTTTCAACAAAAACGATCATTTCTGGGTACACTGGTCTTGTCTTACCTGAGAATTATATTTCTTTTTTTTTCTGTTATGCCATATGTATTCTCCTTGATTCCACTATGTAGTAGAGTGGTCCTCGTCTCTCTAAAACATTTTCCATGTTTATGGTAGGGTTTTTGTCAATTTTCTCTGTTGTTTTTAAAGACAAAGGCACAGATTAATAAAGATACCGCACTTTCGTTCGGAGCGCAAATCATCACATAACCTTAATTTGGGCGGAGAATCTATCAACTCAGCCACGTTGGGTCGGTCGGAGACTAGCAATATTGTTTCAGACGTAGTCGTGTGCAGTGACGGCGTTTTTAGTTCTTCAAACCGCCGGCCGCCAAAGTAAAGTATACATTACATTTAAATATTTAAAGACTCTATTAGATATTATTATAAAAAATAAAATCAAAATATGAACACTTCTAGAAAAGTCAATGGTATGGTGTATGTTGCCAAACACTGCAAAAATACAAGCTACAAATCGCCTCATAGCTTTTTTAGATTTCCCAAGGATATAAGAAAACAAGTTTTTTTTAAATGTTATATAGTTTCCGACATATAATAATAGTTTGTAACAACTTTAAGACTATAGCTAAGCTATAGCCTATATAGGCCTAATATACTAATTCATATTTTAAAAAGAACTAAATAAATTTCGTTACTAATTGTGTACGTGTTTTGGGAGCCCCTGACAACAAAAGTGAATTTGTGGAAATTATAGACAAGATCTATACGCTAAGTCAGTGAGAACGTTCACATACCATTTTTTCTCTGGCATCGCGTTATTAAATGTAGGGTTTTTTCGAGATTGCGGTTTTAATCCCAGGATTTTCAAAACTGTCAACTGATTTCGAGATTCCGATATTGAAAACCTTAATTGCAGGAATTATTTTTTCATTTAATATCTTTTAATTTATTTGTCTAAAAATATTCAAATTTGTTATGTGGCCTCATATTACCTATTTATAAAGTAAAAAAGTATAATAATGTTTTTACTTTCCCCGTCAAAGGGAAGTATTGTAATCACCCTCCGAGATTTTTTCAGATCTTTACATTTCAGGATCCCTAGATGCCAAAAAACATGTTTTCTCAATTACGTCGGTCTGCCTGCCTGTATGTCGCTCTATCTGTTCGCGGCATAACTAAAAATTACTTGCCCAATTTACTTTAAATTTTTGTCAAAAATTAAAGGTCATATGACCTGGTAAAAATTTGGTAAAAATCCAATATGGCAAAATAAAATGGCGGCCTATTGAAATGCTAAAAAAATATTACTAAAAAACTGCTTATCCAATTTGTCTATTGTCTAGTATTATGTAGGAATCAACTTTTAAAATTTTGGTACGAATCCAAGTTGGCGGAACAAAATGTCGGCTTAATAAATTATTTAAAAATTCAGCCTGAAAAATCTATTTAATAGACTGATTTCAAATTGTGTGCAATAATTAACTGTGGTATAGAGATGAACTAGTAAAACTGTGGTACTAATTCAAGATGGCGAAATAAAGTGGCGACAATATTAAATGTTTGTAATCGTGAAAAAATTACTCTCTCAGGTTTTACATATCCTCTGTGGAAATTGTATAATCCAAAATGCTGTTTGTTGTTGCGCCACTGTACTTTATATAGGCGATATTATTTTAACACATCAGCAGAAATGCTTATTGATAATTTTCTCTTATATAGTTATTAATAATATTAGTCTGTGCTGGAAATTCAACAAGCGTGTTTCATTTTTAATAGGTTATGGGCCCAGGCCGTCGCGAAGCCCATTGATAACCTCCGAAATTTGATATCGTGTTTTGTTAGTTTAATTTCCGAGTAATCGCACAAGAATGGCTGGTAATTATATAGTTAATGTTCCAAGATTGAAAGGACGAGAGAACTATGGGGATTGGGCGTTTGCTGTGGAGAACTATCTGGTTTTAGAGGGTCTATCTAAATGCATATCAGAAGTTGTAGCTGACGATGACGCCAAGGCCAACGCAAAACTTATCTTAACAATTGACACGTCACTTTATGTTCATATTAAAGATGCAAAAACGACTTTAGAATTACGGAATAAATTGAAGACGTTGTTTGACGATAAGGGTTTTGCAAGAAAGGTTAATTTGTTAAGATGTTTAATTTCCTTGCGTTTGGAAAATTGTGATTCTATGACAAATTATGTCAATCAAGTTGTCGAAACAGGCCAGAAACTACGAGGTACAGGTTTCGATATTAATGATGAATGGATTGGTTCACTTTTGTTAGCCGGATTGCCAGATTTCAAGATTCAACCCATGATTATGGCAATTGAACACTCAGGGATTGCCATTACAATGGATTCGATTAGAACAACCGAAACGCTAATAAAAATCTGAAATCGGGGGCGAATGTCAATAAACAGATAAAATGTTATAAATGTAAACAAATTGGACACTTTCAGAATAAATGCCCGAATAAGGATAATAAAGATACTGGTAAACAGAAGACTTCAAACGCTTTTAGTGTAGTTTTTCTGAACGGCTCATTCAATAAATTCGATTGGTATATTGACTCTGGTGCTAGTGTACATCTGACTGCAAATAAAGAGTGGCTGGAGAATATAGAAAGCTCAGCGAATATATCACAAATTATGGTGGCTAATAAGACAAATGTTCCTGTTATTTGTTCGGGTGATGTAAATTTAACGACTGTTGTTGGACATAATAATTACGAAATAACTGTTAAAAATGTGTTGTGTGTTCCCCAATTGGCAACGAATTTATTATCGGTAAGTCAACTGATAAGAAATGGTAACACTGTTAAGTTTATGAATAATCGCTGTCAGATTTTCAATAACCAAAATAATTTAGTTGGAACAGCTGATTTAAAGGATGGGGTATATAAGCTAAACACATTGACTGTTGATACGTGTTTATTATCGACGAAATCGGTTATTTCAGGAGAAGTTTGGTATCGTCGTTTTGAGCACCTTAATAGTGCTTACCTGAATAAAATGAAGGATGGTATTGTCGAGGGACTTAATTATCCAGGTGTTCTAGATATAGGGCAGAAAAATTGTGAAATATGCTGCGAGGGTAAACAACCTAGATTACCATTTAAGAATAAGGGTCACAGGGCTAAAGATATTTTGGAAATAGTACATACAGATGTATGTGGTCCAATGAACACTGTGTCTCTTGGAGGATCAAAATATTTCATAATTTTTGAGGATGACTTTAACCGTATGGTTTTTGTTTATTTTGTAAAGACAAAAGACCAAGTGTTTGATTGTTTCAAAAATTTTAAAAACATGGTCGAAAATCAACAAAGCAAAAAGATTAAGATCTTGAAATCAGACAATGGGGGAGAGTTTTGTAACAGGGAGTTAGACAAATTTTTAAAAACCTGTGGAATTATCCATCAAAAAACAAACCCATATACGCCTGAACAAAACGCAATGGCAGAACGGATAAATAGGACTGTAGTTGAAAAATCTAAGTGTATGCTGTTTGATGCGAACCTTGAACAGAAATTTTGGGCAGAAGCAGTTTACACTGCAGTCTATTTACGAAACCGGTCATTAGCTTCTGGAATTGATAAAACTCCATTCGAACAGGCAGGGTGCCTGATGTGAAAAATCTCAGAATTTTTGGCAGCACAGTAATGGTACATTTTCCCAAATAAAAACGCTTAAAATGGGACAAGAAGGCTGTTAAATGTATTTTAGTAGGGTACGATGATGAAATTAAATGTTATCGAGTATATAATGCTACGAAAAATACAATATTTACGAGTCGAGATGTGACCATAATGGAAAATATCAAAGATAAAGAGAACATCATGGTGAACAGTATAGCAAACACAGAAGCAGATAATGACCTAATATCAGTTCCAGTGAGAGATCATGTTACAAATGGAATAATTGAGGATGACTTACTCTCTAATAGCTCAGGTGAACTTTGGGAGAATGCTGTCAGTAATGACAGTGATGATTCGTCTCCTGATGAAGAGGCTCCTATTGTATTAAGAAGATCTGAGAGAGTGCGAAAACCAAGAAATTTTGAAAATGGTTTTAGTTGCATTTACTCAGAAAATTCTGATGTGAACACTGATCCGGAAAGTGTTAAAGAGGCTTTATCACAACCTGATGGTGACCAGTGGAGAAGGGCAATGGAAGAAGAGCTGCAATATTTCGAGGAAAACCAAGCATGGGAGCTGGTTGACATTCCTCAAGAACAGACAATTGTGCAGTGCAAGTGGGTGTTTAAAAAGAAAATTGATTGTGAAAACAAAGTGCGGTACCGTGCTAGGTTAGTTGCGAAGGGTTTTTCCCAAAAACCAGGTATCGATTTTGATGAAACCTTTTCACCTGTTGTAAGACATTCCACCCTTAGATTGTTAATAGCCTTATCTGTGAAATTAGAATTAGATATCATACATTTAGATGTTACCACGGCTTTTTTGAATGGCATTCTAGAAGAAAATGTTTTTATGATGTTACCAGAGGGATTTAAAACTCATGATAAAAATAAAATTTTGAAATTGAATAAAGCTATCTATGGACTTAAGCAGTCTGCTAGGGCATGGTACATAAAAGTTGACGTTGTCCTTAAGAATTTAGGTTATAAGAAATCTGATCATGAACCTTGTTTGTTTACTAAGAGCAGAGGTAATTTGTTGACTTTTATAACACTATACGTTGATGATTTTTTTATTTTTTCCAATGATAAGATCGAAACAAATAATTTAAAACTTGAGTTAGGGCAACATTTTAAGATTAAGGACTTAGGGCAAGTTAAGCAATGTCTCGGTATTAGAGTTAGTATTGATAAAAACAAGAAAACAATTTGTTTAGATCAAGAGCAATATATAAATCAACTTTTAAAACGATTTAATATGTTGGATTGCAAGACTGTTTGTACGCCTATGGAAGTCAATGTAAATCTTACAAAAACAGAAAAGCCATGTAACACGGAATTGCCATATCACCAACTGATCGGTTCTTTGATGTATCTCGCTGTTTTGACTAGACCTGATATAGCATTTTCGGTAAGTTATCTAAGTCAATTTAATAATTGTTTCGACGAAACTCACTGGAAACAAGCTAAGCGCGTTTTAAGGTATTTAAAACACACTAAGCATTATCGATTAAAGTTTTGTAAAGATAATACGGAATTAGAAGGTTTTGCTGACGCAGATTGGGCTGCAGACTCGAATGGTCGCAAATCATACACAGGATATTGTTTTAAACTTTGTGATTCCGTAATATCATGGGAATGTAGAAAACAAAAGACTGTAGCGCCATCAAGCACTGAGGCAGAATACATGGCGGTCTCAGATGCTTCAAAAGAGGCTATTTACTTAAGAAATTTAATAACTGAGTTAACAGAAGTTGTTAATTGTATTAGAATATTCAATGACAATCAGAGCGCAATTAAATTGTCTGCTAATTCAATGTACCATAAGAGGACAAAACACATTGACACGCGTCATCATTTTATTCGGGATGCAATTTCTGATAACTTAGTAGAAGTTAAGTATTTAGATACAGCGAACATGCCAGCCGATATTCTTACAAAGGGTTTGGCATCAGTTAAACATTATAAGTTTTTGGATTTGTTGGGTATAAACACACCCATTAAAGTAAATTTTTGATCATCATTTTGTGTTAGTGGGAGTGTTGAAATTTTATAACCCAAAATGCTGTTTGTTGTTGCGCCACTGTACTTTGCGATATTATTTTAACACATCAGCAGAAATGCTTATTGATAATTTTCTCTCATATAGTTATTAATAAAATTAGTCTGTGCTGGAAATTCTACAAGCGTGTTTCATTTTTAATATCCTCACGTTTTAGCGTTCCTAGTAATATTTGGTATGAATTTTAGATATTAAAACAAAATGCGGCCTAATAAAATATTTAAAAAAATCAGCCTGAAAAAACCAATTAGAATAATTTCAAATTTTGTGCAAGCATTAAGTGTGTGTCTATGTAAAAACTACTTGTTGAATTGGTTTTAAATATGCCCAAAAATCAAGTGTGGCATAAGTAGAAACTGATAAAATATTGATAGGAATGTAATATGAGGGAACAAAATGGCGCCGAAAAACGTGTTTGAGAAGACAGTATATATGTGACATAATGATGACTATGCACTGAACTAAATTAAGTCACACTTCTCTATTCCTAATAATATTAATATTGAAAGATTCATAACGAGGAAAATTCTGGGTAAAGAAAATTTACCGATTTTTTAATTATTATTTGCCTGTCATGTAAATAGGTATTGTAAAATTTTCATTTACTGGTTTAAATTTTGTTTTTAACAAGCTTTTGTCAGTAACGCACTAAAAAGTACAAAATAATGTAATGCTATCGAAATTAATTAAACGTACATGCTTCTCAAAGAAACGAAAAAGCGAATCACACTTTTTTAGTTGTTACTTTTAGTGCGTTATTGACAAAAGGGTGTTCTCTAAGTATTTCAAACTATAATTTTTTTATTGAACCGAGGATCACATATGGTTTTATTTATTGGCGTTCAGTCTTGCTGGCATTGATAGCATAAAGCATGTTTGTCATGTAGCATTAAAACTATTATTTTTTATCTAATCCTAGAGCAAGAAACTGGGTCATGGCAACAAAGAAGATCTTTTAGATAAAATAAACGATCTGCCTCAAAATCAGACTTTGTGTAGTTTACACTTGATTCATCCTTTTATTTTTTTATGGATATTACAAAAAATATAAATGAATAGAAAAATTAAATTTTCTGACCACAAAAACAGTGAAAATCAGAAACATAATATTCCATTTTTGAGATGTGAGAGACTATAATAGTATATAATATTTACGTTTTTCACACGCGCGCCAATGGCAAAAGTGAAATGAATATAACATGTGCTAAAACCGTTTCTAAATGATACTAAAACACAAGTTCAGCGATATAACTGATCTAACAATAATATTAAATTTTAACCTTGCCTTTATTCTTTCATAAATCTATTAAAACTCAAACCACTCTGTACGTGCATAACTACTATGTATACCTAAATTTTTCATTCAATAGTCACAAAATATTTTAATAAGGTCCTGCTCAGAATAAATAAAAATATTTAGAGTTCGTCTCTGAGTTCTCCGCCCAGCTAATGGGGTTCCATTAAACACGTTTATAAATGAAAATTCCTGCTCAAAATAAACAAAAATATTTCGAGTTCGTCTCTGAGTTCTCCGCCCAACTAATGGGGTTCGATTAAACACGTTTATGAATGAAAATTCCAGGAGTGCGATATCTGATTGGTTATTAATCTGTGACAAAGGTATGAAAATATACTTATAATCAGCAAGAAGAAGGCCATTTAATGCAATAATGTACAATTTCTTCCATAAGACAAAACTAAAAGTCTCGCTTGTTGGAAAACTGAAAATCTGACAAGATAGCCAGCAGTACTATCGTGTTCGCAACATATTCATATCCCGCACCTCCAATCGTGTAGACATTTCCCGGACCCAGTATGTATAAAATATCTTCTTACTGGTAGGCATGTTATATTATATAGGGTCTATAAAAAGTGTTCTAATACTCACTTTAAAAAAATTGCTTGAATGAGCAACATGCTTAAGCAGATAAATAGAAGATAACCAGAATAATTTATCTCAAAAATGTCTTCTATCTATACTTTTCCATTGTAGTAAACAGGAGAAATGATAACCGTTCTGGTTCTTTGAGTATTAACGTATAAGCAAGTTGACAGGACATTATTTTTTTAGTCATTTCATAGGATTATTGGATAATACTCTCATTCCTTTGGATATAATTTCTTGCTACTGTGATTCTTGTGAGTGGTCCCTTTTCAGTCTCAAGTAACAGGGCTTTACTCTTTGCTATGGGCGAAGCTTCGCTCAGTTGTGAAGTCGATGGTTTCTGCGTGTTAACTAAACATTCCAACAGAAAACCTTTTAGTTTCGTTATTTGTAATTCGTTTTAGGACTTTTGCATTCATTTAAGTAGAGACACAAAACATTCTTCAAATATATCATGTATCGTGCGGGTCTGTAACTTGGAAAACATTCATTAAATTAAATACCTTTCTTTTTTGGAAAAAACGCTCGGACACTTCGATTAATATTTTCAGTAGCTGTTTTTTTCAAAGAAAAAAAATACAGGGCGTCCATAATTAGAGATATGACGTCGTCGATAATTTTTTTAAATGGCAGCTATGTTTTTTAAATTAACGTTTTTAAAGGTCCTAGTAAGTTAAACATAACTACCAAATTTAAAATTTTTATTGCTTGCCGTCTCAAAGATAATTGAAATAATATTTTTTTATTTGAAAAATTTAAAAAATCTAATTAATATTATGTTTTTAACAAATGCGCAAAATGTTGTCGATTCACTATTTGACAATACCCTAATCGCAATTGAAATTCGTTTTGAACATTTCTTACAATTTCTGGAGAAATTAGTCTACACTCATGATTTATTCGCGCTTTCAACTCCTCAATGGTTGCTGGTTTGGTCTTGAAAACCTTGCTTTTCAAATATCCCCATAGAAAATAATCTAATGGAGTGAGATCAGGGGATCTCGGGGAACATTTAAAGGGTCCTTTCCTACCAAGACATCTGCCTGGAAATGCAGTATCCTGATAATTACGGACATGTCTTGGGGGGCGCACCATCTTGTTAAATCCAGATGTTTCTATTTGGGAGTTCAATTTCTACCGGATCAGTGACATAAAAAATAAAATGGCCAAATTTGGAACTAGTTCTTCTTGTAGGAATTCCAAGTATCTCGCTCCATTCAAATTTTCTTCAAAGAATATTGGACCTATAACTTGCTGACCTACAATACCTGTCCAAACATTGACTTTATCCCGGTATTGAGTCTGGCCTTCCCTCATCCAGCATAGATTCTCGCCTGCCCGATAACGAAGATTTTGTCGATTTTTCTCTCCATTTAACATAAATGTTGAGTCATCAGAAAAGAGAATGTTTCCTGTTTTAAGATTATTAGTTTAAAGTATAGGCCCATAAATTGTTCACAAAATTCGAGTTTTCGATCTGGATCATCTTCACTTACTTCTTGGAGCATTTTCAATTTATATGGACGATATTTTTGAGCGTTAAGAAATCTTACTACTGAAGACTGACTAAAATCAAGTTCGCGCGATACCTGCCTAGTAGTAATATTAGGATTTTCTACAACAGATAATATTATATTTACTTTGACCTCTTCATTGACCGCAAAGTGCCGATGAATATTGTTTTTCTTACATGTCAGCTACCCCGAAACTGTTTTTCAATCTTGCTTATACTTCTTTGCGATATGGGTGCTAAATCAGGATATCTGTCTCTGAATAAATTAGTGACTTCATTCTGTGTTATTGGTCTCTATCCGTATCCAATCATCATTAAGATTTCAATCTTGTGCTTTTCAGTTAGGTAAGGCGTTACGTTGGATGACTTTTTAAAAGATTTGGCTTGATAAAATAAAACTAGCCGCATCGTGTTTCAATGTATTGGTAGGTATTTCTGTTTAAATAGAGATAAACTACTATAGCAAATTATCAGTTGTTTTCATTCTGAATTTTTATCGAAATATATAATAAAAATAAGAAATTTTTCCAATAAAAAAATATTTTATTAATTATCTTGAAAATGGCAAGCAATATAAATTTTAAATTTGATGGTTGTGGGTAATTTATTAAGCCCTTTAAAAAGATTCATCAAAAACCATGGTTGCCATTTGAAAAAATTATCGATGACGACATATCTCTAATTATAGACACCTTGTATTTTTTTTTCTATGAAAAAACCGCAACTGAAAATATGAATCGAGGTGTCCGAGCGTTATTTTCCAAAAAAGAATGGTATGAAATATAATGAATTTATTCCAAGTTACAGACTCGCAGTGTATATGTTAAATACACAGCTTATTTTTTGACGTCAAATCATACTTCCGATCATCAATAAAATCACCTTATTTTATTAATTATTATTTTTTTTAAGGTTACATCAAGTTAAATTTAATTGTTTTTCCCAAATTTTGTATTTTTTATCTTTGGTCACTTTAAAAGTTTACTTCGCCCTTAAATTAGGCCGCCTTAAAATTTAGCCACACAAAGCACACATTGCTGGTTCTTCTTAGGTTGCGTGAGCTACTGCTTTCCGCAGATAGACGTCTTTTATCAGCACTCATCGCACAAGGTTAGATGATTAAAAAACTATGCCAGACAAGACCGTTTACACTTACGTAGATAAAGTGTGTAGTACATTACAGACTCTCAAAATCCCGGGCATAGTTCCTAAATCTTCCTTCTGCGCTTTATGCGTTTTTGGATGCGTTTTGTACGATTTTGGTTGATCAAGTTAAGCAGATGACATAAAATCGGAAGTTTACATGTTTCAATAAAAATTAATTCAATAATTGTTGTTCAAATGGCTATGAATGAAGTTGTCCAGGCGGATATAGCAGCTATTTGCGAATTAATAATCAAAGAAATCAGACATTTTGTTACACTTTAAAAAACATCGCTTTTGAGTTAGGAATTGGATATGGCGAAGAGATATTGTTAATACAAATCCACAAAAATGTAACACGACACGACACAGCATAAAAAATACAAAATCAATTTATTCTTTAATAATGCTAATTCTAAAACAATCATCGTTCGACATTTTTGTGGATCTTTAGGATCCCCAAAATACTAAATATGTTTTTCGTCGTTCTGTCGGTATATCTGTAACGGCCTAGCTTTAACAATTTTAAAGCGGCACAGCCCAAAAACTACTTATTCGATTGACTTTTTGCAAAAAAGAGTCAAATCATATATATGAAAAAGCTGTTGGGAAACCATTATTTTCAATTGTGACTTTACAATTACAAATGCTTCTTTTGAACCTTTTCTTTTTAACGGAAATATGTTGGCCGCTTGTATGCAAATAACACTGATGATCGTTAGCCACTACATGACTTTGATACAAATGAGGTTGACCTTGACTTTGATACAAATGAGGATGACCTTGACTTTGATTACTTCACTTTTGTAAATATGGTTTTTTA
This sequence comes from Kuschelorhynchus macadamiae, assembly GCA_030620095.1. NCBI lineage: Eukaryota > Metazoa > Arthropoda > Insecta > Coleoptera > Curculionidae > Kuschelorhynchus > Kuschelorhynchus macadamiae. Next base: position 405,685 of record JAUTXW010000043.1, read on the forward strand.
GGTTCTGTTTGTTTATCATGTTTTTTTTTTAAATAACTGATGTGATTCTGCACTAAGACTTGTTTTCTTCATGTTTAAATGCTGTAGTCTCTATTTTTTCTGTTTACATTTTAAAATTTTAAGATTCCAATTTTGAGAGCATATAGAACTGTATTTCAGCGATGCGATCACTTTGGGTTGGTAAGGGAACCGGGCTTTAGTATTCGCAGACAGAGTCGCATTTTTACAGTCTGTCCCTCCGTCTTTGTTCCGTCCGTTCACCTTTAACGAACTTGGGAGGAGAACTCTGGTAGCGGGCCAGACGACCTCCTTGCGGGAATTGTGCGCGAAACACATTGGCGTGCGTGGAATGTTAATTTCTTTCTTACTGCTCGGTTTATCTTTAGCCAATTAATCAGTGGTGGCAGTTGGCGAACCTTAATATTAATAATGCACTTGTTTTACTTACAAATTAATGAATTATTTTTGGTAAGCGATGCATATTACTCTCTATATGATGTGCGTTAAATAAATTAACTGCAATTAATTTCTCTATACACCAGGAATTAAGGATGCCAGACATCCAGGCCTGTTCCGTATCCCGGAATTTAAACGCCCTGTCCCTGAAATACAGAATTGTATGTTATTTTTCCCTTTTTTAATAATTAACATATTTGATATTTTTGTTTTGCAATTTGTTTGTTAATTAATAAATTTCACATTTTTTTTTATAATTGGTCGCAAGATCAGTAGTCATTCCCTCCCCAACTCTGTTCCATCACAAACACCTTTTCAAGACATTCATTAAAGGAAACGGCATCATTCACTTGAAATTCCAGAACTAAGTGCAATAGATGTTTATGCATCTTACTCGGCGTTTTTATGTCTTAAGACGGTATTTACTGAACTATCCAAAGATTTGCTAACCATTTCTTAAATCTATAAAACATCATTTCTTTTGTATTTTCAATAACCCTTACTAATTCTTTTTGTGAGAGAGTATTTAGCTTTTTCACTAATTTAAAAAATTATTTATTTATCCAGTGGCGGCTCGCGGGTGAAAAAGTAAGTGAAGTGCAAATGAAGCAATAAAATATCGCAATAATTTTCAGGGGTAGAATATTTTTTACGACTTACCTAAATTTTGTATACGAAATCAATTCTCTTATCCTTGATAGCAGCAAATTTATTTATAACATCTTCATAAAATGGATGAGTTGCCCTAATTTCCTCCAGACATTCATTCCTTTTGAATTGAAATATTGCCCAGAGAAGTAAGTCTTTTTTGAGATATTGTATTTCTTAAAAAAGTTTTTACACGTTTGATGCAAGAAAAACTTCTTTCCACTGAAGCACTTGACGACGGTATTGTCAAAATAAGGGAAAACACTTTATATGCTTTAGTTAAAATATCTTTATTTTTATTAATTTTTTCACTTGCTCTTGCAGCGATATATTCCAATTACTGTCATTGATAAAAATAAGACCAAGCTCATTTTTAAGTCGTTGACTTTTTGAAAATATTTCCCCATATAACTGTAACAAATTTTCAAACGGGCCAGTCGGAAAATTTAAACTATGTTGAGAAAATTTAGCAGAATCTGCCAAATATAAAAATTTAAGTTTTTCAGAGTCTTGAAAGCTTAGTGTCAGTTCCATTAAAATATAGTCTAATATTTCATAAAAAAGGGTTCTATACTTAGCCCTAATTTCTTCAGGTGAAAGCTTAGCAAGCTCACGTTTGTAATGATTTATTTCTGTAATAAAATTTGCTTTATCAAACATGGCAATAAAAAAAAATGTTCATTTCTTTTTTTACTGAGCGCCTCACGATAGCGTTTTATATTGGATATGCAAAAATGAATGTCAAACGATTTTTTATTGAGGAACGCAACTTGAACAATCACATTTACTAACTTCGAATTTGAAGACCAACGAGTTTCTGTAATTGTTGGTATACGCCTCGTAGATGAAGATGTAAGAGCATACGTTCGTTTGGGTGAGTGATGAAAAAATGAGGGAATACCGCTAAGCCTTTCAAAAAAATTCGACAGTTAGAAATATTTTTAAAATTTGCTGCATCAGGACAAATACAGCCTGCGGCGCTTTTTCTTTTTTTTTTTTTTTTGAAGGCCATTTATATGGCCAGACATCACACTTGCGCCATCGTAACATTGCCCTATTAATTTATGTTTATAGTCAAATTGGTCCAAAATTTGATCCAGTAGAGAATATAAATTCTGCGACGTTTTATCGGAGCTGACGTTATAAAATCCTAAAAATCTCTCGAGTACTGAACCTTCTGAATTAACGTGTCTTAAAATGATGGAGCACTGGAGGTTTGCGTAATATCAGTGGTGTCATCCACTTGCACAGAAAAAAACTGTGTTCATTATTTCATTTTTACATGATCATTTAAATAATCAGAAATGCATTCAATTAAATTCAATTAATAATTATTTCGTTTTGAATAGTTTTCGAGTCACCAGTAAAAACTTTTTTATTTTTTTGTGATGATCTTTTAGTTTTTGGGAACTTCTCGATATTAATAAACCTAAAAGCTTTTTAAAATTCCCCCTATTTATTAACTCGCTGCCCTCATCATGGTCGCTAAAGACTAACTCTTGTTTTGCATATGTCAGCTATCGTGCTTTGATTTTTTACAAATGTTTTTAGCGTTAATTCGCATTTTAAATGCTCTGCCGAGTCTTCATGTTTATGTAAAGACCTTCATATATTTAACATACCTGCAAATTCTTCCTTATTCCACACTGAATATTTAATGGAAAAACAAGGCCAGCAAAACAATTTTTATAATATTTCACTACTACATAACCATTTGTACGGCGAAAACCAAGATGACGATTAAAACTCTGATCTTATTCCTTCCATCGATTAAATGGAGATTCCAACAAAATGCAAACCACATCCGTGATCGGATTCATCAGTAATGTAAATTAATAAACCCGACACCAAATAAAGTTGTAACAACACCATAAATAAATATAACACAAAACAGTCAAGTAAACTGCAAAGGAACTAACCGGTTAAACCCCATGGAGATAATATGAGAGATAATGGGTAGAGAAATACTGGTGGTACCTGTTTATATGTCCCTTGCATTGAGCTCTACCGTTTAGGCGTGGGTTCCCAATCCCTAGTCCAGAGAAAAATATAAATGATAGGAATCAACAACAGCAGACAGCATTAAAAACATTTCTTATAGTTAAGACATTTATTTTGTGTTAAAAATAAGTATTTTGTCGAATTTTTATATACTGTTGTCCAATACCAAAAAACTTTATGTATTACCTTAAAAAATATATCTTTGAATGTTATTAATTCGATTTTAAGAGTAGTAACTAATAACATCTTAAATACAGAGGTAAATTGTGTTTTTTTTTTAACTTAACACATCTTGAAATTTGATAAAATCTATAAGGACTATTTTGTTGACATTGTTAGAGACTGTCTACTTTTGAACGATCTCGTCATTAAGAACAGGGCCATTCTTAAGGGTTTTTTTGCCATCTGGGCGAGATGTACTAAATGGTGTCTTTGGTAAAAACTAAGCGACTAAAATAGTGGTTACGCTTTGACAAACCTAATACAAGAAATAAAAAAAAAGTCATCAGGCCATGGGACTTTTAGTGAGAGCAACCTAAAAACGAAAAGGTTAGTAGACCGACTTTAAACCTGTCGATTGTTTCACCACCCCTGGAATTATGGCATTTTTGCTGCTTTAAAATATGTTTTATTTTTATCTTTAGTACCGAGTTTTAAAAGTTCAGTAAGTATTTGTAATTATTTCATTAATGTTTTTGTGCTTAAAAATACTAGCTAGTTTGCTGGGTCATGTGCATTTATAGCTGGAAAATATTCAACTAGTATATATTTTTTAAGAAAATTATTGAGATATTCTTAATTTTAGACAATAGCGTCTATATTTTTGTTTTGTTTTTATTTTTTAAATAGTCCATTTGCAAAAAGGTTCCAATAAAATGTGTTAAGCATTTTAGTTTGAAATGTTTGTCATGAAGAAAACCCAAAAAATTAAAATGTAGCCGGATTTCCAAGAAAACGAGCCGTACCGATTTGTTGACCGAGTGTTGAATTTTCTCAACTGGTATTTAACTACAACTCTGTTCTGACTCAATCTCTCATTTAATCTCTGTTTGATTTCAAATTGGTTGACGATTGCACCCTACTTTTGAATCCGCAGTTTTCATCGTCCAACATCGCAAATTTTCTTATCTAGAAGGAAGTGTTTTATTTCTTTGGATTTCGAAAAGTTCTATATTTAAAATGTACTGTACTGATCATTAAAACTCAAAAGTATTCCCAACCATGCTAGAAGAAATTTGATTGATCTCATACGGGAAAACATTTGTTTTGTCAACATTTCGTGGCTCGTGTCAGTGATGAGACGTTGAATAATTTTTGATTTTTTGGGAACTGAACTCTTTTCAAAAATAATATTCAAAAACCGATTGCATACCACCTTCTGTTAAGATTCTTTATATAATTTCTTTTCTGAAATGTGGACGTCTTTAGCGTACTCGTTAACTCTTGAGAAAACGTCGTTTGGAGTTTTAAGTTAAAAATTCTATATACAGACTTGTATAATCTAGTTTTTACTTCTCGGTACTAGTGACTGAAAAATGTTATTTTTTCGAAACGTAAGTAGAATGTACGAAGTGTTTCCTCATAATTCGCCAGCCCCAACGTTGGTTGAATTTTAAGAGATAGAATGTTTATTTTTGTACCAAGGGTATTTTTTCGATTAGCTAAAATCTTTACAAAATGCGACAGTTTCACTTTACTGGATTATACCTTACACTAATGCCTCTAAGCGGTTTTTAGTTTTCTTGGTCACTTCACTATTTAGTTGCAGGCAGATCCAATTTTGATGTTTTTTTGCACGTATGTCCAATAGAAGAGACACTGAATTCCCGTTTTCTCGCCATTTTGTTAATGGTTTCAGAATTGTCAAATGATAAAAATATAATACTCATAAAAAATTATTCCATACATAGTACAACTTCAAAACACTGATGGTGATCTATTATAAGTGGAGTTGAAGACTTATATTTCCAAACCAAATGAAGATATCGGTGTGGGATTTTGAACATATTTTTAAAAATTTGAAATAAAATGACGTATTTTAGTGACAATATTTATGATATTAACTAGCCTATCTTGGTATAAAAATTTTAACCTAAATTTCGTTCTTTAAAATTCTTTGGAAGATATCGAATTTTAAACTTTTGGAAGGGTCATAGTTAACACTATATAGTGTTTTTGATCTCTGATGATATTGTCACTAAAATACGTTATTTCGTTTAAAATTTTTAAAAATATGTTGAAAACCTCATCTCAATATCTTTATTTATTTTGGAAATATAGGTCTTCAAAATTGCCTTACAAAATTGCATTGGACATATAGGTCTTCAAAATTGCCCTACAGAATTGCATTGGACAAACCTATTGTCCGGCAGTGTATTTGGTTTACTACCTTAGACTATAAAATAAAGAATAGATATACGAGAACAAATTTTTAACTTGTTTCAGCTCCTCTTATGTTTTATATTGTGACCATCAGTGTTCTGAAGTTGTGCCATTGTAAATCCCTTAAGTAAAAAAACAGACATAATTTTGACGGACCCTGTATAGAATACTTTCTTTTATGAATATTATATTTTCCATATGACAATTCTGAAACCTTTATCGAATTGGCTGGAAAACGGTAATTGACTGTTTTTTCTATTGGACATAAAAAAAAGAAACTTTTGATTGCCTTTCGTTGCGCGTATGTTCTTTTTGACATGTATAAAAGATAATAGGAGAAAAATGATCACTTGTATCACTCATATTAACGCTTCTAGGTGGGGGTGGCAATATAAAATAATCGGTAATGTCGCTTTACCTGGAACTTCCCTCGTAACGGATTCCACCACAAATATAAAACCTAGTTTATATATATATATATATATATATATATATATATATATATATTTGTCAATAACATTATGTATATTATATAATTATTAATATGTGTCACTTTTCTCGATAAAGTAGAAATTTCATTATGAGGATTGTTATTGCAAATAAATACGTTACGAGGAGTGTTCTGGGTATATATATACATATAAAATAGTCTGTGTATATTTTCTGCCGTTTTGCTACATTTTAATATTATTTTTATCAAGCCGAAAATAACCGACCTCTTGCATAGTTATATTGTGCTTGCACAAATATAATTTATGAGGATACATGTGTTTTATATGGCATTTCCTTCTCCACAACTTCTAGTATTCAGATCTGACATGCGTGCATACGTACATACGTACGGGGTGGCCCAATAATACAGGGCGTCGGCTGTAACTCGGGAACCCCTAATGACAACTTGAGGAATAAAATACTTATAACTAAATCAGCCAAGAGAAATCGCTGTAAATTATTTTTAAGTTCGAAAGTTGACCGCTAGAGCGCGTAACAGCAACACAAAAGTGTAAATGCCAATTTTCTCTTAAATTTCCTTAATTGAGGTATGTTGAAAATATAAGCATTGTATTCTTCAACTACTTATGCACTTTTTTGTTTTAGACTATTTTTGTCTATTTTCAAAAATAAAGTGGTGGGGCAAGGTCAAACATTTTTACTTTCAAATATTGATATCTCTGTTTTGGATAAACCGATTTTATTCAATTTGGTGTCGAAAAAAAAGTGCAATTTTTGCTCTACTCGTAAAGCCATAAAATGTTTCGTAATTACTTTGTTAGTGGTCACTAGATGGCATTATTTCGGAATTCTCCAAATAATGCTGATTTTCTCAAAAAAATCGAATGGTACGCTATGACTTTTATATAACAATTTATTTGGTAGTTATGAAAAGCACTGAATAGTAAAATAAAAAATCCAGGTCGGCATTTAATTTAAGAAAGTTGATGGTGGTCTCTCGTAATTATTTTCATCTCGCATTCGCAAAAAACTAGAAAAAAACAAGGCTCCAAAAGAAACGTTAAAGAACAAAACTTAACAAAGGGACAAAACAATAAATACTAAAACTCAGTCTCATAATCATATAAGCTTCGCAAGGAAATAACTAAAGCTAGGGCGATAGGATTAATTGAAACCAGAGATGAAAATACTTTCTATTTTGCCATTGTCACTTTTTCTCCTCCACAAAACGGCAAGATTACTTTTCCAATTCAATTCGGGACACAATCATCAACTTTCTTAACTTAAATGCGGACCTGGATTTTTTTTGGTCTATTCAATGCCCTTCAAAACTTAATTGTGGTATAAAAGTCATAGCGTACCATTTGATTTTTTTGAGAAAATCAGCATTATTTGGAAAATTCCGAAACAACGCCATCTTGTGACCACTAACAGTCATTACGGTACAGTTTATGACTCCACGAGTAGTGTAAAAAAAGCACGTAAAAACGCTTGACCTTCTCCAACCACTGTATTTTTGAAAATTGATAAAAATGTAGAATACTTTGCTTATATTTTCAACATATCTCAGTTATCGAAATTTAAGAGAAAATTGCCAGTTACATTTTCGTGTTACGCCCACTAGTGGCCAACATTCGAACTTAAAAATAATTTACAGCTATGAACCGATTTATCTATGAATATTTTTTTCTTTAAGTTCTGTCATTAATGGTCCTCGAGCTACAGTCGACGTCTTCTATTATTGGACCACCATAAATATTCACTTCACTTACAATACATGCATTGCTTCGTTATTCCAGTATACCATTTTTTTTTAATTCCGTTTTTACTTGTCGTTAATTTATTTTTATTTTAATATATATATTATTTTTCATCCATAAAAATCTTATTCTTAGAAACGGAATTCTACCGGCTTTTTAAACATTTAATTAGGTCGCCATTTTACTTTTTCAGAATTAAAAAAAATTGTTCGTTTATCCCTGTTTCACACTTCATTTTGTTGCAAATTTTTAACTTAAAATTGGATAAGTGGGTTTTTGTTGCTAATATTTTAAACATTTAATTATGCCGGAGGCGGCTATTTTACTTCTTCACAATGGCTCGTCAAAATTTTACCAGTTTATCCTTAGCCGCACTTAATTTTGTACAAAATTTGAGATAAAAATCATTTTATTAACCCGCCATTTTGTTTTGCCATATATGATTGACAAAACTTTACTATTTCATCCTGTTTCACACTTAATGGTTGTTCAAAATTTCAACTCAACTGGATAAGTAGTTTTTTAATACTGATATTTTAAACATTCACCATAATGACTCCTAACCAAAATTTTACCCCGCGTTTTCACTAAAAAGGTTTAAGATTTAGACTAACCAGATCCAATTGATATGGTAATTAAAACTGTTAGTTTACTAGTTGTGTTTTGCTTATGTCACTGTAATTTTGTAATTTAGATATTTAGAAAAATTATTTGTTCAATTGTTGCTTATGTCATTTTAATCCTATAGCTGTCAAGTTCGACCTGGTCTAAATTTAAACCTCTTTAGTGAATACGGGTGTACAAGTTTATCTTTATACCACACTTGATTTTTGTGTATAATTTAAAATTAAATTAATTAGTAATTTTTTCAGGCCGAATTTATAAACATTTAATTAGACCGCCATTTTGTTACACCATCTTGCATTCGTACCAAAAATTGGAGCACTGAATTTTTGTGCAAAATTAAAAAACAGTCGATAAAATAGTTTATTTACATTGATTTTTTTTAACATCTTATTAGGCCGCCATTTTTCTCCACCATTGGATTTGTTTTAAAATTTTTATCAGTTCATCCCCATATCACAACTAATTCTTCTGCAAATTGTTAGGTAAATTGGATAAGCAATTTTTTAGTAACAATTTTTTCAACATTTTGTTAGGTCACCATTTTGTTTCACCATTGAATTTTTGCAAAAATGTTATCTTCCCTATATGACCCTTAATTTTTTTGAAGCCAATCTAATAAGTAATTTTTCAGCTATGCCGCGAATAGACAGACCGAGGGAATTTAGAAAACATGTTAAACAGTTATAGGGACCCTGAAATGTGAAGATCTAAAAAAAGGGTGATTTTTTCACGATTGCAATAATTTTATTTACGAGGAAAGTAAATCAACGCTTTTGGGTGTATTTATCTCGCAAATTTTTGAAATATTATTTAGTCAAATTATTAAGAACATTTTTTGTAACTGTGGTAATAAGCTTTATTTCACAATGCAGAATAAACTGATTATTAAGAAATACATTGCATAAACTTATGCCTGGTTCGTCGTTGCAAACACATAAAATTGTAAATTCGACCAGGGGCCTTATACATTTCCTCCCGGTGCAGCCCGCCATATGGCCGATATATGCGATATCGCTGCCGAAGGAAGAAGAAAAAATTCCGCCAGCATGCCAGCTTGCTTGTATCGTTCCGTTATTTCTTCAATTTTTCTTTTGAAGCAACAGACCTGACTGCTGCACACGCAATGCAAATGTTCTACATATACGGACAAACGCTTTCGATTGCTAAAAATGTGGGTTGGGAGATTAAGGGCTTGTTCTCTTGCGCCCTGTGTGTCCCAGATTGTCTTACCGTATTTTAAATCGATTTCTAATTGGTCTGCTTAAAAGAGAATAATTTATCCATAATTGTAGGTCCACATTTACTACGACTACAATGCAGTGTAAAATAAAATTTTTTCAAATAAATGTCTTTGTAATTTTACTAATCTGACAATTCATTAAATCTTTTACTAAAAATTACTGGGAACAGCAAAATTTCCACACCAAAATAGCAATATCTTACTTTTTTTTTATAATAAATCTGCCTTGCAAAAGTCTCAGTTGGCTCCGGTTTTATAGATCCGTGCTTCTTATGATAATTTACCTACGTGCCCTTAATGTATGGGTGTAATTTATAAGGGGTTTAAATACATATAACATAGATCCTAAATTGTTAGTTATATATGTGGTGAAGTGACTTTTGTCAAACAAAAACGTACTATAAGCCCTTTAATACCTTACCTGGCTTACCCCTTGTATTTTGGCTGCAAAGTTGGAGACCAGGATAAAAATTCAACTCCCCATAACTACTAAGTGGAAAAGGCGTAAGATGTCCTATAATCTGGCGAGAACCTAAAGACCACGTTACTAACTGTTACTTTTGCTTGACATCTCCCATCAAAAAAGGCTTTTCGGAGAAAAAAAGGTAAAAGTCTCACAAAATAAGACAAAGTGAATCAAATGACCTTATAAAGGATTTAGAGTTGCCCAAGAAAAATGCAGAACCATTGGCCTCTAGATTGCAAAAATGCCATTTACTTCAAGATGATGTAAAAGTTACTGTGTATCGAAGCCGTCAGAAAAACCTAACACCATTTTTTAACATGGAAAACAATTTGGTAGCCTTTAGGAACATTGAGGGATTAACCTGGACTATAATCCAACAGACCGGAGACTTTTCACTGTTTCCTCAATTTCCTCTAAAGGTCAAGAAATTTATAGTAATTTGATATTGTTTCTGGAGAAGATTTAATATGAAAGATATAAATGGCAGATTTGTGGGGATTTAAAAGTTGTGACGATTTTGCTTGGAATGCATCTAGGTTATACCAAATACTGCTGCTCCCTCTGCGCATGGGACAGCCGAGCACGATAGGATCACCACAGAAAGAAAATTTGGCCACCTACAGAGTCTTTTGAGCCAGGAAAGAAAAATGTAACCAGCGCGTTATTAGTTCCTCCTGAAAAGATTTCACTACCTCCACTTCATAAAAAATTGGGACTTACGAAAAACGTGGTGAAGGCCATGGACATGGCCGGGCTTCAGTTATTTAAAAGTAAAGTTCCCTAGAATCAGTGATGCCAAAATTAAAGAGAGGGAATATTTGTGGGTCCCCAGATTAGGAAACTTTTCAGAGATGCGCAATTCGATTCCATACTTGAAGGCAAGGAAAAAGACGCTTTGAATGCCTCTAAAATGGTTGCGACAATTTTTTAGGGACACATAAAAGCAGAAAACTATAAAGACCTGATTGTCCAACTTCTTTTGTGTTACCAAAACCTAGGGGGTAATATGTCGTTGAGAATTCATTTCCTGAATTCTCATCTGGATTACTTTCCCGAAAATTGTGGTGCTGTAAGTGACGAGCACGGTGAGAGGTTTTACCAGGATATTTCAAACATGGAAAATCAGGGAAAATGGAACTGTGAGATGTTAGCCGACTACTGCTGGACTATTTCGAGAGATGCCCCAGAAGCTGCTTTTAAAAGGCAGGCTAAGAAGCGCAAAATGAGTGTCTAAACTTTAGATTCAATGATAAGAATGTACTTTTTAATTGCTTTTGTTGAACCAACAATATATTTATATCTGTATTTTGTATGTTCATTGTAAATGCCTATAAATTAAAATTTAAATAAAAACAAATAATTCAATTTTTTTTGCGAGCCAACTAAATTCTTTAAGAGGCATGTTTTAGTTTCTTGGGTGTAGTTGAATCCAAAAAAAATAGGTTTTGTTCAAGAAACAAAATAAAAAGTTGAAATTTGTTCCCTAGTGAAACCATTCGTGCAAACAACTTATAAATTAAGCAAATACTTTCTTCCTAGCTTTCAGCTGCCTGGAACAATTTTTTTAAGGAATTTATAAAACTTCAATTCGAGATTCCTTTTCCTGTGTAAATATTTTTTTAAGACTTCGACTACGCGCATTTTAATTTATCAAACTTGTTTCACTTTGTCGCGCTTTGATTGAGTAATTGAGTTTCTTCAGATATTGCTTAGAATCATCTATTTTAATACAGCTTATCTTTTAAAGTTCCCATAAAAATAATTCAAGGTGACAAGATCAATGCTCTTCGAGGGCCGGGGATTATTACTGGGCTCAATCAATTCCACAAAATTGTTGTTTATAAATTCACTACTATGACTTGGAACTCCATCCAATTGATCAATAATATTATTTACTTCTCCATCAACAAGTCATAGAAAAAAAATTGCGTCATTTTATTGAACCCAATAAAAATGTTGCCTTCCCCCTGCTTTCTGATTTAACTCGCTGGGAGTATTTTTCTTGGAAACTTTAAAATATAAGCTGTATAGAAATATGTATCAAAATATTGAGTAACTTAAAGAAAAAAATAAGTGAAGCATTTCAGTTAAACAATCAGGTTGTAGCCAAAACAGGAGACACGTGCGAAACGTGCCTTAGGTTTATTTAATAGTTTACCATTACTTATCTACGAGCCTGCGACAAACGGCAATTATCCCACTCATTTGCTTTAGATTATGAATTAAATTACCACACTCGTGCGATAATGAAATACTTGTTGTGCCTGTATACAGAGGCATCCAAATATATTGCATTAAAACGTTTATTTAAATTCAAAAAAATAAGACAAAATGTGTGTTGAACAAATAAAAACAAGTTTATTAACTTATTTCAAAAAATGTTCAGCTAACTAAATTATTTATTATAAACATGCACGATTATGATGACTCGAGCTGACGTCAGTCATTGATGTCGACAGCTATGAACATTTAATTCGGGTCTAGAAGACTGAACTCTCAATGGTGTAGCCTTTTCATCTCCTAAGATTTTCTCATCTTTTTTTTGTTTTCGATATATCCTTCTGGTATTTGAACGTCAACCACCATGACGTTTAACTTTTAGCAGGTCATCAGCCGAGTTTGCAGGTAAGGATGTTGACGATGTTCTAAAGACATGACCAGTGTATTCACCATGACAGAGGTTTAAAATAGAAACAATTTTCTTGGCCATGGCATCAAACATTAATTCCAACACGTTGCCGTGTACATTTACCTTGCCGATAAATTAATAAAGAATCGTTCGTGATTGGTGTGCGCAGGACAAAGTTTTATGTACTTTTTATAAAATAGTGTATTATGCATTCATTTCGACACTCTTTTTTCGCACTCATCAGAAATAATGTAAAAACCACAATAGTAATTGTTAAAACTGCCTATTTATTATAAATATTAATTACACAGTTACTAATTGACATATTTAAACTGCATAAAAAATTATTACTAGACACTTTTAGAGAGCCATCCATTAATTAATACTCTAAATTTGACATTTTTCTCAAAAAATAGTAGAAAAGTGTCCTTTTTGTCCAAATTTTGAAAAATAGCAAAGGAAAAAGTTTTTCTATCTGCCAAATTTTAGCGCTATCTGTATATTTTAAATTTTTCTCATTTTCTTATAACTTGATGCTTTTTCACTTTACCGAATTTACGCCAATCTGAATTAAACTACCTATTTTTGATAAATTCATCGCCTAAATGCATTCTCTTAATTATTTTTTTTATTTTAAACGTCATTTTGTTGTTGAAAACATAAATAGGTCGAAAAAAATGTATCTAACTTGATGCAAAGTTTATCCAGTTTCCACAATTTAATGTAAACTATTTTTTAACTGGGATTTTTTTTTAATATTTATGAGCAGACCACGAAGGAGGAAGGTACTAGCTACCGTGGTTGCTTTAAATAAAGACAGGGAAAGTTTTTTGATGCAGGATTCATTCATTCAGACTTGCAGATTAGGAGAAGAAGGAAAGCGATTTGCTGGTAACACATTCCATAATCTGGACACTCTGGGAATAAAAGAACGAGCAAAGTAGGAGGTCCTTGGTCTTTGCACTTGGACCGTGAAGGAATGCATGTATGTCGATGCTCGTGTCATTCCTCTCAGGAATGACTAAAGAGGGCATAGTGGATGATATTTCATCCTCGATTTCTTCAGAACAGAATCCGTGGTAGTATCTGTAATACAGAGACAGATCGCCCACAGTTCGACGATGCTCTAGTGATGCAAGCTTCCTTGCGAGGTTTGGATCATCAATCAGGCGATTAGCTCATCTCTGGACAGAGTCAAGAATATTAAGGATTGAAGTAGAGGCTGCTCCACATATGTGCGAGCAATACTCAAGGCAGGATCTGATTTCCGAAGTGTAAAGGGTAAATATATTGGCAGAAGAAAACTATTTTCGAACTCGGAAAAGAAAACCCAAATTCTTCGCGGCTGCTGTCGCAATTGAGGTGATGTGATCATGCCAGCGAAGATCTTTCTGAAAATTGATACCGACCATCCTAAAAGAATCTTTGGCTTCAAGTATTTGATTACTCATTTGAATGGTGTGGGTACTGGGAGATGTTTTGTGAGATAGTAAAGAAGATTGTATCTTAGTGGCGTTAAACTGGACAAGGTTCTTTGCTCCCCATTCTACGATTTTAAGGCCCTCGGTTAGGGATAGTCATTACTCTACGCCTTTCATTAATTTTAGTCTTGGAGACAGGTTTGGGAAATTGTATATTGGAGTGGAGTGTGCTTTCGTCAGCATAGCTGTGAATAGGATTGATGGTCATTGATATGCAGGAAGAATAGGGCAGGTGCCAACACTGAACCCTGTGGAACTAACTCCTGCGTTGTTTTAGTGAAAGTTTGATGAATGGCCATCAACCACAACAGAAATACTACTGTTGGAAACAAAACTGGGAATCCAAGTATAAAGTTTTGAAGGAAGACCATAGGCAGGAAGTTTCTTAAGAAGTATGTCATGCCAGACTTTATCAAATGCTGTGGATATGTCGAAGGCAATAGTTTGGGCTTCTCTGTTGAATTCAGTAGACTTATTTCAGTTGTGGGTTACGATGATAAGAAGATCTTTGCTTGCCTGATATTGATATTGCTTGTCATGTATAAGTTTATACCTTCCAAGGTAATTTAAAAGATCATTATTGCTTTACTTCTTCATTGCCTTACTCATCATTGAAAGGAGGGATTTGGGTTTGTAGTTAGAGGGAAGAGTTTTAGATCCCTTTTTTGGAACAGGCTGTACACGAGCAGATTTCCAGCTTTTAGGAAAAATGCCCTTGTCATAGGACATTTTGAATAACCTGGTAAGGATAGGGGCCAATTCAGAAGGGCACTTTTCTAGGACTATGACCGGAATACCATCAAGCCCAGAGGATTTTTTGGTAAAGTGTTTTGAGAATATGTCGTTTCTTTTTAACCTTGTTGGTAATTTCGTGCATATTGTATGGCAAAGCTGGTACTGATCGAAAGGGGAAGTAAAGAGCAGGGATTAAAGTAGAATTTACTGCGAATTGTTTTGCAAAAAGCTCAGCTTTTGCTATAGACGTTTTCATCATTCAAGAAGTTAGGGGTAGAAAGGAGCTTTTGCAGAAGTTTTGATTGGTATTTTTGGCAAGCGCCCAAAAAACTTTTAACGAAAAGCTGGGGAAAATCAGCAAGCGCTGGAAATGCAATTTCCGGCTTCAGAGCCACTGGTATATTACCCTGGAACCCTGATTCTATACCCGATCCTGCTTACACTGTTTCTGATCGAATTGTAAACAACGAAACGAGAGAAGTCCAGGAAACACCCACAGAAGTAACGAACATTCAACATTCGAACTCTCAAGTGAACAACGTTGAAGCAATACAAGAAGTTAGACGCCCGATCAATATGATGGATAATGCAGTGCTATCCTGTAGCCATGCGCATACAGAGCCTCGATGCACAACTCCAGTGGAAGGAACATCTGTACCAGACTTGACACCTGGAAAACTTTTAGACCAGATTAATCCTAGACCTAAACTAGTTGTTTCTGCAAAAAAACGAGCAAAATCCATAGCCACCCTATTAACTTCTCACGAACACATTGCGACTCTGAAAGATAGATCCGCAAAGAAAACCCAACGAGCAAAAAAAAGAACGCTCACCTTCGCCGAGTTCTGATCAGGAAGAGGAGGATATAGATGTCCAATATGAAGAGGAAAGTGATACCCTATCAGAGGTGGATAAAACCGAATGTACAGGATGTTGAGAAAGCTACAACAGCACTCGAAAGAAGGAAGATTGGTTGCAGTGTATAATATGCCAGATGTGGTTTCATGAAAATTGCTCCTCTTTTTTGAACACTTGTCAAAATTGTGGTAAAACCGCGTTTAGAAAGGAAAAAATTTAATGTCAAGTAAAAATATTTTACTTTTCTTTTATAAAAAGTTTGTTATTTTAACGTTTTTCTATTCTATTTTCATTTTTATTATGTGCCATCTCATCCTTACTGGATTGGCCATCTAGCCCCACTGTACTGGGATAGATGGCCACATACAACTTATTTTTATAAGTAATTCAGTAAAAGTTAAAATTCTAATAGAATTTAAACCCTTTTTATTTACTTACCTGTTGGGATGAAAGTAAAGCTGTTACGAAAAAAATATGACATGATGGTAAACCTTACAAAAAAATTACAGAGACCTACCATGCAAAATGGTGGCCATCTCTCCCCACTTTACCCTATATTAAAAAAAAAAATCAGAAAAGAAGCTACCTTTTCCTTTACTATTTATCAACATTTTGAGAAAAGGGGTACTTTTCTGCCATTTTTTGAGAAAAATTTTAAATTTGACTCAACAAATTTTACTGAAGTCCATTATAAAAAATGACATATGATGGGGCCTGTATATATTTACGGCCAGAAAAGGTTCGGCAGACAAGCGGTTTTATTTATTATTGTATATTTAGTATAATATTAACTATGAATTACCTATATGTTCGATGTGACTAAAAATTTTGCCGTGTTCTCTCCGTCTGTTAGACAAAATGTCCCCTTTGTAAAGTGGGTCCAATATATTTGGTGCAAAATGAAGTGGTGTTAATGCCATGTTTGTTATTTTCTATAAAAAACTTATGTTCTTTTTAGAAACTGCCAGTTCGCGTACATGTTTTTAAACACCTCCTTGATGACTATCAGTTGCGAAATTTTAACCCCCGATTGCACAAAACTTAATTGCTTTCGGATTTGACAAGCTGCTTACAGAAGTCTAGGAACTCAAATTCATGTCAAATTTGACATTCCGTTAAACATTCTAAACTTTAATTGAGCTTTCTGCAACCGAAGAATTTTATCACCTTTTAGATGAGTTGTAGTAAAAATAGAACTTTAGGTAATATAATCTGACACAAAATATGTCGCCTTCAAGAATATTGTTTTTTTACGTTTTTTGAAAAATTGCCATCTTCCGTTATCATAAGTACTTGCAATGTCACTAGAGGGTTTCAGTATTTTACAGTATACAATCTAGCCCCATTTAGTTTTAACAGGCAATTTTAAAGCCAGCATCGAGCAATTTTTTTGTATTTGATTTTTGTTAAAAGTGAATAAGTTGCAGTGCAGTAATTTCTTTTGCTATTTCTTAGTATGTAGATTGAATATTTTTAAGCGAATTAGCTTTCAATAGGCATATATAAATAAATAAATATGTTCATATTTTTATGTATCACATTCACCATGGAGATTGTCAATGACTATAACAATGAGTTTCGGTGCCAGTTTTTTTAATAATTCTTTCTAGATCTTCTGCAATAAACTCTTCTGTTTGTCGATCAGCATCTGTGCATTGTGTTTTAAACATAGACATAATATGTTAATGAACTGGGCTTTGCAACGCTTCAGTGACTTTAAAGAAGTGCGAGAGAGATGGAGCTAATTAAGGCAGAAATGGAATTTTGGCCCTAATTAGCTTTATCTCTCTTACGCGTTGGCGTCGAGGTAAAACATTGCGCATATATGACGGGGCCAGCTAATATAAACTATTATGTTAGTGGTTTTAAATAAAATAGTTGTAGGAGTTGTTTCTATATAGTTAAGTAAGTATGGCCTGATTCCTAAAGTATCTCATTCACGAGTTTAATTTTTAATCTATACGGGGTGTCTTGAAAAAAATCTTTTTAGAATAATTTTTTTTCTACGGCCTTGCTTAATACTTTCCCTCACTAGTGCGGACCAGCAGATGTCAGACCCATATTTAGCTTGTTTCTATATCAACCAGGTATAATGAGTTACCTGTGCGATATATAAGTTTTTATAGCATAACGTGGTGTCTGTGGATGACCCCTCATCTACAAAGTCTCAATTCCCTAGGGCTTAAAATAAGGGAGATATTCCCATTAAATCCCTTGTAAGTCCAAATTCCACCATATCGCGTAGTCGTCGGAGGGTGAGCTACTTATCGAAGGGCCCCTGTATACAGGAATTATGTCGTCGCTTCTAGTACTCTCGATATCCGATTTTTCTAGAAAACATCAGAAGTACGAAACGGGTATATGTAAGCAGCCAGCCGCCCGGCCGCGCCGCGGAGGGCCAGAGGATCAGTATTGGATATACGAGCGAAGTGCAAAGAACTAGCGAACAGTGAAAGCGTTGTAGTACTGCTATTATTATTTTCGCCGTGTGTAAACGAAGTTAAGCGATTCTAAGTGAATAAACCCAACAGTTTCTGTTATATGTAGTGAGGTGACACTGAAAGCTCAAAGAAATCGGATGATCAACTAGATGATTTTGAATCAAAAGCCGGTCCAAGTTTTCATCAGGAGGGCTATTATGAATGTAGTAGTAATACACAGCCCCATTGTATATCTTAGGAAGACCCCAAAGATCTTATTCGTCGTTTGGATCTTCCCAAAAATTTCCACGTTTCGGAAAAGGAAGTCTAAATTGACAGTATTTTTTTCATTGGCAAATGACTTTTTATGTATTGCAATTATATTCCGGGTTTAATGAACGAACTTGGTCTTTTTTATAAACCTACTGAGTTGCGACGGTCTATTGGCTCTTCGAAGACAAGTCTAAAGGCAGTTGTTTAAATTGAAATAACTAGTAAAGTAAGAGTACGAGTACATGCGTTTATTCAAAGCATAAAATAAGGAGATCATAAATTGAATATATGTGACGATTTGAAAGTTGTTGCACTACCAACAGGACTGCAGAGTGACTACACCAAATATTGTTTTACCAACCGACATTATGTCGTTAAAGAATGGCCGTTACAGTACACTTTCGAGAAAAAAAAATAGGGCGTGGACTGCCTTCCAAAATGTACGTTACAACACTTCCTAGGTAACAAGAAATCGGAGAACTACGAAAATTTAGTTGAAGAACTTATCCAATTTTACAAGACGTTAGGTTACAACGTGTAATTTAAGCTGCGTTTTCTGCACTCTTATTTGGAATTCTTTCCTGACAATTTAGGTGCAGTTTCAGACGAAAACGGCGAAACATTTCACCAGCAAATTGCTCAAATGGAGGAGCGGTATAGTGGGAAATGGACCTTAAACATGTTAGCGGACTACTGTTGGACTTTCAAACGTGAAACCAATCCCGGCGAATAAAAGCTAAAAAAGACAACAAAATAATATATTTGATTGCATTATACTTTTGCCGGTACAAAATGAGGTATTTTGTTTTGTTTTTCTTTTCTTTGAAAATTCAACTAGTTGGTTTGGTTTCTCATATTTTATATTCTTCTTTCCTTCTCAAATAGCTTATGGGTGATAGGCAAAAACCGAGCTTATATTTGAATTCAGCACATTACAGTAGATTCAAAATACCAAAAAATATCAGGAAGCGACAAAAAATTTCAAAATGCGGAACAGTGTAATAAGGGGCGAATCAATTAGAGTTCAAATTCATGTGTCTGTTATTGAAATTACAAAAGAAAATTTTAAATAAAAGTTGTGGTATATAAGAAGAGCTACCACTCATAAATATTTTAATAGAATAGAGTATCTATTCGGACGCAAGAAGGAAAGCTTCGAAAATCCAAATGTAATTTTGGCGAAACGTCAGCAAAACTTCTTTTCAAAACGTCAGTAGTGAACGGACGTACACCCTCAATGAAAACACCATTCCATCCGTGAAGGACTGAGAATCTACACACATATATATATATATATATAGATATATATATAGGAGAAACAGAAATTTCAATTTCTGTGCGGTTCTTGGTCGTAAAAGTTATACGAAACCAGTAACGGTAAGGATTACTCCTTCAACATTTTGTCGAGAATCGACCAAAACATGACGCTATGTTTGTTTCCAGGGCCAAGGTGCCAATCTGCTACCGTGGTATCTGCCCCGGCAAGGCTCATCAGGCAGTTTCCTTGGGGGTATCGGTATTAAAACAGAAATACCCGTTATATATATATATATATATATATATATATATATATATATATATATATGTATGTAAATATGCGTTTCTATCAAATATATCAAAATTCATAGCAAAAAGTTGAAAACCCGGTTGTTTAATTTGGTATCGGGAGTTTCACTAAAAAATGACCTTTTCTTAAATTTTTTCTCTTAAAAAGGTTGGGATTTTTTTCTACAAATGCTCTAGGCTATATAGCGTGGAAAAAACAGTTTATACTGTATTTTATTTGATTATGATATGGACTTTTTGGTAATTACTAATGTCGCAAATTTAATATCTTTATATACAACTCAAAACTATCTGTAAAGGAACCTGATTGCAAATTCCCTCTTGAATTGAAACACAATTTATATATGTTGCTAAATGACTACGTGCGGAACTAAATCGGGTCGTACTTCGTTATTTCTAATAAAAAGAAGAAATGTTCATAACGAGGGAAGTTCCGCGTAAAGGAATTTTTTTACCGATTTTTACTTCTTAGTGTAAATAAAAACCTCGTTCTTATTTTTTTATTTTCCTTTCTATCTCTAGGTTTATTTGGTGCTGTAAACGGCCAAGTATTACAGGTATATATATTTGCGGATATTTTGACCCACCTTTTAGCAATACAGAATGCTTAAAATTCAAAATACTAGATTTAGTTTTTATCGAAGAACGAGTATTTAAAGGTAAAGAGAAAAATCCTTAATCGAGATCCCAGGTGGTAATAAAACATACCCATACTAAAAGAAAAAACAAGTGATCTAGTCTTTTTGTTTGAACCAAACCAGTTTCATTCAAGTTGATGTTGGTTATTTCATGGGCGTCCGAGTTTTAAGTATTTAAATTATATATATATGTAAGTTACGTATGTTAACGTTCATTGGCATACAATGGATAGATGACCAAGACCTGACAGAATATTTTCTCCAAACTGAATAGTCTGTTCAAAATATTCGGTAAAAGACAATCCTCGTGTTTACGGATAAACCATTCTTACAATTTTATCCTGATATTTAAATGATAGGTAAGAGATAGAGTTTTGATTGACTTGGACCGATTATACTCCGATTGAAGATTCAATAGATGGGAAATAAAACACCTCGGAAATGGATTCTAATTTTACGGTATTTCAATAGAAATCCATCAGAGAATTCCGCGAGGCTCCGACTTAATTATAAGTCGGAGGCCGCAATCCTATAAAACATATACCTCCTTATTCACTAAAAAGGTTTAAGCTTTAGTCCTGGTCTAGTTGCCATGGTACTTAAAACTCTTAGTTCGCCAGTTGTTTCGCTTATGTCACTGTCATTTTGTAATTGTGACATTTAGAAAAATTATTTGTTCAATTGTTGAAAATGTCAACTTAAACCTGTAACTGTCAAGTTAGACCTGGTCTAAATTTAAACTTTTTAGTGAATACGGGTGATAACAACTTAGGTAAATGACCAAATTTTTACTTCCTCCGTAAAACTAGGTACTTCCCGATTAACTTCAAAATGAAGGGTCGTATCGGAATGACAACTTACCACAAATGTTGCAGAAAGATCAGGTATTATTACGTAGGAATAAATTGGTAAAATTTTCGTACGAATCCAAGATGGCGAAACAAAATGGCCATCTAATAAAATGTATTGAATGAACTGATAAAATTGTGGTGCGAATTCAAGATAGTGGAACAAAATGACGACCAAATAAAATGTTAGTAATCGTGAAAAAATCACACTCCAAGGTTTTTACAGATCTTCACGTTTCAGTGCCTCTAGATACCAAACAACATGTTTTCACAATTCTGCGATCTGTCTGTCTGTCAGTTTGCGGCATAGCTAAAAAAGTGCTTTCCCGATTGACTTCAAATTTTGGTCAAAAATTAATGGACATATGAGGATGACCTAGTAACATTTTGGTTAAAATCCCATATGTCGGAACAAAGTGGCGGCCTAGGGAAATGGTAAAAAAATTAGTACTAAAAAACTAATTATTTGATTTATCTTACATAGGAATGAACTGACAGCATTTTGGTTCAAATCCAAGTTGGCAAAACAAAATGGCGGCCTAATAAAATATTTAAAAAATCTGCGTGAAATAACTATTTATTAGATTGATTTCAAATGTGCAAGAATTAAGTGTGATAGAAAGATAAACTGGTAAAATTGTACAAATTCAAGTTGGTGAAACAAAATAAAATGTTTTAAAAAATCGACGTAAAAAAATTTTCTTAATCAATTAACTTCAAATTACAAATTTAGATATGGTATAGGGATAAAAATATTGGTACAGTTCAATATAACGGAACAAAATGGCGGTCTAATGAAAATTTTAAAAACTACTTTAATTTATTTTAAATTATATTCAAAAATTAAGTGTAACAAACTGAAAAAAAATATTGGTGCCAACCTAATATGGTGGAACAAAATGGCGTTCAATAAAAGTATTTGAAGACACTATATATGTGTGACTAAATGACTATGTACGGAACTAAATCGGGTCACACTTCGCTATTCCTAAAGAAAGATAATCATTTTACGTAAGGCACTTAAAATAGCACGACTTCAGAACACTGATGGTCCATAATATAAGAGATGCTGAAACAACAATAAAAATTGTTCTTGTATGTCTATTCTCTATAGTCCAGGCAGTGGCACCAAATGCACTGCTGCTGGATAGATGGTTTGGTCAGTGCGATTTTTGATAATTAGTTCGGGTGACTTTGCTGGTTAAACCGTTCTTATTCTCTTCCAAAAGACTCATTATAAGTTGGACTAGACGTGGAGCACCTAGTATACATTACAATTCTATTTGTGCAATTGTAAGTACCTAAAGTAAAATATTTAAAAAACAGACATAATTTTGACGCAGCCTGTATAGATATTTTCAAGAAAATATTTTATTTTTAACATTTGATAATTCCGAAACTGTTCACAAATTGGCGAGAAAATGAACAACCACCGTTCATTGTAGAGTGTCTTTTCTAATAGAGTATACTGGAGGAAAGTCAAAGTGGTTCACTTTGAAAACTTTGAAAACGTATGGTTAGTGCCTAAATCGCTAACCATTCTTTTCGTGGCATTTTAACAAAACCTTAAATATTATAACATACATATTATCTACTAGTTTTTACTGGGAGTTATAGTAAACACAGTTTACAAAACACACTTTATATACCTTCTTGTAATTTATTGCTTCTATAAAACTAAACAATGTATTTGGTGGGATAAAATTTTACTTGGGCAGTTCTTCACATATAAATAAATTAATTACATCAATTCCTCGGTGTTGCTAGAAATGTGATTTAAATATTTTTAAGTCTGATAGTTCTGACTCATTCCTGGTATTTGAAATAAGTACGACAAATATCATAATATGTAAAAATATAGTTCCAGGAGGGTTTTACTTGAATCTCATGCAAAATATTTTACCCGTGCTATTTCTATGAGTGTGAACTTCATTACTGACGTAAAATATATCCATGTCACGTTATTGACCCCTGATTAAAATAATGTTTGGGCTTTTTTGAATACTTAAGTACGCCGCTGTTTTAATTCACCCCACCAGTATGACCCTATCGCAGATTTTGGCACCTCTCCATTATGTTTTTGGCAAGTTCTTTCATCCTTGTTTTGCGCATTTAGTCCGATATAGAAAGGGATCTCTGAATGGCACCCGACCATTACGAAGGGTCCATGAATTTCGCGAGAGGGGTGGCCTAGCATAGTGTATGTATGTCGACGTCACGCAAGTGACCTGTTGAGTTTTAATTTAAATAGACCTGATGTTTTCTATTTCGGCTAGGCGTAAATAGTAGGTAGGGTCTTGGCAGTTGTAATTACATGATGTTATTTGTAGTATCTGAAAGCCGAAGGTGCAGGTTACATTATTATTGATATTATGTCGTCAGGTAGCATACTAATATCCTTGCATATTCAGATACATATTATCGACATTTAGTGGCTGTGCTATTAATAAATATTCAGTGTTAATTTATAACTATTTAAAAATACTGATATAAATAAGTAGCCATTCAACTTAGAAAATTAAATCATTTTTGCATTTGGGTCAACACTTAAATTAGCAGGAAAATCCAGAAACTTTGAAGTAAGAAATACACAAAATTATTTGGTAAGCAGAAGTCCTGCTGCCGTGCAAAAAAAAGTTTTCTTAGTTTGATCTTTTGATAATTAGGAGAGTTTTAAATATACGGAGTCGAATTTTCATTATTTTAAAACCCCCAATATAAAGCTAGAACCTGTCGACTTTGTTTTTACTTTTACTACAATTTAGAAATATTTTTATAATTCATTGTGAGAGGTAGCAAATTAAAGAGTCCACTGAGACCATCCTAAATAAACTTCTCGTCAAAATGAGCGAATAATGTAATATTTATGAAAAGTTTGATGTTCGATATTTTTCTAACCGCTCTACCGATTTCGATGATCTTTCTTTTATATGGTAGGCTAATATGTCAGAAATCATACTAATATATTAAAGCTTTTTGCGACAGTGTTTTGCTGATATACAGGGTGTTGTAAATATTTTTGATTTTTGTATTCAAAACACCCTGTAGAGAGAACTGGTATGTTCAGTAGTTCCCCGCAAAACTCACGTTAGAGTTCCATCCTTTATCGGTATTCTCTTCTATTATTCATCCATTTATCTTTATTTTTAGTGACAATATAAGGTTTTTTATCCCTATATGTTTTTATTGTGTTTCCCTATCATCATCAGTGTGCTTGGCATGCAAGAAAAACATCAATATGTCAAACGTGACAAATTATCAATCAGAAGTTAGTTTGTGTTAAATTTTATTTCTTGTCAGTGTTTTATATTCTTGTAATAATGAACCCATTCCCAAAAAGAAACCGCAGTCTATCGGAAGCTGAATGTGCTGTAGTGGTTGCCCTTTCCCAAGAAGGTTTTAATCAAACTGAGTTGGGCCAGAGGTTCGGAGTATCTTAGGCAAACATTTCTCGTGTGCTAAAACGTTATAACGAAACAGGGAGGAATATTGGAAAACAGGGACAGGGTCGTCATCGACTAACAACCCCCAGATAGGACTGTTATATTCGTCTCGAAGTTATAAGAAGATTTACAAACAGTGCGTTGATTCGTCTCGAGTTTTTAGATCGCTACAATTTTCTAATTAGGCAAAGCACTATTACAAGAAGATTGGCTGAAAATCAATTGACGCCTCATAAGGCTGCTACTGGACCTCTACTTACAAGGGAGCACAGAAGACAACGTTTGGAATTCGCGCGTGAGCACCTAAATTGGCAAGTTAGAGACTGGGCCAACATATTGTTCTCAGACGAATCTAGGTTTTGTCTTTTTACCAACGACAGGCGAAATATGGTTTACAGAAGACCAGGTGAAAGATACGCCCAGGGCAACTTTGTACCCACTGTGAGTTATGGTGGTGGGTCAATTATGGTTTGGGGTGGGATATCTTTTGAGGATCGAACGCAGTTAGTGGTATTGAATGGTAGAAGATTAACAGCTCAACGATACATTACAGATATTCTGGATCCACAAGTTGTGCCATATGTGATATTTTTAGGGGGACAATTCATGCTTATGCATGATAATGCACGCCCTCACCTAGCTAGGGTTGTGCAAGATCATCTTCATGAGGTAGGCATTGACGCCATGGATTGGGGGACCTTAACCCACATTTATTGGATACATGGGAAGAAGAGTAAGAGCACAACCCCAGCTTAGAAACCTAGACCAGCTGGCAGAATGGCTTGGCGAAATTTGGCGACAGATTGAACAAGACGAGATCCAACGGCTAATTTTAAGCATGCCACAACGCTGTCAATCTGTGATCACCGCAAGAGGTGGGAATACTCGTTATTGAGTGAAAGTTGTTTATTTTGTTCATATTTATTGTAAATTCCTTAATTTAAAATTAAATTCAATTAAAATGAAGTCTTGGAATTTTTGTTAGATAAAAGACATACAGGAATAAAATTTCCGCTAAAAATAATCATAAAAAGATGAATAAAAAAAGAGAATACCGATAAAGGATGATAACGTGACTTTTGCGGCGAACTACTGAACATACCAGTTCTCTCTAAAAGGTGTTTTGAATCCTTGGCCAAAAAATCACAAATACCTATAACACCCTTTATATCAGCGAAACACTGTTACAAAAAAAACTTAAATATCAGAGTATTATTTCTGAAATATTGGCCTACCATATAAAAAAGATCATCGAAAACGGTAGAGCGTTTAGAAAAATATCGAACACCAAACGTTTCTTAAATATTACATTATTCGCTAATTTTGACGAGAAGTGTATATACACGTGTGCTAATACAGTATAAAGAGTGTCCCAAATATAAGCAAGTATTTCATATTCACCCCTGTACGATCTAAACGGTTGATCTTGGGCGAAAGAAGTAAATACACCGAAGAAACGACTATATGTTTTCTCTAGAGATTGAACACAGTAGTTTCTTGGAATCTTAGCAAAGCTTTCGATTGTGTTGATCATTCAATGCTTCTCAGGAAGCTTGCTAAATATCGCATTTCGAAGTCTAGCATTGGTCTCATCGAGTCCTGCCATAAAAACAGACTACAATCCGTAAGGGTTGATGGTGTGGAGTCAGCGGAAAGGGCAGTTATAGTAGGGGTGCCCCAGGGCTCGATACTCGGGCCACTACTTTTCCACATCTATATTAATGACCTACCTACTGATAGTATTAACTCAAAGTTTGTCCTTTTCGCTGATGATACTTCATTTAGTGTTAGTGCGAGTTCACTGCAGAGTCCCTTAAGCGTACATTGTAAAGAAAGTTGGGAAGTGGTTTAATGTTAATCAACTGCTACTCAATAATGATAAAACGAACAGGGTCATTTTTACGTTGACCGCTCTGAAGTTTCTGAGAGTGCAGATTGATCGAAGTCTGCATTGGGGTCTACACACTGACACTTTGGCTCGTAAACTCTGTAAACGTACTGCCTATTTTGTAGATTTCCATTTTCATCTCTCATATGGAATCTTGGTGTGGGGTCATGCCACTGGGGCTCAGCGTATTTTTGGTTTGCAGAGGAAGGCTATTAGATTACTGGCAGGATTGCGATTTAGAGATAACTCCAGAAATGCTTTTAGAGACCTGAAAATGCTCACTGTTCCATCTTTATTTATTATTGAATGCCTAATGTTTGTTAGGAAAAGTATTAGTCCGTATCGAACATATTTGAAAAGGCATAACTATAATACAAGCAATAAAAATAATCTGTTGCCTATGTACTGGCGACTGAAGAGGTGTCAGAGCGGAACTGGTTACTGGGGAATTAAACTGTTAAATGTTTTTAAAAGACTTACCAATTCAAAGCATATGTTATAGCATTGATGACTATTTTAGGTTGTTTTGATTTCATCTTTTATGGTGGTTACTTGACAATATTTTTTATATTTTATCTTTATATTTTAGTGTAGTAGTTAAACGAAAGTATGTGATGTGAATGGATGTAGTATACATTGATTCTATTTTATTGTAATTCAGTTTGTAATAACGTATGTAAACGATTTTATTGTTCTTACATGAAATATATCATTTTGATTTTGAAGACTGGCGCTCAGATCAATAATTTGATGATATGAACAACTACAATGCCTTAAATACGCCTGGGAATCTACCAATCACAATACAGATGATAATCTGATCACTGTGCTTCCTATTGTTCCGTTCTTTATTTCCGTGGAGTATAAATAAGTTTTGTTGTTTTGTAGCGCTCCAACAAAATTCCCAGTCTATATTAAAACACGGATTTTTTGTAACAAAACCTATACTGTTAGTTGGATCTTTTCCGTTAGCGTTAGGTTAGCCCAGGTTTGTTGATAAAACCATAATTAGAGTCATTAAATTAAACCTCAAATCCTCGAAAATCGGATTTAAAATATGCGCGCACTCAGTGATTTGATTAGTAGATTGCCAGGCGAATTTAAGGTCTTGAACAACTGAACGGGTACTAACCTTGTACAGATCCATTTTGTGATCTACCTTATCTAAGAAAATATCCCTCATAAACTGTGTCATCAGTTTTTTATTGTTGTTAGAGGGCTGATACCGGTGCTATATGGTATGGCGCTATCATATCCGGCGCTGTTTTGTTATGGCGTTTTTCTGTTACGGTGCTGTTAAGTTAAAAAGCCTTTTTAATAATTATAATATATATTAATAATAAAGTGTTATTTTCTCGTAGCGCTTTTTTAATATAGGTTATTTTGATACAGCGCTGTTTTAATTAGTGCTGATTTGTTTACAGCGGTGATTTATTAAAGAGCTGACAAAATAATGCTTATTTTTCTAACCTAATGTATCCTATTTTTTTTGGGCAGTTACCAAGCGCTGTATAAGGGTATACTGAACGAAAATGTGTGATAGTGATATTAATATTAGCTTCATATCATTTTAACTGCGTTTTAAAAAAGTTATTTTATTTTTTGAACCCTACCTACTTCAACATTTTTGAGACACATTTCCTCATCCATCATTGTCTTTTCCCTCGCTGCTGGTTTATTTATTCGATATATTTTGTATAAGAATTAATAACGATTTCCAATTGATTGGCAATACGCATAATAGCAATAATAAAATATACGATTATTAATATATGTATCTATAATGATCTTTGTTCCTAACTGAAAAATATAAATAATAAATAATATTATTCTTTAAACCAGTCAAGATAAAAACTTTAAATTTGGCACAGGTCAATAGGAGACCGAATGCATATTTTTAATTCCCTCGTAAAAAGTCGCCCTCCCAGGTTTTCAAATATTCACGTTGCAGGGTCTATAGTTGCCAAAAAACAAGTTTTCTTAATTCCGTCAATGTGTCTGTCTCTTCGCGGCATAGCTAAAAAACTACTTACTCGATTGATTTCAAATTTTGTTCAAAATTAATGATCGTATTGGGATGACTTTGTTTTTCAGTAAAAATTGTTTTGGTAAAAATACAATTAGGCGTAACAAAATGGCGTTCTAGTGAAATGTTAAAAAATTATTACTAAAAAACTACTTAATTTAACTCACATTTTGCACAAAAATCAAGTGTTACGTAGGAATGAACTAGAAAATTTTGGTACGAATCTAAATGGCTTAATAAAATAGCCTGAACATTTTAAATTTAAGAGAATTGGAAATACTTTAGGGGCTAACTTCTCGGACCTATTTTTTCTGTATATTTCATGATTGAAAAGTTCAAAAAGGCGACTGGACGCTATTATTTTCTCATGTGAATTTTATTATTTAATATAATAATTCTAAATAGAAAAGTACAACACCTAGAAACCAGGCTCATAAGAATATTTCAACGAAATAAGATACTTAATTGTTACGCCACCATTTTGAAATGGGTAATTTTTTTGTTCCCATTTTTTAGGGATGATTACCATTGAAAAGACCTATCACAGAATGTGCTATTCGATTCCTCTTTCCATTTAATTTCTTTTGTCAACCTTGACATTTTAATCACAAAACATGCACCAAAAACGGTTATTAAGTGTGCCAATTTTAATATTTATAACCTCTCTGGTTAAACAAATTAAAAAAGAGTCATTCAAGAGCTGATTATCAGCAATTACAAAAAAAATCGGTAAATTTCCTTTACCCGGAAGTTCCCTTATTACGAATATTTTTTTAGGCCGTCATCTTAGATTCAGAACAAGATGTTACCAGTTTATTTCTATGTAACACTTGATTTTTGTGCCAAATTTGAGGTAATTTGAATAATTGGATTTTTAGTGGTAAGTAACATTTCACCAGGTCGCTATTTTCCGCCGTAAGGGATATTTACCAGGTCATCCTCATAAGACTCTTAATTTTTGACTAAAGTCAATCGGGTAAGTAGTTTTTTAACTATACCCAAACCAGTTCATCTACCACACTTAATTCTTGCACAAAATTTGAATGAAATAAGTAGTTTTTTCATGCTGGTTTTTTAAATATTTTATTAAGCCGCCCTTTTGTTTCTCCATCTGGATTCGTGCCATAATTTTATCAGTAAATTTCTTCGTAATACTTTTTGTGCAAAATTTCAGGTAATTTGGATTAGTAGTTTTTTACTAATAATTCTTTAAGTTGTGAAGTAGCTAGGCCGCCATTTCGTTTCGCCGTCTTGGATTCGTACCAAAATTTTACCAGATTATTTCGACGTAATACTTGTTTTTTGTGCAAAATTTCAGGTAAATTGCAGCAGATTTTTTAGTAATCATTTTTTTTAACATTTCACTATTCCCACCTTTTTGTTCCACCATATTCGATTTTTACTAAGATGTAACCATTTCATCCCCTTATGACCCTTGATTTTTTACAAAAATTTTAACTCAATCTGATAAGTATACAGATAGACCGACGGAACTGAGGAAACATGTTTTTTGGCAGGGACTCTAAAACGAGAAGATCTGTAAAAACCTAGGAGGGTGATTTTGTTCAGGATTACAATAGTTCAATTTTACGAGGGAAGTAAAAATGGGCAAATTTACCTTTACCCACAATTTCTTCGTAGATTATTCCAATACATAAAAGATTTTTGGTTATAAATGCATCCTCTTTTATCTTTTTAGTGTAGTTTGCAGATATACATGGTTTTTGTTTTTCAGAAATCAATATCAACTT
The DNA here is from genome assembly GCA_030620095.1 of Kuschelorhynchus macadamiae. NCBI lineage: Eukaryota > Metazoa > Arthropoda > Insecta > Coleoptera > Curculionidae > Kuschelorhynchus > Kuschelorhynchus macadamiae. Next base: position 436,274 of record JAUTXW010000043.1, read on the forward strand.
TAGTATCTTAAACGTAACAACATATACATTATACGTTCATCAAATGGGTCTCTTCTTGCTGGTTAAAAATATACCAGGTTTAATACCTTTATCTTAACCGAGAAATTCGAGAAAAACCCTGCCTCTTATGGGACGATTTTTTTTCAAGTATTTCAGGTGTTTTTAAAGATAAAAGTATCAAACCTAGTATATTTATAATCAGCAAGAAAGGACGGGACCCATTTGATGGACTATAATACGCAAGGTCTTCTATTTAATCAAAGATTAAACACCCTGTATATCTGCGGACTACAATTTAAAAAAATCGCACAATTTAAAGAAACCTTTTTGAAATCTATACAAATACCAACGTTAGTGGGTGGATACATTTGTAACCAAAAACCTTGTATATGTAACACAGTCTATGTTTGCATCTAATTATCTGGTAATAACTTTATACTAATCCTATAAACACTATTTGTTTTTAAGTCGTTAGAAAACAAATATAGGGATGGATTCGTTCATAAAATGTGTTACCTATGTGCAGTAGATTTCTGTTCGAGGAAGGGAAGTTGTGGGTAAAGGCGAATGTACCGATTTTTTTACTGGTTTTTAATTTATTTAATAGTTTCCTTTATAACAAAAAGGCTTTATTTAGGTTATAAAATTTTACAGACTATTTAAATGTTTTATTAGGCTGCCATTTTGTTTCGCCTTATGGGATTTGCACTAAAATTTTACCAGTATCCCTATTTCACACTGGATTTTTGTGTAAGTAGTTTTTTGCGACTGAATTTTTAAACATTTCATTAGGCAGCCATTTTGTTCCGCCATAATGATTTTATATAAAAATGTTACCATTTCATTCCTATACCACACTGGATTTTTGTGCAGAATTTGAGGTCTATTGGAAAAGTAGTTTCTTAATAATGTTTTTGTGATGCCACCATTTTGTTCGGTCTTATTGGATAGTTATCAAAATGTTACCATTCGATCCTATATGACTCTTGATTATGGAACACAATTTGAAGTCAAGCGCGTAAGTAGTTTTTGAGCTATGCCGCGTACTGACAGAAAGACGAATTGACTGACGGAAATAGGAGAACATGTTTTTCGGAGGATCATTTTGTCACTATTACAATACTTCCTTCTTATGAGGGAAGTAAAAGTAAAAGAAGGCATTGCTAGATAGACCCTAAAAATAATTTAGAAATTTAGAAAATATTTCTGACGAAATGTTTTTTAAATAAATTCGGTAGTAAACTACTGTATAACATGATTCACGTTTATCACTTTCTAAATAACTAACGATTTGTGAAGTCGTTCTCCAAATTTTACATATGAGTATTATCGTCGAATATCCTAATTGGCATTAATTGCCGCTAATTTACACATTTTTGATCCCAAAGCTTCTCTAACTAAAATTAATGGAAAATTGAATATTGTATTGTACTGATGAATTAAAAGGTTTAATAGGGTAAATGACCATTTTTTAAATGTAATTTAAATTAAAAAAAGTCTGACGTTACAGGTCTATAAATCGAGTACACTTGGTAAAAATTTAAATTTTAACGGAATGTGGAAGGTTTTTATCCCCAGGTGATTATAATCTATAAAAGCGTTTTACTTCGAACATTAGCACTCACAAAGGTATAATATATAGAATATATAAAATAAGTAAATATGAGATTCAAGATGTCACAATACATCACAGAAGAGTTTGGATAAAATGTCTATTTAAGTTCCAAAAAGTAAGCCCAGAATAAGTACTCATTGACACTTATACAATCTACAGACTTCAGGAAAAATACACCTGTACTTATCTCCTTAAAATGAAATCCTTAGAACTAGCTAATTAAAAAAAGGTTTTTTTTAAAATAGGCTTAAGGTTTCGGGAGAAAACCAATATCAAAATTGTGCCATTTTTCGGTTGTGCGTTAAATAAGTTGCCTACATATGGAAGTTTGTTTCCTCTAACTCTAGAGTAAATTGTATTTTGGGATGTATTGAATTTACGTGAGTCAGAAATTTTTCGCGCTCCGTATGATATCGTCTTTTTCAAGAACAATGTCTCGTATAATTCGAGTAAAATGCTCCTAGTTTTTTTTACAAATGAATCAGCTTTTTTGACAACTGGTTGCACAATTTCAGCAAGGTCTAACGTTAGATCTGATGGTCGCCCCTGGTTTGTTTATTTTTGGTAAACCTTAGAGTTTATGACCTCTGCTCGACTTTTCCCGTGGTATGATTTGTTTTGAATTGAATGGAACTGTGTATTTTAAAGCAGCTAAAAGCACACAGCTTCACGCTTTTCAAAAATATTTAACACTTAATATTTATATATTATTATAACATGTTTCACGTTGATCACTCTCTAAATAACTAACGTTTTTTGAAGTCGCTCTCCAAAGTTTTACATATGAGTCTTTTATCGTCGAATATCCTAATTGGCATTAATTGTCGCTAATTTACACATTTTTGATCCCAAAGCTTCTGTAAGTAAAAGAAAAATAAAACAAAATATTTATTAGTCGCTTTCGCAAAATATACGTGACTGTACTTAGATATTCTTGGCTAGTCAGTTTAATATGACTATATCACAGACTATACGTTTTATTTTAACTAAAGCCGAAGCAAACGTCATCAAATTTGACGATTTGTGCCACTGATCATAATTTTACGAATTTGCAAAGCAGAATATTATTAATGGAATTAAACTTAATTCTCATCAAACTGGGTTTGTTAAAAAAAATTCGTTACTGAGATACAAAGTGTTTACATTTTAATACATTTTTAGTTTTCTTGATATATTAAAATATTTATTTAAGTTCCAAAAAAGTAAGCCCAGAATGAGTAGTCATTGACATTGATACAATCTACAGGATTCTTCACACTTCAGGAAAACTACATCAGTCTCTTTACATCTCTGTATACTAATCTAATTATTAGAGCTAGCTAATCTAAAAAAAAATAAAAATCGGCTTAAGGTTTCGAGAGAAAACCAATATATATATATATATATATATATATATATATATATATATATATATATACCGGGTGTCAACGATATCATTTTACACGATGCCATTCATTTGCTTTTTAGGTTAGGATATTTATATTTGGGTTAACGAAATATGGTACTAAGACACATATTTTTCATGAAAAAACAATTGAATATTACTGCCAGTTTTTCCGATATCAGAACCAAGTTAAGAATTTCAAATGGAACCCTGTATATTATTTTACATAGTTTGATAGAGCTTAGTAGCCTTTTCAATGACATATCACAAGTTATATTTTTTTTTCAAAATGGCGGACCAGGAAGCGCTTTTTCAAAATTCAATAAGGCGGTCGTTTCCCGATACCGATGAAATTTTGTTTAACAAATTATTAAAATATTAAACAAAATGGGGTTTTCAATGGATTTTAATCAAATTTAAAATCAAATTTTTAATTTATCACAAAATGGGATAAGTTTAATTTTTTCTTTAAAATGTGAACTTTTTCTTAAATTTTCTCAAAGATTTTAAATAGAAAGTTGTATTTATTAAATATTAGTATTAAAGTATATCTTATTAGCTACACGAAACCGCATAACAAGCCGTATTTTTGCTTTTTGTTTCAGAAAAAATTGACAAAACCTTGCCGATACACATTTTTCCTAATACATAACATGAAACAAACACACACATATTATTAATCAGAAAATCCTGGAATATTTTTTATTGTTTATTGATAAGTAATTTTGTATTATTTTGACATTTTGTGACTGTTGTCTTATTTTAGGAAAGCGAGAAAAAATCACAAGTAGTACTCGTATTAATTTTATTTTACCAGTAGATACGGTGCAGTAACATGAAAGATGACTTAACTAAGATAAGTAGGTCTTGGAAACAATTGCATAGGGATGCCATTATAATTTTCATTAGATTTAACCAGAAACGTCAAAAGTACTGTTTTGTATCGACATTTCTGATAACTTTCGTTACATTTTTACACTGAGAAAAACAAAAAACAAAAACAAAACCGCATAACAAACCGTATTTTTGCTTTTTGTTTGAGAAAAAATTGACGAAACTCTGCCGATATACATTTTTCGTAATACATAACATGAAACACACACACATATTATTAATCAGTACATTTCGGAATATTTTTTATTGATAAGCAATTTTGTATTATTTTGACATTTTATGATTTTTGCTGTCTTATTTTAGGAAATCGATAAAAATTCACAAGTAGTATTTATTTTATTTTACCGGTAGGCTTTCGGTTTTTCCGGAAATACCTAGACCTAAGTCAAGAAGTTTAAAAAGAACCCTGTATATTTTTTCACACAGTTTGATAGAACTTAGAATTCCCTTTACATTGACATATCACAAGTTGATTTTTTTTCGAAATGGAGGACCAGGAAGCTTTTGTTCAAAATTCAATATGGCGGCCATTTTCTAACACCGAAAATATTTTTGAATTATAGGTAGAAATAATAAACAAATATGGGGGTTTTTATTGGGTTTAATGCTAATTTAAAATCAAACTTTCACAATTAATACAAAAGTCACTCAATTAAATGTTCTATGCGCTGTCCGCCTTGTTCTTGGCATAGTGTAACTCTCTCAACATTTTCCGCGAGCAGGTTTCGTAAATGCTGTTCTGAGATACTCTCAACGGCTCGTCTTATTCTATTTTCTAACATTTCCAACGATATTACAGGAGTTGCATACACTTTTTCTTTCAGATGACCCCATATAGAAAAATCAAGCGGGGTTAGGTCAGGCGACCTCGCTGGCCATCGAATTGGTCCATTGGTTCCCAACCAGTTCTCACCAAATCGTTCATTCAAGTAATTTGCAACAATTCTTGAATTATGAGCAGGGGCGCCATCTTGTTGGTAAACTAAATCATCATTTTGCTGCAAATTATTTATAAAATGTTCAATTTCATTTTCGAGAAAGTCCAAATACATCTCGCCAGTTAAAGGCTGATGGAATAATATTGGACCAATAACGCTTAGTCCTACAACGCCTAACCAAACATTAACTCCAAAACGTTCCTGGAAGGCACCTTCTCTTACTAATCTTTGATTTTCCTTTGCCCAATAACGAAAATTATTTCTATTAAACATCCCTAGATTAGTAAACCTTGATTCGTCCGAAAAAATAATCTTATGATGAAACACAGGACTTATTCTATAATTATCTAAAAACCAATTGCAATAAATAAGTCGTCTTTGGAAGTCATTTTCAAATAGGTGGTGGTGAATTTGATACTTAAACGATTTAAACCCGTGTTTCTTTAAAATTTTTCTGGCGCTTTCATGGGACGTATTGCACTGTTTGCCTAATTCACGAAGGGAAGCTGTACGGTCATACTCGATGTACGCTAAAACGTTTGTTTCCACTTCTTCGCTTACTACGAAACCATCATTGCCATTAGCATGGACACCACCATTATTTTCATTTTTTAAATGTTGTACTAGCCAAGGATAATATGCATGTGAAGGAGCGTCACGATTCGGAAAGCGTTCCTGGTATAATCTCTCTGTGTCCCTTGAATTTTTGCGACATTCCCCATAAATAAGGAGCATGTCAATTTGATGTTCTCTTGAATAAACCATAATATTTATTTTTAAAACTAACTAGAACCACTTCTCAGTGTAAAAATGTAACGAAAGTTATCAGAAATGTCGATACAAAACAGTACTTTTGACGTTTCTGGTTAAATCTAATGAAAATTATAATGGCATCCCTATGCAATTGTTTCCAAGGCCTACTTATCTTAGTTAAGTCATCTTTCATGTTACTGCACCGTATCTACCGGTAAAATAAAATTAATACTACTTGTGATTTTTTCTCGCTTTCCTAAAATAAGACAACAGTCATAAAATGTCAAAATAATACAAAATTACTTATCAATAAACAATAAAAAATATTCCAGGATTTTCTGATTAATAATATGTGTGTGTTTGTTTCATGTTATGTATTAGGAAAAATGTATATCGGCAAGGTTTTGTCAATTTTTTCTGAAACAAAAAGCAAAAATACGGCTTGTTATGCGGTTTCGTGTAGCTAATAAGATATACTTTAATACTAATATTTAATAAATACAACTTTCTATTTAAAATCTTTGAGAAAATTTAAGAAAAAGTTCACATTTTAGAGAAAAAATTAAACTTATCCCATTTTGTGATAAATTAAAAATTTGATTTTAAATTTGATTAAAATCCATTGAAAACCCGATTTTGTTTAATATTTTAATAATTTGTTAAACAAAAATTTCATCGGTATCGGGAAACGACCGCCATATTGCATTTAGAAAAAGCGCTTCCTGGTCCGCCATTTTGAAAAAAAATATAACGTGTGATATGTCATTGAAAAGGTAATTCTAAGCTCTATCAAACTATGTAAAATAATATACAGGGTTCCATTTGAAATTCTTAACTTGGTTCTGATATCGGAAAAACTGGCAGTAATATTCAATTGTTTTTTCATGAAAAATATGTGTCTTAATACCATATTTCGTCGGCGTATATATATATATATATATATATATATATATATATATATATATATATATATATATATATATATATATATATACGGACTAGATATTAGAGTATTGGCCATCTTAACCCAAATAAAAAAATCCTAACCTAAAAAGCAATTGAATGGCATCGAGTAAAACGATATCGTTGACACCCGGTATATATATATATATATATATATATAACTTCTAGAGTACAACATCTTAAAATTATTTCTAAAAAACAACAATATGTGTTTCAGTTAATTGCACGGATCTAGATATTAGAGTATTGGCCATAGCTTGAATTTGTGCAGGGTGATGATGTAATGTTGCATTTAAATATCTCTCGGTATGTGTCGGTTTTCTATACACGGTGTATTCGAAATGTCCGTTATGCAATTTGGCTATCAGAACATCTAAAAGTGGAAGTTTGTTTTTTTCTCTAGCTCTGCTCCGGGAGTTGTATTATATGTGCATGGAAATCCTCGTTCATACTAATCTTGTCCAATGCTTCGTCCATAGGAATACTGTGATACGACTTGACATCTAGGCTTGCTATGATATCGCCTTTTTCAAGAACGATGTCTCGTATAATTCGAGTGAAATACTCCGAGTTTTTTACAAATAAATCAGCTTTTACGACAACTGGTTGCATAATTTTAGCAAGATATTTTTCCAGTTTTTGTAGCCGCGAATTAACAGCACTAACGGTAGATCTGATGGTCGCCCCTGGTTTGTGTATTTTTGGTAAACCATTGAGTTTAGGACATCTGCTCGACTTTTCCCGTGGTATGATTTGATTTGAATTGAATGGAATTGTGAATTTTAGAGCAGCTAAAAGCACATTATTTCATGCTTTTCAAAAATCTGTAACACTTAATATCTACTTTAAATAATAAGCCCGCAATTTGAGATTATTAACAAAACAATAACAATTTTTCAAGTTGTTTGTAGCTACGCGGTGGAAAATAAAAGGTTTTAGTGGCAACTATTACTGCCTTCATTTTGAACTTATGTCGGAATCTGATTGCTGTGTAGTGCTTTACGTCATATTTTATTGTTTATATAGTGGTTAATATCAGAATCTATAAAAATTACCAAAAATATGACATGCTAGTTTGTTTTCAATGTAATGAAAAAACGCAACTGAAGCTTCTGAATTATATTTAAGTAGATGAGAAAAGAAGGAGTTTCTTGTTTGTCTCCGTATAAGTCTTGTATCGTGAATGTAACACTGTTTTATTTAATTTTCTTGATGTGTTATTAAAAATGTGTTCCATGTTCCATCTACTTTTCAAATTTTTGATGTAAATGAATTTCGGTATTCTGATGAAGATCACGAGATGATCGAAACGTTAATTGGTAGCATGACTTAGCAAAAAATGTGTTGTTCGTTTTATAAGGACCCTAACCCAAGAAAATACAGAGTGTCTCAAAAAAGCAAGGCAAGTATTACAATTTTTTGGATAAAATTGCTTACCTATTTAGATATTTTCTGCTATCCAAAGATAAAGGTTTATTTTTCGAATATCATGACATTGATCTTTGAAGTCTGTGCTTGAGTCATTTTTATTTTGTGCTAATACTAAAAAAATAAGCTATTCGATTGCTGAAAAGTTCAGAATGGTCGAGCTCTATTTGAATAATAATAATATTAACGCTACAAGGACGTGAGAATAGCATAGGGAAAATCTTCAGAATGATCAGAGAATATCATCTGTACCAACTATAATTTATACGAAGAAGTTATTGTAAGAAACAGCGTCTCTAAGAAATAAAAAAAGGACGAAACAAAGAAATGAAGAAAGGGATTACTTTATTTTCAAGAAAACCAAACAAATGTTTATCACCGACTGTGTCAAAAACATAAGGTATGGACCACGAAACAAGAGAGTTAGTAGTTATGCAGCAATTCAGAGAATTTTAAAGCAAAACAGATACTACGATTTTAAAATTATGTCACTTCAATAATTAAATGACGAACAAATAAGGAAAAATTAATTTCATCAATTCTATAAAAGTTTATTTACCACTGCCGGTATTTATAGTCTGAAAAACTGCTATATTTGGTCCGATCAGAATTCACAAGGTGTCAACCCAATTGCTTTTCAAGGACGATCCTCAATACAAGATTGTTGCGGCATTTTGGGGGATAAGATGTTAGGTCTGGTTTTTATCCGTGGCAACATAAATAAGTTAAGATATCTGGAACTTTTGGAAAATCAAATTGAGCACCTTATCGATGAACTACCACTTCAAACACGGCAAAATATAATTTGGCAAAAAGACGGGGCACCACCCCATAATATTGTGGCAGTAAGAGACTTTCTTCAAAATAATTAAAAGTGTGGATGGGGAGATATGGAACGCGAAAAGTCCAGATTTGGACACCTTCGTTTGGGGCTGTTTGATGATAACAATTTATAGAGAAAGAAATAATAATATTAAAGAAATTCAGAAACAAATTGTTGAAGAAATAAGAAATTTAGGTATAGTTGCTTCCTACACATTTTCGTTTAATGAGTAGGAAGCAACTATACCTAAATGCACTGGAATGCCAAGAAAGAATTTACGGTAAATGTGGCGAGGTTAATGGGGGACAGGCGGAGCATTTTATTTAAGCTAGAAATTGTGTTGTATTTATTTTCTTGTTTATGGTTGGTTATAAGTTTGAATTAGTACCATGTAATTTTCAAATTTAGTAAACAGAAATTAAAAACCATGTAAAATGTTTTTAGCTCATTTCGTAAATATTTGTAGAGTATATAAAAAGTTAAAAATGAGTCAAGCAGTAAATCTGACATCAAACATCAATGTCATGACTTCTGGAAAATAAACCGGGTAGCAGCAGGTATCTAAATAGGTAAGCAATTTTATCGGAAAAATCGTAGTATTCCGCAATACTATAATATTAATAATTATACATGATAGATCTAATCAAACAACTTTTGTTTGGAATGGGTTTTTCTAATTTCAAAAATAACCAGATATTTCCATTCATGAGATATATGGATCACCCCGTACATGGTGAAATTCCCCACGAGTGAAGTTGTGAGTAAAGGCGAATTTATCGCTCTTTGTTTATAATTTACACATTTGTTTAAGATTATTTCTCCTAAATAAAATTATTCCTTCTAGATTTTATACTAATTGTCTATTCATACTACATTTCCAGATAGGTCATTGTCACCTATTTAGTTTTTTTACACTATTTTTACAGACTCCTTTAAACAAAGGTTAGATTCTGTGATGTTAGCAAACCCTCACCGATTTTCTACGTCGACGACCGACGACGACGATGATGGTTCAAATAAGAAACCCGTTTGCGTTTGCGAGATTTTTAACCGCCTCCGCCCCATTTCAAAATTAAGTTTTTATGCCAAGCAAAATCTCACATAACCTGTTTGGCGACGACGAGAGCTATTCTCGCCGCTCCACTCGGCCAGTTGTTTGAAATAAGAGGAACAGCGACAAACATATCGGTGTGAGAGAAATAGAGAGATAAATCACCCAGGGTCGGATTTAGAATTTGGTTTTAACTATACCGTTAGACATTTCGAGAATTCCTACTGTACAGGGTCATTCAGCTTAAAGAAAACACCCCTCTTTAAACGACCTTTTTGTTTTAAATCTAGATACCCATTTGTTGTATTTTTCTTTGAAGAAGTCGATAATACATCTTAATAACAGATTTCACTTTAGTAAGAACTCTGCTACACAAAAAGTGATTTTTCAACCTATTTATAAATACATTTAAAAAAAAACAGTGTTTCTAATTCCAAATAATATAGTTTTTGTCTTTATTTTAACTATTTGATAAATTATTCTGCGTGAAACTATTTGCCGACAAACAAAATCATGTAAAAATACTAAATTTAATACTTTTGGTTATATGTAAGTTCATTTATGTTATTTTTGTTTTACAGTATTTTACACCCATACAGTTGTAAAAAAATTAATTTGTATGGTTATAAATGTTGGTATTTAATGAAGATGATTCGGCAAATGAAGATAGAACAGAGGTTGATGGATTGTGGGCAGTTGTTGATGGGCCAGATGTTTTAATTTGTTAATCATATCCAGATGATGAGTAGGATCCATTTGAAGATATGGTTTAATGGAAGATGCGGTGTTATCGTGATTTTGATTAGTAGCTGTTCTTGAACTCCACCTTTAGCCAGCTTACTAACTATTTTTGATCGGTCAGAGAAGTTAGTGTTAGTTTTTGCCTCTTAATTCCGATTCTCTGGAAAGGATTCGGGGTTAAAAATAACCTGTTTGATTTAATATTATCACCTCTCTTGCTGGTTTTTAAAATAAACTTACAGGACACTTTTTTGTTTCACCACTATTTGCTGTCCGTGAGCTTATTATTATTTTTAAATAACATAACATACATAAAACTAGTGGTCATGTAATTTGTAAATGATTATGATACCTTTACCGTGATATTTTTCGGTACTTTGCGACCTAAATTTATATAATAAAATTAGCCATATTACAAACGGCTAAAATAAAGATAACTAAAATATTTATATACAGGGTGTTCAATTAGGGGCGTTCACTACCCATATTTCGAAAGTCCTTCATGTTAGCCTCTTAAAGAAAATAGTATAAAAAAGGGCAATTGACTGAAAATATTTTGCTAAGTGAATATAGTTACTAAATGAACAACAAATTTCAAAAATTCTACGAAAACTTCCAGAAATAGATGTAACTTTTATTACCTCATTGGATAGTTGAGTTAGTTTTCTATCACTCTGGTTCTAAACTAATTGTCATGTCACCCTCAATAAGGGTGTGGAAGCTGTTGACTTGCGAAAGATATAAATATCTATATCTTATGAAACCATTATCCGAATTGAATGCGCTTAGTCCTATTTAAAAGGAAATTTCATACTGTTTGAGGATTCGGATTGAGTGACACTCCCTAGTTTTTCACAAATTGGCTAGATGGCGTTGTTTGTAATAATTACAGTTTTTTCCGATTTTCTAAAAATTTTTAAATGGAAGGTTATACTTCTCTTAGCGCCAGTTATAAAGAGTAATAGAAAGTAAGTTTTGGCGAAAACGCACACCGATATCTGTATTAGTTTTTAAGCTAATGCCAAGTAAGTGAATTAGTACATATTCTCCTGACGAAAAAAATAATAACGAGGATATTGGAGTAAATTTAAAATCTCGATTCTGCTGCTGCAGACAAATCACATGATATCGGCAATGTGACAGGTCGATGTGGGCCTCTGCAGGGTACTAGCCGAAAGATCAGCCAAATTCAAGATATGGCGATTGTTCTTAACAACAGATCGAATTTTCAAGGTCTTATTTTTCAGTTTTTCAACGAAGGGAAAAATGTCTCGAGTAAAAATTTTTTTTCGTTAAGATTATCAGAAAAATCTACAGTTTTTCAGTAAACAAAAACAAACTTTTGAAACTGAAAATCTTAACGAAAAAGAAAAACATACTTGTACTCGAGACATTTTCTTCTTCGTCAAAAAAAAATACCTTGAAAAGACGGTGCGTTTTAGAATTACTCTGATATCCTCTTAAAAACTGTATTAAACAACTATTAGGTTTGGTCAAGCTACGAAAACAATATTATTTTTGAATACTGGACAGATTTATTGATAGCTTAATTAAATTTGGTATAATTAACAACAGAGCAATATTATTTCTTACTTTTGGCTTTCTTCCCTTCACAATTTATCTCGTCTTAGACCTGTTCTAAACTCTGTCAGAACCGAAGTTTGGAGCGTGTTTATAACGCCAACGAGTCAAAGCAACAGTAACAACACTTTGTAGGTATAACAAGGAAAACTAAAAATTGCTATCTTCAAAATGTTTTCAATCATTTAATATTCACTGATTCAGCATTGTGAGTCAATCAAACAATAATTTCAATTTCTGCCTCTGATATAATTTTTATGACAGTTTTGTTCCCTCAATGATGTTTTGCCGCGTAGTTGGTCGATTTTTATAAACCGAACTTTTGATCCTTCTCCAAACAAATTAATCAGGGGACCCAGCTGTCCAAGGAAATATACTTGGCCTTCCAATCAAACGATACTGGTCCAGGTAATTCTGGACATCATTATTAAAATGGGCCGGACGACCATCATGCTGATACCACATGTTCATTCTAGTAGCGATCTTCACGTCTTCCAGCAGTTCTACTAAATCGTTATAATGAACTGTTTAACAGAATATTATTGACAGGATCAAAATTGCCATAAATAGTATATCAAAGGCAGAAATTTAAACTGCTGCTTTATTGATTGTCTGAAGGCTAAATCAATGCGTACTAATTATGGAAAACATTTTAAAGATTGGATGGAATTTTTAGTTTTCTTTGTTATAAGTTACTGTTATGTTGTTGTTGCTTTGGATCGTTGGCCTCGAAACACGCTTAAAACTTCTGTTCTGACAGAGCTTGGACTAGCTGTAAGTCCAGAAAAAGTGTGAAGGGAGGAAAGCCAAAAGTAACTAATAATATTGCATTATTGTTAATTTTAAATAATTTAATAAAGCCGTGAATAATCTGCCCAGTATTTAAAAATAATATGGTTTTTATAATCCGGTCGATCAAACCTAATAGTCGTTAATACCGTTTTATAAGAATATATCGGAAAACACATCCACTTTTAAAGGTCTTATTTTTAGATGAAGAAGAAAATGTCCCAGGCAAAAGTATGTTCGTTAAGATTATCGGAAAGAATATTTTCATATATTCGGTTTCAAAAAAGTTTGTTATTGTTTATGGAAAAACTATAGACTTCACAATAATCTTAACGAAAAAACAACATATTTTTACTCGAGACATTTTTTCATTGTCGAAAAATAAGGTCTTAAAAATTCGGTTCATTTTTAAGGTCAACCGCCATATCTTGTATTCGACTGATCTTTCGGCTCGTTTGCTAGACTAATGAGGTTCCACAGTAGTAACTATATTAAATTTTTTTTACGCCCCTACGTCTAAACTAAAACAGATCTGGTCCAAAAATACATTAATTTTAATAACCTAAAATGTGATATTAAACAATACAATTGGGAGAATTTATTCTCTATAACAGATATCCAGGAATTTAAAGACACTATTAGTTAATGTATTAAGAACTAATATGAATAAAAATACCCACACAATAAAAAAAAAACGTAACACCCTGGATAACCAACAGGATTCTAAAGTCCATCAAAACAAAATAAAATTTATATAAAAAGTATAAAACTAACCCAACCCTGTATAAAAACCAATATAACAGTTATAAAAACATACACAAATAAAACAAACGAAAGTAAGATATTTTCGAAGCAAGATTGAAGAAAATAAAAACAATTCAAAAGTTCTTTGGAATATCATAAAAAATAAAAGTTCCTTCTAACTCGACATTTGTAAGAGAAATTATAACTCAAGATGGATTACTTTGTTCAGATCAAATAAATATCAGTAATATGTTTAATGATTATTTTATAAAAATCACTGAAAACTTAGCAGTTAATACTCCCACAGGAAAAAATAAACGTAAATTACAGATAAGTCGTCAATAACAATCAGAGTACTTAAACGAAACTAATCCAATATAAATCGAGACAATTGTTAAGTCATTAAAAATGCAGAAAAACCAAGTTACGATGAAATAACTTCTGAGAGTTAAAAAAAATTAAATCAGAAATATCCTTCCCAATTTCTTACCTAATTAATAGGATCCTAGATACTGGTACAATTCCCAGAGAATTTAAAATTAGTAATAATAAACCGTTATTTAAAAAAGGTGATCCCGCTGATTAATGTAATTATAAACCGATTTCTCTTATCACAAGTTTAACAAACGTTTATGAAACGGTAATAAAAACACGTCTAACAAATTACCTAAATAAATACAAAATTATTTTAGATCAACCATTCGTATTTAGGGAAGGAAAAAGCACCCAATATACAATAAGTTGCCTTATGGACCGAGTTTACAAAGCCGTCGATAGTACTTATCTTTGCATCTGTGTTTTTTAGATTTAACTAAGGCTTTCGACACGGTAAATGATTTGGAAACTTTGGGATACGTGGAACGACATATACACTTCGATCAAACTACTTATCGAAAAGGTTTCAAATAGTAAATATAAATCATGTAATCAGTGATAAGAAAGAAATAAAGTGCAGCGTGCCAGAAGGTACAATGTATATTAGTGATATTTTAATGCAAAAACATCTGGAGATTTTATAAGTTTTGCAGATGATACAGTTATTCTTTTCATTTCCAATTCCTGGGAAAGACAATTTGTTGAAAAGGAGTTTGAACACATTTTTAGTTGGATTACCACTAAAAAATGAACTATTAATTTTGAAGAAACAAAATATATAAACTTAACTTCTTTTTTACATAACTTACTAACATATACACAGTTAACAGTGAATTATAATAATTGTCCCACATTAATAAATAACGTTTGTTATATAAAATATCTAGGGATTATCATAGACTCTCACCTAAAATGGAACCATCACATAAAATGTACCACAAACACAATTAGTCATTTTTATATAGAATCAAATTTTGTTCAACTTTTTAAATAAAAAAAAATTAAAATCATTTATCACAGTCTCATACAAACTAGGCTTCAATATGACATTTTAGGTGGTTGAGGAGGTGTTATGGACACTCATCTTAAAAACCTTGAGATACTACAAAAAATAATAATTAAAATTATTCTTAGAAAGAACGTACCTACCCATCAGACCTTGTTTTCAAGAAATCAAAGCTCTTTGACATCAGGCAATTTTATTTTTATGGCCTGATTATGTATTTAAACAAAAATAAAACTCTGGTGACCGAAATATCTCACCATTATGAAACTAGACAAAAGGGCCATTTTAAAGCACTAATGCAATTAGCAAAGAAAATCATTGGTCCAAGAAATTACATATATTATCTTGTCTCGAGGTCCTATAATTTTTTGCCAGACGAATTAAAAATCCTAAAAACTTGTAAATCTAAAGCATTGTTAAAAAAAAAGATTAAGACACTTCATTTTAGTTGAGAATTGCAATAAAAAAGGTAGTAAATATTAAAAATTAAACAATATTTATTTACTGAAATACATACGAGTTGATCAGGAGCACGACTTTTTTGTTTATTTTTTAATTTGGATTAAGTTCATTGCTTTTATATTTGCCATTAACGGATACGGTTGCAATAGACAAGTGGAATTTGTATATACCTGCTCACAACCATGAGTTCCTGCAGGTTTCTAATGTTTATTAACGTTTTATTTTTCATATTAGTTTCGTATCTTATTTGTTATTTATTTTATTAAACCACTTATTCACTATCACCATCACACTAATGTTTCAATTTCATTTGAATGAGTTACAATAATTTAAATTTAAATTATTTATTTTAATTTTATGTTTTTTATATCTATGTATGAATAATGAAGAGTATATATATATATATATATATATATATATATATATATATATATATATATATATATATAATATTTCCATTAAAAATGCATAAATGTTGCCACTTCCGAGTTTTAGAATTGATATTTTAAGAAATAAGGAAAAATGGGCGTTCGTTAGTCCCTGGTCACCCGGTTTTAATAGGGTAGCAATAAAATGCCTAAAACAGTAGAAGATAGACATATAGTACCCTTATTAAAAACACTTAGAATTGACCATAGAATCCAAAAATGTAATAATATATATCCGTTTAAAAAACGGAACATCCTTAGCGTAAGTCTTTTGTTCCTCATTCAATTGTTTTTTGTTGGGATTTTCGAATTCTCCGAGCTAAAATACATCGATTGGCTATTTTGAATCCCTGGTCACCCGGTTTAAATAGGGTAGCAATAAAATGCCTAAAACAGTAGAAGATAGACATATAGTACCCTTATTAAAAACACTTAGAATTGACCATAGAATCCAAAAATGTAATAATATATATCCGTTTAAAAAACGGAACATCCTTAGCGTAAGTCTTTTGTTCCTCATTCAATTGTTTTTTGTTGCGATTTTCGAATTCTCCGAGCTAAAATACATCGATTGGCTATTTTGAATTTCTTGAGAAATACGGGGGAATTAAAAAAAATACTGTTTTTCCTCCTCAATGGAAGACGCTGTACAGTTATTCAGGAAACAAACAGGGTAAAAGGTAACATTAATTGGAATATGGAAATTTACTAAAAGTTAGTCACGGATTTTACATAGTATATAGAGGCTGTTACAAATTCCTGGCGAACTGTGGGTGTCTGGATTTTGCATTTGGCGTTGTAGAGTTTCTCTGTTGTTTGTAAAGATAGAGTGTTGGAGTTTGCGCGACACTGTTTTTCATAAGATACAGTGTGAAATTTGAGGTAAACTGGATAATTAGTTTTTTTAGTAATAATTTTTTTAACATTTCACTAGACCGGAGTTTTGTGTCGCCATATTGGGTTTTTATTCAAATATTACTACGTGAAGATATGTAAAACCTTCGAGGGTGATTTTTTCAAGATTCAAAAATTTCATTTGGCCGCCATTTTGTTCCACCGTCTTGAATTTGTACCACAAATTTACCAGTTCATCTCTAGATCACAATTAATTTTTGCACAAAATCTATTAAGTATTTTTTTCAGGCTGAATTCTTAAATATTTTATTACCAGTTGATTCCTATGTAATATTTGATCTCTGCACAAAATTTGAGGTAAATTGAATAAATAGTTTTTTAGTAATATTTTTTTAACATTTCATTAGGCCGCCGTTTTGTTTCACCATATTGGATTTTTATCATAATGTTACTAGGTCATACTATCATTACAGGAACAGACGGATGACTGACAGACAAACCGAGGGAATCGAGAAAATATGTTTTTCGGCATCTAGAGACCTTGAAACGTAAAGATCTGAACAAATCTCGGAGGGTGATTTTTTCATTATTACAATACTTCTCTTTTACAAGGAAAGTAATAAATATAAAAATAATTTTATTTAGAGTAATAATTGTGTTGTAAAAGTAATGAAAAATATAAGATATAGTCAAAAGCAGTGTTATCGTGCGGGTCATACGATTTATCAACGACAAACTTTTTAAGTTTGTTTTTCTTTTATTACGTGTAATCATATCCTCCGAATAAAACCCGGAAGATGAATTAGATAAACCTATGATATTTTTATATGAAAAAAGTGGATAAACATATAGAAACGAGCAGTTGCAAAAATCTTTGAGCGATGTCACTTCAAAGTCAGATTGACAAGTCAGTGACAAAATGAGTAATAGAAAACAATTTTCGGATTCCAATTTTTCCATTCACAAGCGAAAAAAAATGGTATTAAATCTAATAAAATATTACGAAAATGAAAATTCACCTGCCAATATCCAGGAGACAGTAGCAAAAGCTCTGGGAATCGGTATAAGGACTGGGCAGAAAATTGTGCATGAAAAAAGCATAATTTACTACCGAAGAAGATTAAGAAATGTACATGAAAAACGGCAAGATAGAAGACTTAAGTGACAATGTAAAAATGGATGTTCGTAATGCAATTTACGATTTATACACATCAAACACTATAATCCTTCAAGTTGTAAAAGAAGCTTTAAAAAATCGAGGCATGTTGGAAATTGGACTAAAATCGTTGTCAAAATTAATAAAAATGTTGGGTTTTCAATATAAAAAGGACTGTAATCGAAGATTTTTATGCGAGTTGCCACATAGCAAGTCAGCGTATCCAGTTTTTAAAGAAATACACGGAAAATGTTAATTCAAAATTTAGAAAAGTGGCATTTTTAGACGAGACTTGGATATTTTCTAATGGAAGTGGTTCGAAATCTTGGCAGGACGAGTCTGTAAAAAGTGTTAAGAGAAAATAGGGATGTGGGACGGGAAAACGGTTCATCATTTAGCATGCAGGTTCTTCAACAGGATTTCTCCCAGGTGCAAGTTTACTGTTTTCTTCAACATCCAAAAGTATGGACTACCATGATAATATGAACTGTGAACTGTTTGAAAAGTGGTTAAAAGAACAACTGATTCCAAATTTAGATGCTCCATCTTTAATCATTCTGGACACTGCATCTTATCATTCAAGAATCTTAAATAAACAACCTACTTCATCCTAGAAGAAAAGTGATATCTATGACTGGCTAATAAAACAAAAACAAAATCCTTTACCCAATATGCTGAAACTAGAACTTCTGTTAGTGGCAAAATCTATTAAAAAACCAACAATATATGCCGTAGATGAATTATTTCTGGAAAATGGACATGAGGTTTTACGACTGCCGCCATACCATTGCCAGTTTAACGCAATAGAATTAATATGGGCTGGGGCAAAATCATATTACGAAAAACACGTGAACGATGGTCTTACATCACATGGGATTGGTGGAATCGAGAACGAGTTCTAGATGTCGAAATAGCACCAATGATCATTGCGCCATTTAAGGATGACTCAGAAACTGAGGACTTTTTAAGTGATGACGATATTTTTTTAGTCTATAATATTAAAAAGTTTCTGAAGGATTATATTAGTCTTTGACGTGTATACATCATAAATTGCATTATGAATATCCATTTTTGCATTGTAACTTAAGTCTTTTGGATTTTTTCGTGTACATTTCTTAATCTTCGGAAGTAAATTATATTTTTTTTTCATGCACAAGTTTCTGTACATTCCTTATACCGATTCTCAGAGCTTTTGCCACTGGCTCCTGGAAATTAGCCAGTGAATTTTAATTTAAGAATTTTTTTATTAGATTTGACTCCATTTTTTTCTTACTTTTTTAGTACATTTGTAATTTTGTAGGCAATAAATATATAATTATAGAATACTTGTTCCAATTTTAAAGCGTGTTTAAAATAAGTAAATTTTTTTATTAATTATAAGACAAAATTTGATATATAAAAATTACAAGAGCTTTATGCTACCATAAAAATTATTACTTAATTCAGCCCTAAAGGGCTACTTTACTCTTCAAAATTTTTACTAAAACAGTGCGACCACCGTTATTTATAGATTAAACACAACGAAAATATAGTCCTGAGAGACATTTTACAAGAGCTTTATGCTACCACAAAAATTATTCTTTAATTCAGTTCTAAATGGATACTTTACTCTTAAACAAATGTCACTTAAACCGTACGACCACCTCTGTTTATGAGTAAAACTCAACAAAAGTCCTGTTTTGATTAAAATATGCCCTAATACTATCGAGCATAAAATAACAAAAAAGACGCCTTATGCCTCAAAATTAATTTTTTTAGAGCGCAAACGTATTTTCCGCCCTCTATAAAACTGGAAAAAACACGTAACATGCTTTTACGCCCTAGGAACAAATGAAAGGATACTTAATATCGTAAATCATAACTTTGATGCTTTCAACTAAATCAGCATCACAAAAAAATATTGTTGCCGTAAAATCACTCTTTGGACTGATTTAAATAACTATTTTCACAATAACTTAAAGCCCTTATCAAGCGTTAAGTAAAGTTAAGACTATATTTTCGATAAGATTGATTTATAAATACCGATGGTCGCACGGTTTTAGTAATTTTCGTTAAGAGTAAAGTAGCCCCTAAGGGATGAATTAAGTAAGTATTTTTATGGTAGCATGAAGCACTTTTAAAGTTTCTCTCAGGCCTATATTTTCGTTGAGTTTGGTTTACAAATAGCGGTGGTCGCATGATTTTAGTAAAAAATTTTAAAAGTAAAGTAGCTCTTAAGAGCTGAATTAGGCAATATTTCTTAAGGTAGCATAAAGTTCTTTTAAAATGTCTGTCAGGACAATGTTTTTGTTGAGTTTGAGTTACAAATAACGGTGGTCGCAAGGTTTTAGTACAAATCTTTAAAAGTAAAGTAGCTCTTTAGGGCTGAAATAAATAATAATTTTTGTGGTAGCATAAAGCTCTTGTAAAATGTCTCTCAGGACTATATTTTCGTTGTGTTTGATTTATAAATAAGGGTGGTCACACTGTTTTAGTAAAATCTTTAAGAGAATAGTAGCCCTTTAGAGCTGAATTAAATAATAATTTTTTTGGTAGCATAAAGCTCTTGTAAAATGTCTCTAAGGACTATATTTTCGTTGTGTTTGATTTATAAATAACGGTGGTCGCGCTGTTTTAGTAAAAATGTTTAAGAGTAAAGCCCTTTACGGCCGAATTAAATAATAATTTTTGTGGTAGCATAAAGCTCTTGTAAAATATCTTTCAGGACTATGTTATCGTTGTGTTTGATTTATAAATAACGGTGGTTGCACTGTTTTAGTAAAATTGCTTAAGAGTAAAGTAGCCCTTTAGGGCTGAATTAAATAATAATTTTTATGACAGCATAAAGCTCTTGTAAATTGTCACTCAGGACTATATTTTCGTTGTGTTTGATTTATAAATAACAGTAGTCGCACTGTTTTAGGAAAAATCTTTAAGAATAAAGTAGCCCTTTAGAGCTAAATTAAATAATAATCTTTGTGGTAGCATAAAGCTCTTGTAAAATGTCTCTCAGAACTATATTTTCGTTGTGTTTGATTTATAAATAACGGTGGTCGCACTGTTTTAGTAAAAATTTTGAGAGTAAAGTATCCGTTTAGGGCTCAATTAAATAATAATTTTTATGGTAGCATAAAGCTCTTGTAAATTGTCACTCAGGACTATATTTTCGTTGTGTTTGATTTATAAATAACGTGGTAGCATAAAGCTCTTGTAAAATGTCTCTCAGAACTATATTTTCGTTGTGTTTGATTTATAAATAACGGTGGTCGCACTGTTTTAGTAAAAATCTTTAAGAATAAAGTAGCCTTTTAGGTCTGAATTAAATAATAATTTTTGTGGTAGCATAAAGCTCTTGTAAATTGTCACTCAGGACTATATTTTCGTTGTGTTTGATTTATAAATAACGGTGGTCGCACTGTTTTAGTAAAATCTTCAAGAATAAAGTAGCCCTTTAGAGCTGAATTAAATAATAACTTTTGTGGTAGCATAAAGCTCTTGTAAAATGCCTCTTAGGACTATATTTTCGTTGTGTTTGATTTATAAATAACGCTGGTCGCATTGCTTTAGTAAAAATGTTGAAGATTAAAGTTGTCCTTTAGAGCTGAATTAAATAATTATTTTTATGGCAGCATCAAGTACTTGTCACTCGGGACTATATTTTCGTTGTGTTTGGTTTATAAATAACGGTGGTCGCACTGTTTTATTAAAAATATTTAAGAGGAAAGTAGCTCTTTAGGTCTGAATTAAATAATAATTTTTGTGGTAGCATAAAGCTTGTGTAAAATGTCTTTGAGGACTATATTTTCGTTGAGTTTGATTTATAAATAACAGATGATGCACTGTTTTAGTAAGAATGTTCAAGAGTAAAGTAGCCCTTTAGAGCTGAATTAAATAATAATTTTCGTGGTAGCATAAAGCTCTTGTAAAATGTCTCTCAGGACTGTGATTTCGTTGAGTTTAAGTTATAAATAACGGTGGTCGCACGGTTTTAGTAAAAATCTATAAGAGTAAAGTAACCTTTAAGGGCTGATTTAAACAACTATTTTTAGGTTAACTTAAAGCGCATGTAAAGTGTCTCTTAGGACTATATTTTCGCTAAGGTTGGTTTATAAATAGCGCTTATCGCACGGTTTTAGTAAATTTTGCTAAGAATAAACTTGCCCTTAAGGACTGAATTAAATAATTATTTTTATGGCAGCGTATACCACTAGTGAAGCTAATTACACGTTTAAAATGTGAAGTTTTTTAAATAAATTACCGTGGTAGCACGTTTTTTATTCTGGTCAGCAAAATATTTAGTTCCCCATATATAATATCAAATAAAACAGTGAAATCAAAAGAAATAACTGTCAAAAGCGCGTCTTTTTATTTGTTTGTATTGTAATAAATAGGGTAATTAAACTGGTAACCAAGGACATTTGACCTAGGTGACACTTGTCAAAATGACAAGATCAATTTTTACTTTAACCCAACAAAACTTTGTCGCTGAAAAACCATGTCATTTTGCCATACAAAACAATAAAGTGGAATAGTCGCTGAAAAACCATCTTGTTGATTTTGTCCAGGTAGGGAGAATTTTGTCCAGGTATGAGTTAATTTTAAATTTTGTGCAGGCATTAAGTGGGACATAGAGTTAAAATGGTAAAATTGTGGTACGAGTTCAACATGACGAAACAAAATGGCAGCCTGAAAAAATCAGTGCAAAAACTACTTATTAAATGTATTTTAAATTAAGCCCAAAAATATCAACAGCAGACGCAATACTTATGTTTTTGTAAAAATAAATCTAAAAAGTCTAATATCAGCAGTTCTATTTGTTTTATCAGGACTTACGAGGATTGGTATATTTGCTCAAATTAGTAAACTTTGATTGATGTAATTAATACGGAGAGATACTTTTCCTGCCATAGCTGATTACCCATAAAATGTATGCTATTTCGAAATTTAAGTTCTGTTAATAAAATATTGGTGTAATTTAGAAACAATCTACACCCTTTGAGGCTCATTGTACTTGACCCGATGCAGACCACCGACTGAATCCGCCACTGCGATAAAGGACAAGGACGGACACAGAAAGACAAGGGGAGAACCGAACACCGGCCACCGGCTGGGCTACCATATGAACATTTGCAAT
Organism: Kuschelorhynchus macadamiae; assembly: GCA_030620095.1. Lineage (NCBI taxonomy): Eukaryota > Metazoa > Arthropoda > Insecta > Coleoptera > Curculionidae > Kuschelorhynchus > Kuschelorhynchus macadamiae. The sequence continues at coordinate 459,373 of JAUTXW010000043.1, forward strand.
ACGAGGCAGAGCATTTTTCTGGCGTCGCGAAATTTAAATCAACACCTTTTCATTGAAAGAGACAGCAATTATTTAAGTGGACCGGGACGGAGTTCTACCCGTGGGAACCGAACGGGATAAGGGTCGTCCTGTGGTGGATAATTATTCGCGTCCTGTCTTTTTTGCAATGTTTGGTTAGCAATTCTTTATCTTGGGCGTGGGGATGAAACTTTGTGTTTTATTCTATGACCCCACAGGATGGACGCTGTACATTTTTATAGGATAGGATTTGAATAGCGTTATATGAGAAAATGTTGGGAAGTGTACTATTGCGACGACATCAAAGCCAACATTTTTAGCTTAAGTGATAACGTTCATATCTCAATGTTTCTAAAGTAGATGCATACAATTATTAAGTGGGGGATAGAGACATAATAATTGCTTATAGCTAGTAAAATCATGGCGACTTTTGATTGACATTTAAAGAACCGAGGATCTGCTGGGAGTGGTATCTAAAAGCATGACGGTTTTTGAAATTGCAATATTTGCCAAACTTCAGTAGTTTAATACCTATTATTTTTGTTTTGGATTTTTTCCAAAAGCCAACTAAAAAAAATCGGTAAATTCCCTTTACCCGGGACTTCCTTTGTTATGATATTTTTCCATTTGTTAGGAATAGTGAGGAGTGACCCAATTTAATTCAGTACATAGTCACAGTATATATGTATGTGTTACATATACTGTCTTTTCAAACATTTTTATTGGGCGCCATTTTGTTCCATCATATTGGATTCCAATATTTTACTAGTTTCTTTCTACCTATGCCACACTTGACTTTAAGGCATAAGTTAAAATTTTCTGCAAAATTTAAAGTCAATCGAATAAGATTTTTTTACGTTGATTTAGAAAATAAATTAATAAAATTAAATTCGTACCACAACTTTACCAATTTATCTCTATATAACACTTAATTCTTGCACAAACATTGAAATTAATTTAATAAATAATATTTTTAGGCTGTTTTTTTAAATATTTTATTAGGCCGCTACTTTGTTTTGCTACCTTGGATTCATATCAAAACGTTACCAGTTCATTTTATTGTTATATTAGAGTTGTGTATTATTTGGGGTTAGGATCCAGTAAAAAAACTAACTCTATATACCACTCTAACATAACAAGAGGATCGTTAGCCAAAACTATTTAGAAACTTAATATCTGGGAAATATCTGCGGACCAACGGAATAGGTAAAGACTGATATTATGGGTTTCATGCAGGATTAGAGTTGGGATTAGTCAATTGACCGAGGTCTATTTGACTGGTCAAATTTGGTCAAATACCTAACTTGGTTTGAACATTCTATTTCAGTTTTTCCAGATATTTTTGGTAGATATTATTTTTTTAGTTACGATCTATTATGCCATCGCCAACGCCATAGAATTTACATACAAGATTTTTTTATAAAAAAAACAGTACAAGCTTAGTATTTATAAACTGTGAAACTCACGAATTCCGGGAACTGTTATCGGTGCGTCGTCGATCGGCATCTTTTAAGTATTTCTTCGAATTCTCGAACGAATAAAAAAGGGATCGACAAATGGGAAAAATAGGTTTATTCGAAGACTATTTTATTTTTATTCATTTCATTTCGCATTTAGTAACGCTAGTGTTAGCTGTGTTGGTCACGTTACCTAATTTATGATGAGTTTTTCCGGTAAATCCAAGAACAAGATTTGGAATTGTTTTACAGAAATACGAGAAAATAACGTTAAAGGAAAATGTAACTACTGTGGAGTCATTTATATTACGCATGCTGACAGAATGAAAAAACATATAACTGATAAGTGCAAATCAGTTTCCGAAGGAGTTTGCAATGAATATGTAAGTACTTACCATGTAAATACAATTTAATTTAAAGGAGGAATTATATATTAGTCAAAAAATTAAGTTCAAAAGCATGAAATACTTTTTACTATTTTTAGTTAGGTTTTTCTTAAAGTAAAATTAAGTATGATCAAAATACAAATACCTATTATACAGTATTTGTTAGATGACACATGTAGAATGATGTTGAAATTATTAGTGAAGAAACATTTTCATTAGGGGAAAACACGATGTATTCGCCGCGTTACCGATATTCTGAATCCAAACTACAACATTTTTCCTTTTTTTTCGTTTCCAGTTGGACAAATCAAAGCCTAGTTTCAATGAATCATCCGATGATGAAGATGTATCCATATTTCAAAACCTAAAAAAAGAAAAAACAGCTACTGTGAAAAGCAAGAAGCCGCATGATGAAGACTACATTGCTTCAGCTGGTTCTTCTCAGACTAGTTCTAAACGAGTAAGAATGCAGACATTATCATCATTTTTTGACATGGTAAGCGATTCTGAACAGTCCGAGCTACAAACTCTTTTTTGTGAAGCTGTTTACTCATCCAATTGCGCCTTATCAATGTTTGAGTCAGATAAATGGAAACATTTTTTTGGAAAACTTCGACCTGCTTTTAAACTCCCAGATAGGAAAACTATGTCTAAGGTGGGAGACCTTGATAGATGTTATAACAAAATAAAAAATAACGGCAAAGAAATACTTAATATTGAAGACAATATAACTCTAATGAGTGATGGCTGGACTAATATTCGTAATGAAGGGTTAATAAACTACATGGTTCATACAAGTAACGGAAATTATTTTTATGACTTTTCACAACCTCAGGCATTTCATTACACAGGCCAATATATTGCCAGTGAAATATCCAGGATAATCAAAGAAATTGGTGAGAATAAAATCACCTCTTTGGTGACTGACAATGCAGCAAATATGCAGGCTGCATGGGCCCAATTAAAAGAAACATTTCCAAATCTACAAACATACGGCTGTATTTCCCACATTTTAAATTTATTACTGAAAGACATTGAAACGCTGAAAACCCTCTCTGATCATGTTAATGTTTGTAAGGAGATTGTTAAATTTTTCAAATTGAAACAAATTCCCAACGCCATTTTATCCGAGAAGCAGGGGAATACTGTTAAATCCCTCAAATTACCCATCGTAACGAGATGGGGTAGTACAGTCACATGTATGGAAAGTATTCAAGTAAATAAACAGCTACCTAAAGAATGTTTAATTAACCCCGAAGTTGAGACCCTGGCAACAAATAAAATAAAATCCGCTATTCTTAGTGATGATGTATTTTGGGATCGAAATGTTAAGTTTATTGAGTTACTGAGTCCTGTTTTTCGTTTAATAACCTTTATGGAAAATACTACTGCTACTTTGTCAGATGTCCGGCACAAGTTGTATTCATTAAAAGAACACTTCAATACTTTTCTCTCCCAAAGTCCATTTCTTCGAGAAGAAGAAAAAAAGACAACCACTTCAGTAATAAAAAGAATTGCTATGGCCTGTACCAATACACATAATGCAGCGTATCTACTTGATCCTAGATATAAAGGAGAAAACTTAACCATTGACGAGCTGGAATCTGCTACTTCTTTAATAGTACAACTTAGTGTGAACAAAACTAATGTTGAGATTATTGGAGAAATAGCAAATTTCAGAACAGCATCAAATGAATTTAATAATCGAATAATATGGACAGCGGTGAAAGGTATTAAATCAGTTCGTAAAACATCATCAGATATTACGCCATCAACGTGGTGGGGGAGTTGGCAGAAAAAGTCGATACTCTACGATTTAGCTATTAAGTTATTGAGTATGCCGCGCCGGCTTCATCAGCTTCTTATGAAAGAAATTGGTCGACATGGGGAATTATCCACAGGAAATTAAGAAATAGACTTACCACTACAAGATCCGGAAAATTAGTTTATGTTAAATATAACTTAAATATAATGGATAAATCTGGAAAAGTAATGGATCATAATATATCTCCATCTTCCGAAGCTGATGTATCTTCATCTTCCGAAGCCGAGGCCGAGCAGCTAGCATCCGAGGCTGAGCAGCTAGCGTCCAATGGGTCCGAAGATGATAATTTACCATTAGCTACATTGCTACATAAATAACTTAACTGAAAAACATAGTTTCTTTTTTTAAGTGTTAATCTTTTTTAGGTTTCCATCGTTAAATATGATGTTATTTGAGAATAAAGTTTTATTTTAAGTTTGGCTTTGATTGTGTGAAATGGTATTTTAAAAATTATGTCTATCAATCAATTGGTCAATTGTCCGGTCAATTGACTAGTCAATTGACTAAAATAAAATTGACCGGTCAAATCCACAACTATATGCAGGATATAGGATCTATGTGTCCTGGAGATACAACAATGAAGTTCCGACACGTCGACAATTTAAAAAAGAATTTTTTTTTTTTTTACTGGATCCTAACCCCAAATAATACACCACTCTAACAAAATTTTTGTAACATGTTCCGCCATATTGGATTTTCACCAAAATATTCTCAGGTTAAGGGGATGACTGTTAATTTTTGGTTAAAATTTGAAGTAAACCGGGTAAATAGTTTTTAAGCTATGCGGCGAACTGACAGACAGACGGACCGACAGACGGAGCGTCGGAAATAATAAAACATGTTTTTTGGCATCTAGGAACGCTAAAACATGAAGATAAGTAAAATCTGAGAGGGTGATTTCTTCACGATTACAAACATTTTATTTCGCCGCCAATTTGTTCGGCCCTCTTGAATTAGTATTACAATTTTACTAATTGATCGCTATAGCACAATTAATTATGGCAAATTTGAAATTAAACCATTAAGCAGTTTTTCAGGCTGAATTTTTAAATATTTTATTAAACCGCCATTTTGTTCCGTTGTCTTGGATCCGTACCAAAATGTTACCAGTTGATTCAAATATAATACTGGATGTTTTCCGCAAAATTTGAGATAAATTGGATAAGTAATTTTTTAATAATAATTTTTTTTAACATTTCACTAGACCGCCATATTGGATTTTTACCAAAATATTACCAGGTCATCCCCATATGACCCTTAATTTTTTACTAAAATTTGAAGTCAGATAAGTAATTTCTTAGCTATGCCGCGAACAAACAGACAGACCGACGGAATTAAGAAAACATGACTTTCGGTAAAGGAGACCCTGAAACGTGAAGAACTGAAAAAATCTCCGAGGTTTCCACGATTACAATACTTCCCTTTTACGAGGGAAGTAAAAAGCAATTTTACTTTGGAAGGAAATTCATAGTCTTAGAAACCTGCTTGAACAAGTAAAGTATGCTGTCGTTGCATTTCAAAATAAAAAGATTCGCATAAAATGATGTGTAGTATTCCCAGTCTTTTTTGGCACATATTATAAAATGCATGGAATATTCAATCCCAGGATCAAACAACACAAACTACAAAGTTGATAATAATAATAATGCATATTATGAGTACTATTATAAATGGATATTTCCAGAATACAGTGCTCACAACCCGCAGTGATTTAATAATCATATTGCTTGTTTAATCGGTAAGAAAGTCGATGAAAATGTATGAGTTTATGGTATATTTCGTAAAATTTCCTGTTCTTCGGTGGGTTAATAAAATTATTTTATCCAATATAGTTTTTGTTTTTCTCTTCCATTAAAAGGTTTGAGAGTGTTGGTTTTCATAACCTCTTTTGGCGCTTCAATTTTAAGCAGATCACATATTGCCCAATTGAAAAACTAAGTTTTTTTGTTATTCTAATAGCCCCATCACAAGGTTTTCGATGCCACTTGTATAAGGTAATATTCTTTTGTGGGTGGCGTGAATTGTTCTTGAATGTTAATAAGAAAAAGGATTGGATGCTAAAAAATCTCGTTGTAGGAGAGTCAGTTTTGCTTTGTCTGTTCTGCTTTTAGATTGACAAATCAAGTTTATGGATTCATTGAAGAATATAGACGTTGCAGACGTTACCTCGTAAGACTTTTTTTTTAGGTTTAAGTATTTTATTTACCATTTTAGATTATTTAAGAATAAACTTTCTGGAGAAACAATGTCTTAAATGGGTGTTGTAACCAGCTGCTGCTGCAAAAAGTTTACTTAATAATCATATCTTCTGTCATTATTTAGTATATTAATCAATTGCATTCGGAAGCACCCTCAATGCTAATATCTATTGAATTCAATTAAAATAAGTAAAAAAAATAGACTCTATATTTTTAAAATATGGTACTACCAGAAGTACCTAACTTAACCTGCCGTAAAATAATTCGAGATCGGATAATTGATATTGAATTAACAATCCAGAAATGTTGTGGTTAAGCCATACTTCAGAGAAGTTCTTAATAGTGTTTGTCAAAGTTAGAACGATGTACAGTGCTGTCAATTTATCTTGCTAACATTTTAAACTACTATATTTCTTTTAACTGTTAAGTTACCCATATGAACCAAAAACAAATTTAGGTTTGCTCAACAAGTTTTTTTTTATTAATAATTCAAAAAAAAAACAAGACTATAAATTTTACAAGATATGACTATATGTTGTTTTTTCTTAGTGGAACACCATATATATTTTGGTTGTTTCGATAGCATATTCTGTTCTGAATTCATTTGTACCTACATCACATAATATTTAAAAATTTTATTGCTTAGTAAAGAGTGCCATGGAAACTACAAAATGCTAATCCTCAATTAAAACAAGAAAAGAAATTATGAGAATTATAGTTATTAAACTATGTTACTAGAAGTCAATATAAAAGCAAACAGAATATATTTATTGTATTACCATGGCACTCTTTATCATGCAATATAATTATTTTATATATATGCAATTAAATCGAAAACGGCGAGAGTGAAACATAAAGTTTGAGGAGTATCGTTGATTGACCCTCGATCAATGGTAATAGTGATTGACAATGAAATCAGAACAGAATATCCAAATAGTAAAAAACATATAAGGTATCCCATTAAAAATAATACAACTTATTGCGATATCTTGTAAAATTGATATTTTTTTGTTTTTCTAATAACTAAAACCCTATAATTAACCCTGTAATTTGGTTTTTGCTTCATTTCAATAAGTTGTAAAGTAAAAAAGTCATTTACGTTTAAATATTTTTACGATAAACTCTACAGGATTTGTTGGTGATAAAAAGTTCTAAAATATGACCAGGCGTTTGGTCACACCAATCAGAAAAGGGAGAAAAATTAATAGGTATAATTTGCCGCGCAATCCTAATGCATTTATTGCATAACGATATTATCTTTATCTGAATTCCAAACAAACTAATATATTTTTAATTATATCTACGCTTTCGTCGTATAAACAACAGACAATTATGGTATGTTATTAATATTTTTTATAAATAACTCGGTGTATAGTTGTAATAGCTTATCTCGTACTAATATAGGTAAACAATGTAATCGGACATTCTTTGCAATGATATCAAGTTATAAATTAAATAATGTTTTCTTAGGCTGTTGCTGACTGGGTTGATAGAGTAGAAGTTCAAATCGGAAACATAATTTTTAAATTAGTCGTCCAATAGTTGCACAGGCGGTAAGAGGGGGACTTCTAAAAGACTTGGCATTCCGAAAAGTGCATTTTGCTTGGCGAGGCGCATGAATTTCGCGTACGCTATAAATACATAAGAATGTCTGCAATGTTAACGGCGACTGGCGTTCCTAGTAACAATAGAAACATTCATCGGCCGTAAAACCAGCGACTGGACATTAACCGACACTTTAAAATTTAAACATAAATATAGACGTAGGTTGTTACATTCTGCTAATTCAAGGTATTGAAATAGTTCTCAAAGGATAAGTGGCTAATAGAAGAATTACATTTTACTGACGCCAGTAAATAATTTGCGAAAATCACTGGCCTTTCAATACCATAGGAGGCGCATTTATTCGCGACGCGACCCTCTTCGACGCGCTTGCGCCTAGACGCAGGCCTGCCCGAATGCAAGTTCGCTTGCCCAGACGGGCTGCAAAACAACGGGTGCTGCATCTATTGCATTACTACACACGCCGCGGGAGCCGGTACAACACCCCCTTTTAAATTTCAAAACCAAAATTCGCTAACTCTTTTTGGTTTTTCGAAAATTTTCCGCTATCCAAGCTCGTCCACCGAACGTCCTGTGTTTAGTTTTTGGAGCAAAAACTGTGCAACGCTTTCGGACTAAAAAGTTTTTCAGTTTAGCAGTGCCTTAAGGATTTACTTTGTTTCAGTTAAATGTTAAATAGTACCTATTTAGTTGTTAGTGTTATAATTTTTAGTTATTTAAATAATGTTTGTTGTGTTTGTTAATGTGTAATAAGTGTTTTCACCTGACTTTTAAAAAGTAAGTTATTTAAACATTCACTCGTGACCCTGAACTTCAATATATCGTAAATTTAGCCCGCGGATTTAAATTACTATGGAGATAATTACCGTGGCATTGTTCCAATATTCCTGTAGCATAATAAGTACTAACTACTAACCGGTAAAATGTGTTGTTTGCATGTAATAAAAAACAGGTCGGTTTTAAATTAATTTTTTCATAATTGCAATAAAAATGAGGGACGCTTTTTCTAGATAATAATCAGTAAATTTAATTTTTATTCGTTATAATAGATATTTTGTAGATTACTTATTAACTGTGCAAATAACTTGCAATTATATGCAACCAGATATACTATATCTGCAGCTTCCATCAATAAATTTTAAAATGGTAACAAATGTTAGTAATTTATTAATTGAATTTGGATAGTCCAATATTGATGTTGAATATACATAAACTGATGTTGAATATACACAATACCATTCTTTGTTAGGAGAAAACTGTATGAAAATGCATACGCGGTTTTCATGTGAATTCGGCTTAAGGTGGTATGCCCTGCGACGAGGCTAGTTCCTTGCGCGCTTGCCGCAAAGCTCGGATCTCACGCGCTGCCGCTTACGTTTGCCATTATTGTCGGCCGCCATTTTAAATTTTATAATTTTTTTAGATTTTTAATCACTGTGATTTATATATTTCCTATACCCTGTAATAAACTAATTCTGGTGAGTACCTAAAATGTTTTTGTACCTATATGTACCAAGTAATTTGTATATTTACTTCGAATTTAACCGGTGTTATATGTTGATTTTATCTGTCAACACGCCTTCTTTGTTTTTGCGAAAAATGCTCTGATTTTCGCACACTCGGTGGAACAAATAAGATGTCACTTACCAAAATAATAGGGTATTTAATTGGATTTTAAATACAAGCAGTAGAAATAGAGGTTAAGATTTTTTTCTTTTTTGATCCTTTTTGAAAAGCTTCAACGGGTCGGGCCGGTTTTGCAACGTTGCCAATTTGGTCTCGACCCTGACTAGCCTGTTGTCATCGTTATGCGCGGGAAAATTAAATGTTGATAATCTGATTAAAGATTTTACATGTTCAAATATTAACATTTCTTACATTCATCATTTATATTTGGAAATGTATAGATATCAGACGTACACATGGAAATTGTGTAGATACCAGATTATTAATAATTTGAGAAAGGAATACCTAAGTAGTTTATTTTCATAAAGTTTTTGATTTGTTCATTTTTGTATAGAAGTTAATTTCAAAAGGTGGTGAATTTGAAAACGGATTATCCTGAGTTACACTGGTCATATTTTTTGTACATCAGTAAGGGACGTAATGACAAAAATGATGAAGGTGGGGGAAGGGTGTTAAATTTAGTTTTGTTTATGAAAAAATAATGAATTTACAAAAAAAAAAAAACAGACAGAAAATAACACAGTACAATACCTATTATTACCAATTTTTTTTACAATTTTAATATTTTTTATCAACTCTTATAAACATTTTTGCAACTCTACATTGCATGTAACAATTAACATTATTTTAATTATGTCTATAGATAGTTGTGTATTTTCAATTGTTCATAGCCTATCTTAGAAGGATTCTTTCAGTTGGGGCTAGCTCTGGGTTAGTACCAGGGAGAGAAAGAATAAATTCTGCAAGACGTAGAAAATTTTGAAACTCTTAATCCATTTTTGATAGACATTAGTTTTTGGATTTATTTCGTTTTGAAAGTATTTCTTGAGTGGCGTATTTAACGCATGTAACAATTAACATTATTTTAATTATGTCTACAGTTAGTTGTGTATTTTCGTATTTTCACTTGTTCATAGCCTACCTTAAACAAGACTCTTTCAGTTGGAGCCAGTTCTGGGTTAGTACCAGGGAGACAAAGAATAAATTCTAAAAGACTAATCTATCTTTGATCGCCATTAGTTTTTTTTAACTAGGTAACTTCATTCTTATGAAAAGTATTACTCAAATAACCTAGTGCCAAGCACAGTAATGATTTGGTTACTAATCAACTGCATATTACGTAACAATTTCCAAAACTTACTTTTCTCCTTCAGTAAATTTGTGGCACCCGTTGCTGAACTGCGGGATTGGAATGAGATCGTTAACGGGCGGATATTTCCACAAATTGTGGCTAAAATACATCACAGAAAAACAGCCAGAGCTACAAAAAGTTATTAAATATATAAAATAGTCATATTTTTTTGCTACAAAACGAAAATGCGGGACAATTTAGTTAACGTTTTAGTAGGTACTATACAGCATACATCTCACAAAGTGTGGGAGGGATGGTCCCCTTATAAATGATAGATTATAAAAAAATAGAGATGGCCGAGGGTATTTTTTTCCGATGAGAATTTACTGAATCGGTATCGTTGGTAGAAAAAATCTGAAACTTTAATTTTATTTAAATTATCGAAAATTTGTTAGAAAAAAAATTAAAATAAAAATTCTCCGTAAGTGTTCAATACTTTATTGGGAATCCAAAAGATAGCATTGTATGCCAAATTCGATGCTAAATAACCCTGAATTAGTGTATTTTTTTACTCATTTGGGGCTAAACTTATCGTATTGTTTTTTAAACTATTTTTCAGGTTGCGACAGCATTTGGTAACCAAAACTCGTGATACTCAAATATAAATCGAAGATAATTTAATTAATAATACCACATAAATCAGTATTTGTCAATTGCTGTGTCACACATGGTCTTGCACTCAGTATTAAAATTAAATTATAACTACATCATGTTCGCCAAGTTTATAACTATTTATAACAACAAAATTAACAAACATTATTGGTAGTAATTTATAAATTATCCATAAATTCCGTATAATTTCTCTAAATTTTCGTCGTAATTTATCCGAATATTTCATCCATATATTAAATTTATCAAAAGAGTAGAGTTCTTTTTAAAGAATGTCTCGGTTCAGAGTTAAATCTCTAGAACTATCAAAGAAGTAGAAGAAAGTGTCCCAAAAATTTAATGTTTAAAAGGTGGATTATACAGATATCAGGATTTCTTGGAATGATTTTTGTGGATTTTCATGTTGAATGTCCAGTTTTATAACACGTTGCCACCACGCGCCCACTGCGGGCACAAGTCTTCCTTAACTCGTTCTATCGATTTCATTGTTCAGTCTGTTGTATCCAGTTTGAAAATTCATGCTAGATCCATCTGTGTTAAGGCGCGTTGTCTATTCTTGAAAACCCTATCCTTAGATCACCATTCTAGCATACGTCTAGTCTTTCAGTTCATGCTCCAACGAGGTAGCCTGTCCAATTTCATTTTAAAACGGCGACTCTTGTTAACACATCTTGAATTTGTGTTCTCTGTCGGATGATATACTTTGGGACTCTATGACGCAGCGTTCAGCGTAATATCTAACATAGACCGCTCATCAGATAGCTCGACATCTTACCTTGATTAAGTAGTAAATAGTATGTCTGAAAACAACTCATGTCATTTTGCAAGGTTTATATGTTTTATCGGCAGAGACATCCAAGCCAGAGAACTGGAGAATGCAAACGTGCATGGGCTGCCTGTAGAAAACTTAATTATATTTTTAAAGCTGGTTGAGCTGATATTCCAATATATTTAATGCGAAAAGTATATTAATAATGTGTGCTTTCCTTTTTTTACGTATGAAGCAGAAACTCTTACATTAATCAAGGTAAGATAGTAAGATGTCGAGCTATCTGATGAGCTGTCTATGTTGGATATTACGCTGAACGCTGCGTCAGAGTTCCAAAGTATATCATCCGGCAGAGAACCCAAATTCAAGATGTGTTACCAAGAGTTGCCGTTTTCAAATGAAATTGAGCGGCTGGTTAGTATCATGGACAGAAAGACTAGACGTATACTAGAATGGTGATATAAGGATGGGTCTTCAGATGAATCTATCGTGGATTTTCAAACTGGATACAACAGACTCAACAACGAAATCGATAGAACGAGTTAAGGAAGACTTGTGTCCGCAGTGGTCGCGTGGTGGCAGCGTGTTACATTCAACATGAAAAACCACAAAACTTATTGCATGAAATCCTAATATCTGTGTAATTCACCTTTTAAACATTTAATGGAAAACAGAGTAGAAAACAGTGGATATTAAAAATTACATAAGAATTATTCTTGATTTCCAGTCCATCATGAAAATATGATGATGGTTTCAAATCAATGATACAGTTGGCCGATACATGGTGGTCAAGCTAAGCAGAAAAATCCAGTATCAATACAGAAAGCTGTTTTTAAAAAAACTGCTGTGAAACAACTAATTAAGATTACAGGATTTTCCGAGGGACTTTTCCACAACATTAATTCTATGTAAAAACGGTTGAAAAACACCAAGAAGCGTTCTGAAAAATGGGAACCGACGAAAGATTGCACAAAATATCACAAAATCCCATATTTTAGTCTCCTCTTAGCACTGAAGCAAGATTTCCTTAAAAGATAGGGTGTACCCCTAATGTACATCCTCACCCAACTATGATAATGTTCTCCTTTGCCGGCGCCACACATGTGATTTCGGCGAATAGCAAGTAACGATTAATCATTATTCGGCGATTTCCTACCAATGTGGGTATGTAGAGCGTTTTTTCGGTATTTGTTATTTTCTCGATTGATGTCGATACTTTGGGTCGCGTCAAATTAGACAATAAGCATACAGCATTGAGTTGTATAATAGACATACAACTCGATTTCCTAAAATGTATCTCTTTTGCTATCCCGTTATGTAACTTTATGTATACAAGGTGACCATGAAAATGTGCACCTCAAAATCTAGTAATTTACTTGACATTTTCGAAAAATGAATAACCGACATCAAAAAATGAGGAGGTTTGACCTTATATGTATTTTTTATGTTTGTACATCGATTACTCCGCGATGGTTTGACCAATTTGGATGAAATTTTCAGCGGACATTCAGGAAAATGTGAAAAAGAAGTTTTTTTAATATTTTATTCACGTCTCGATTCAACGCGTTCACCGTTATATCAGGAAAAAATAGTATGCAGTGGACTATTTGTTAAACCTGAAACCGACTTGCATCGGGACTTGCATGCACTAAAAAGTGAAAAATAATATTCTATTCCACCTTGAAAATTTTGCTCCGTGAAGTCGGCGCTAAAGTTTAATTATTTTTTACTTTTCAGTTCAATAGTTTATAAATAAATCCGTTTTTTCAAATATTTTTTATATTTATTTTATTTTGTACTTTTTAGCATTATATTTTACGCACCCTGTATAAGACATTCACGATTGGACTCCATAATATTGTATTGTCATCGGCTTTATGTTTGTATACCAAATCTCAGTCAATTTTGATAACGGGAACTATTTTGTGCTTTGTAGCATTATTTTTTTACGCACACTTTATAAGACATTCACTATTAGACACCATAATATTGTATTGTCATCGGGTTTATACATATATACCAAATCACACTCAATTCCGATAACGGGAACTGCTTCAAAAGTTGCAAGATTTGACCCAAACATACTAACTAATATAACATTGAAGTTAAATAAAAGCTTTTAAAAAGTCGATGTTTTTGTAACAAAAGCTCGTTAAGTTTACGCCACGCAAATCTACCATTCCGAGGTTCAATAAAAATTATATTTTTTTATAAAGTGACATTTTAATACTATTTTAATTATTTGTAAGACTTACTGCTTTAATTTTTTAAATTTGCCAACAATAAATAAACCCTTAAATTATACGTTGTCAATCTGACTTTAGTGACACTCTCAAACCTTTGTGAATTTTTATGTAAATTCAAGAACTAGGGAAAAAACTCATTTTGATTCACTAAAGTCGTTCTGGACTTGCATTGACTTTATTATTTTGTCTATTTCTTTAAAAACAAATGTTGTTCATGTAGATGTCTCGAATTTTCAAAAAAATCATATCGTTCTCCAAAAATGCATTGATCGAATTCCTATTCTAATATTGTGAGCTCTTCGTCAACATTTTAATAAATAGTTAAGTTATGACCGCAGAAACTGAAATCGTTTAAACATTCCATATTTAGTTACAGAAATTCAAGAAAATAACCAAGTTAAAATAATTTGGACCATACTGTACTTACGAATATAAATCCATCAAAATGTATATCAATTTTTATCTGTATCTCGTATAAGGAAACTTTACTCTTCATTAAGTAAAGCTTTTTCACAATTTGCTGATGGCCGGGACGACAGTATTAAAATTTGGTAGATCAAAAATTTAGTTTTAGGTCATGCATCAATTTTTACGAATAAAAGTTTCTATATGTTTTTGTTACATGTAACTTCAAAGTTTTTTCAGTAACAATCGCTCACACCAAAGTTTTGAGACCACGTTGTATATATTCTTGTTACATTTAACTTTAAAACTCTCAGTAAAAATGACTCTGAAAAGGGTCTAGAAAGTATTTTTGAACGTGATAGTTTTAAGCATGTCATTCGCTTTTTATATCGCCGCATCGATGGTATTTTGTCAACCAGAGTTTTGTCGAGGGGTTTGTATTTGACAATAAAATAAATTATACAGTCACGTCTGAAAATAGCACATTTTTTATTTTAATTTTATATCAGTGTATAAACAAATTATTTCATACTTTTATACCAGGAATGCCCTGCTATAACACTCCACACGCGGATGTTATATTTTCTGTGCCATGATTCAAAATTCCTGTAGTCGTCGACGTCCTAGTGTCAAACAACTGAACTTTTTAACTCTCGAACGGTATCAAACGGATTTTTCTATGATTCTTTATTTTCAGTCTATTAATAAAAAAGCAGTTTTCTAGAGTGGCGTATGATTGTATTTGAGACACGATACCTGTCGAAAAAATTGAAATATTGACTTGTAATTTTTAGAAAACGTTTCTTTTTTGCGGTCTTATGAATCCTATTGAAAATGGGCGGGTTCAAAGTTTGAGAAGTATTTTTTTTTTAATTTTAAAAGTTTTGGTCAAAAACAAGAGTCTATTGAACGCCCTCTGGTGGCCAAACGGTTTACGTTTTCGTCAAAACAAAAAGGATTCTGAAAGAGCATAGATAGGAGAAAAAATTATTATAGGTCCTTCTCTTCAAAAACGTGTAAGCAAGTTACGAATATAATGTTTTAAAGAAAATCAATTTTTAAATTTTTTTTGCTGTCGTTTAAAATTAATTAGGAGGCAAAAAAGCACAAAACTCAAAACTGCGTGTGCAAAGAATTATTTTTTTTCTTTCGGTTATTTTGCATGGCACTGACCAATATTAAATTGTATTATAATTAACCTTACCTCCGACTCAATCGGATAAAAACTAAAAAAATTTGAATATTTGACATGATTTCTTACTTTGAAAGTGAATATACATGAGGTTATTTATTTTTTCCACAAAACTAAAAGTTATTTAAAACTTTTCTACTTTCCGATTTAGCATTGGTTTCCAAAATGTACCGAAATACCAGAAAATCTAACTGCAAAACAAAAATATACAAATTTAAAACATATTGCACAGATAAATAAGGTATGGCAACTCGGGTGGACTTTACTGTCGCGTTATTATTGTATTTTGACAAGTCAATTTTTTTAACACGATATGGATCCAAAAATTTTCCTCAAACGGTTCGAGGGGCGGTAAAAATAAATCGACCGTAAAGTAGAATAAATTCTTCAAATCCGGCAGACATTTTCTGACATTTGTTTAATTCTCAGTTTTGTTTACCAAATGAACGTAATTAGAATAGAAATAATAAAAACAGGTAAAGCTGGATTTACAAACTTGAGGTTGCTGTTGATACTGATGTTGTCATTCTGAAGTTACATACGGGCTTTACTACACCTACCTATTAATAAAGGTTGGGACCATGTTTTAAGTTTTGCTGTTGCTGTTCTCGTTATGTTCGTAGATGATCAATGAAAATGCTTCCTTTAATCAAATATTAAATATGCGAATTGAAATTTAGTTGACTGAAAACTGTTTTTTTTTGTTCTTGGCTTGCTGTGTTCGTTTGCGATATTTCTTGTTTTCACTTCTTGATATTTTCTTTATTAAACAACACACAAATGAATTAGAATGTGTGAATTAGCTCATAGGATAGTTTACCTGTTCAAATATATTTATTATTCGGTCCGGAGATGTTTTTTTTTATTTTTACAGACTTCTGTATGCTCCTATTATACAGGTAAAAATTGTTAAAAATTTGTGTTTTTATATTAGTACAGATAGATATATAAATTTCAGGTGTAATTTAGGCTGTGGTAATACATTTAACATATGGAATATTTATACGTATTTCAGGGACAGTAGATATTCGAGCCATTTTAAAATTTTGATTTTAAAGCAGTAACTGTTTTCTTAGTGAAACATTTATCGGTTTAAGGCTTTGATTTAGGAGTTTTGGGTAATATGTGGGTGAAATTTTATTTTTTGGCGATTTTTCAATTTTCTTTTCTACTGGAACTGTTGTAGGATTTAAAGAGTCGATTTAAGGTTTTCGTAATGGATAGGATATTATGATTATGGTTTAGTAATCGGAACTTTTGAACTGTTTAATTTTTTAAAATGTTTTCACAGTTTTACGTAACTTTTGGAGGCTTAATTTATAAAAAATTTTTTTTTCAGAGTTACTCAAAAAAAATTTTTTTTTTTTTTCAGCTGTAACTTTTGAACTGCTTAAAATATGTAAATGGAATTTTCTCACTGCAATGTAACTTTTAGAGACGTAATTTAGTTAAAAAAAACATGTTGACAATTGTCAAAAAAATGTTTTTTCTCAGTAACTTTTTAACTGCTTAACATTTTTAAATACGGTTTTCACAGTACCATAAAACTTTTAAAAGCGTAATTTATTTGAAAAAAAAATCAACAGCTGTCAAAAAACTGTTCTTTTCCCGTAACTTCTAAGCTACGTAAAATTTTTAAATATGGTTTTCACGGTTCCATGTAACTTTTAGAGGCGTTATTAATTTGAAAAAAATATTTTGAGAGCTGTCAAAAAATTTGCTTTTTCCCTGTAACTTTTGACTGCTTAAAATTTTTTGTTTTTTATAGTTGTATGTAACTTTTAAGGGCTTAATTTATTTTAAAAAAATTGTTTTAGTAGCTGTCAAAAAGACGGTCTTTTCACGTCTAATTTTAGAACTGCTTAACATTTTTAAATACGGTTTTCACAGTTTCGTGTAGTTTTTTATGATGTAATTTATTTGAAAAAATTATTTTGACATCTGTAAAAAATTATTCTTTCCCGTAATTCTGTGTAACTGCTGAACTGCTTCTACTTCATAGTGCGTGTAACTTTTAGAGTCGTAATTTATTTAAAAAAAGCTGTGAAAAAATGTTTTTTTCCAGCAACTTTTCAACATCTTAAAATTTTCAAATACGGTTTTCACAGTTCCATGTAACTTTTAATGACGTAATTTATTTTAGAATAATATTTTGGCAGCTGTCAAAAAAAGTCTAATCTTCGTAACTTTCGAACAGCAGATTTTTTTTAAATGAAATTTTCACAGTTACATGTAACTTAACTTATAATATAGTGGGAAAATAGGTGCAGAGTGTGTAAATAATTACCATTAGGTTATGGTCTATCTGGATATAGCTTGTTTAGGGTCGCAAGCAGAAATAACGTGGCAAGAATCGTTGGAATGCAATGCACCAATGTTTCGCGTATCAAAGAGATTGGAGAATCTAGGAGAAGGCCAGGACAACTAGACGACTGCCACAGGCACGTAGCCAGGGGGGTGCTGGGGGTATTATATAGTAGGAAAATAGGTGGAGAGTGTTATTTAAATAATAGCCATTCGGTTATGGTGTGTCTACATATAGCTTGTTTAATTAAGGTCGCAAGCGAAAATAACATGGCAAGAATCGTTGGGATGCAATGCACCAATGTTTTGCGTATCAAAGAGACTAGAGAATCTCGGAGAAGACCAAGACAACTAGACGACCGCACTTAGCAGGAGGGGTCCCTGGGATCTGGATCCCTCCTTGAAAATGTGTTGGTAGAGGCATTCTTCTTACTAATTTTCCTGAGGTTTGACTGTTTGGACCTCCCCCAAATAAATTTCTGGTTTGGACCCCCTCCCCGAACTGAATTTCTGGCTACGTGCCTACTGGTACAAGACCTACAAGACATCCCGCTATGGTTTCTAGGCTACAGAAGACTAGAGTTTGTTAGAAATCGCGCAAATTGCATAGAAGAGCCATGGAGGAAAATTCTTTTTACCAATGAGACACGTATAAAGCTAAAGAAGTTAAATAGTCTCCACTTAGTTGAGAGAAGATCCGGATAACGGTATGCAGCTTGCAACTTGGTGGAAAGTGTTAGCTTGCTTCCTATAAAGCAAAAAGTAAAACTTGGAATTCTCCGTATATCGAGAAAGCATCTACTCCGATGTCATCTTTGACACGGACACGCCTCACTTATATGTGAGGCTTACTTAATATAATTACGTTCATTTGGGAAGCAAAATGGGCATGAATACGTTAGAACCGGACAGGATTTTTACTGCTCCTAAAAGCATTTGAGTACATATTCGCAAATTTCTGGTGTCCATTTTGTCAAAATGTTTTAACCTAACATGGCGTCAGCAAGGCTCACTTTTAAAAAGTGATAATTTTCTTTTAAAACAAAGACGTGCGTTTTCTCATCAACTACATTTTAGCCATGTTTTGACCTAGGATAAAGATAATTTAAATCTTGTAGAAAAAAATGGAAGTTTTGAGCTGCCCAATCGTTTTGGTCTTAAAAGGAACTGATGCGCCAGTACGAACGCTTAACCCAATAAAAAAAATTCGTGCTTGACACTATTCAAAAATGTATAAAAAATCAGCTTTCAACACCGATCGAGCTGAATTTTGTGCCAGCCTCGAGAGGGAACTTAGATGATACAGACTTGAACGTGAATTAACTGTTTATATTTGTGACACCCTATATGCTATAATCACGTTGAATTATAACAATATTAATGTTTTTATGTTGTACAAATTGGCGTACTACTCTCGCCATTTTTAAACCTGGCTAAGATCACTCGCAGGATGCAGGGATTTAATGCCTTACTTATGAAAATTTGGATGCATCACTCACTAAAATCAGTTAAGACGTTTCGCCTATAACTGGCAACAAACAATGGGTAGCTACATGCTATAGACGTAGAAACATATATTCATAGACAAGACTGTTGAATGCATTACCCGAAATCTTTCGGTCATTTTATTCATTATAGTGTTCCGGCTGAAATAATTTCCAGGCGGTCTTCGGAATTTGGTTATTTCGTCTTAATAAGGACATCTTTTTGTTCATGCCGCTCTTGGCAACAATAAATAATACAAAATTGATAGGGCTTTTCCGTAATAAAGTAACAGCATAATTAGTGCGATTATGGACAGAATACATAAATGTATTCATGTGAGCGAGATTTTCTTAGCATTAACCTTGAATTCCAAGCCCCTTTTTATACCTGTTCTAAATATATTCACACTATGAGATGCAAATTTTTCGAGGACAACGTTGCAAGCGAGCATTGGTGCACTAATTTGCATTTCAAAAAGGCGAACTCGTAGTTACAATTTTAGCACAAGGCAAATGAAGTATTTTGGGAGGGGCTTCGGTTCAAAGGGCACACGGTGCCAGAATTGCAGTATTGATCGCTGCAGCTTCTGCATGAAAGTGTATGTCCGTCCGCTTTGACTATTGGTTTAGCTAGATAAGATAATATGCACAATGTTTACCTCAGTTGGCTTATATATTGTTCACCTTTGAGTTACTAGTTTGGAACAAATGATTTTGTAGAATATTTATCAAATTGTTTATCTCTCTAGAGAAACTAGGATTTAAGCAGGTTTTTAAAAATATCTTTTTACTAATGTCACCTTTGTTTTAATGATTTCTAAAAGTCGAACTGTATTTAAAAAAACTTTATATAAACCAAAGGACGTCCACTCGTCGAAAAATGCACACTTATTTCGGAAATGACTGGGATTTCGGCCGGGCGAAATCATATGGTTTTGAATTATTTCCGGCAAACTCGTGTGATTTTAAAAGAGGCAAAAACCCTGATATAAGGAGCAGTGTATTCATTCTGGCTCCACTATAATTAAAATCTTCTCTCCGTAGAGGTCTTAAACTGCGATAGAACATTTCATAGAAATCAGGGACCGTTGGATTTGAATAAAAAATTAATGTTATCACTAGTATCAAGATAATAATGTGCCAAGTCTTGTAAATATACAGGTTGTGTTAGAAAGCAAGTCCAAAAAGCTGCACATGACGTATTTTTTATTAAAGAATTATGTATGAATCTATGCACAAAGAAGCAAAATAAAACGGTAATCTTGGTCTCGCCAATTTAGTTGTAGTCTTGGACTCGGTTGTGCACACTGAAGTCTCGGTCTTGCATGTTTGAGTCTTGTGCAAGACTCTTGCAGTCTTGAGCACTGGCTTGTTCTGCGAGCTGTATGTGCGTGGCTTTAGTGGCTTAAACAAGTAATGAAAATTGGTGCATTTTAGCTAATTTTTATAAAGTAATAATAAAAAAACCCCAACATTTGTTAAGTAGGTTAAGTTTCTTTTCTGTGTCCTTTTTGACAAAAGAGCCTGTTATAGTTGGTTGTTGGAAATGATCTCTAAAACCGAGTTTTGAAAAGTGATATTGAAAAGATTTTAAAAGGTGAACCAGTAGTTCCTATGAAAGGAAATTATGACTTGTTATATCTAGTAAACAGAATTGTGGATACATTTCGAGAACGATTCTACTGGGCCATGGTCATCTTCCCTGACGAATAGTGTCTATGACGAATGCGACACATTCTGCAACTGGAGATAGGATTCTTATTTTAACTGACGAGTGGCAAAAGCACTAGTGTAAGATAGCTCTCAGTACATAATAAGATTCTTTAAAAGCATTGTGAAATCTTGAAACGTATTTATAACGAGATTTCATATCGAAAGCGTTTAAAAATGTTTAAAAAGTAAAATAGAAAAAATAGAAATTTTTTTTTAATTTAACTTATTTTTTGAAGGCCTAGCAAAGAACTTTTAATACGGAATTTGATGCCAATGAAATGAGCTACAGCTCCGTCAGAGTCAAGATTTTGCGGCTTTATAGGGCATACCCTAAAGACATCTGAAAAAACGATGGGATCTTAGATTCCATGGCGAGACATCCCTCTGAAAAGTTTCATAGACGTAATCTAATCAGTTCGGCTTTTTTCTAAACTAAACTTTTTCCACATACTTTTAAATGTTTCGTCTCAGAGCCTGGTACTTGGAACCCTCGCTGTCTATTTTTTCACATCGTCTTACTCCCCAGGTGACCAGTACCATGTACCAGAATGCATCCCCTACTTTCGAGGGTAAAAAAAACGCGTTTTCTAGGTCTATTACAACAAAATCGATAACAAAAGCATAGAAGAACACGTCTCCAAAACATTGGGAGAACCCATACACAATTATTCAGAGAAATATTGAATATAATGTATTTGGGTTTTAAAGTGAATCCGTAGTAAAAAGTACCCTCCTTTAAATATACCTAGGTCAAAAAGTTTGTATATTTTAAAACCTGTGTTTCTTGAATTTTTACAAATAATTAAAACAGTTTTGTATTATGAAAATTTTGTCCAGAAACTTATACCCGAGTTAATAATAAAATTTTAAAACAGGAGGTAGCAGTTGAGTGTATGTGTATAATTGGCTTACTTTATTATTTTTTTATATCTATACTAATCTAAGAAATATGTCTATATAGCTATTTGCTTTTCTTGTCAAATGTAGAGCAGAATAAGAAAAAAAAACACTAAAGGATGTTCGAATGGCCGACCCGCTTATAGAATATTAAAAAGGCGCAGGTGTGTCGAACATGTGCTCAATTAACCCTAAATGTATAGCTTTTAGATTTGTATTTTGACACGTTCATACGAGGGTATTGGTAAATAGATAACCTTGGCCATTTATAATAATAGGCAAGAGCAGTATTCATTGTTATGGATGGAAAGGAAGTTTAGGCTCTGGGAAGTGGGAATGCAGTGTTGCGATTGCAATTTCTGGATGCTTTTTTTTATTTTTTAAACCAGTTATCTTCACGAAATTTTACTCGACAATGTTGGGACATTATATGTTCTTTATTCTCTGTAATAAAAAATTCGGTTGGGAAAAATAATTAATACATATGAACATGTACATATCAACGAGTGGCTTAAAGTATCTCGAGCTTACTAGCTACTGATCAAATGACGAGTACGAGAAAACATCCCACGTTTTACTGTACTGCATTCTGCATCAGCGACAATGGTAACTTTTGGGGCGATCGTATCTTCATTCTGTGAAGCAATAATATGTCTGTAAAGTAGGACAATGAAAGAGTTTCTCATATACTTTGTGCCTATTTCATCAATACGATCCCCATTTGAAGGGAACGCTAGTCCACCATCTCGCCACTTTAAGTGAAATTCGTCTATTTTGAAACTAACCCGACATGGGTCCAGGGATTTACAAGTATCTCCTCACATGCTCTTATTGGTGGTAAAAATGGATATAGATCGAAAAGTAGAATACATTAAACGGGTCTTGTCCAAATTGTGTAAAGTTTTTTTAGTTATCTTGTGGTTTCTTTTCCTTAATAACTAGTTCTAAACAGCCAGTTTTTTGTTTTTTTCTTATTTGTTCTTGTTTTCTAAATTCTTTGCAAAACCAAAATTTAAGGAAAATGATAAATGCAATATTTTTTATTACTGTGTGTTTACTTTTTTTGACCTTACTACATCTTCAATTTGACTTGGCAGACACTTAAGAATCCTATGAATATTGTTCTTGCTCCATCTTGTTTTATATTACGTCTGTTTCGTGATGAAGTTGATTTAAGAGTTCTGAGTAGAACTTCATGGCACTGGGGTATCCCAAACTAAGTGGTCCCGTACGTTCTCCATTAAACTTAGTTCTGGGTTGGAAGATGGCTAATGTAATGTAGCAATGTTTCCTTCTTCAATATATTTTCACACTATCCTGGCAGCATGTGTTCTGGCTTCAATTAACACAAAATTATCACCAATAAGTTGTTTAAAAAATGGGCTGTATTGAACATTAACGCTTGTAAACTCGCCAATGATAAATAATCTTTCCTTTCCCCATAGTATTATTGATCCACCACCCAGACTTTTTCTTTCAGTGATTGGGTAATGCCGCTCGGTATACTGTCATACGTCTATCTGAAAAGAAATAAAATCTGGACTCGTTGGTAAAGAGGACTTTCAATAATTATTCCAGACAGCATTGACTCTGTCAAAGTTGATATTTTCTAGTCAGACGTGAATCTTTGGCTAGATCCTGTACTATCGAAGACGATTCCTTATGGGTTATGCGCAAATCTGTTTTCGAGCTGCTAAGAGTTTATTTTGGAAAAGTCAGGCAGTGCAGTGCAGTGCAGTGTCGTCTTGGTCCAACACTCGTAAAAAAACACAGTTGTAATGTCTATTGTCTATGACCTTGTTCCTTCCTTCCGATTGCCGCAATAAAATCCTTCGAGCGGTTTTCGAGATACACGGTGTTAAATTTTACTCAGACTCCATCTTAAATACATACCGAAAACACAAAATGATGACACAAAATAAGTTTTCTTTTAACGTATAGTAAATCCCAAAATGAGAAAAAAATTTTATATCCTAAACATAAAAAGTTCGAAAAAGGTTTGTTTCCGATATATGGCGCCAATAAGGTTCACAAAATAACTACTAACTTTGTTCACATACAAATTATTTTCTTATTATGGGAAGTACTATACGTTAAATACTTGTTACCATGTTTTCCGTATGTATTTTAAATTGGATTTGAGCAAAGTTTTACACTCTTTACCTCGAAAACCGTACAATTTTGTCGTGACACTGGTAACTAGGGTTGCCATGCTTTAAAATGCTATTTGTAACAATGATACTCTATACTGTTTAGGCACAATAAAGTACGCTAAAACACCTTATTTTATCGTATTCAAATTTTAATTCGTTTTTGCTTTATCTTAGTTTAACTTTTCAAATATCTAAGGTTACTAGCTGGCCCGACAGACCTTGTTCTGCCTTTTTGGTTGGATGGCGCGAGAGTTTTCAGTGGAATTATAAGAATATGGAGAGCATTCACCATATATACCAGAAATGTTATTGAAGAAAAACATATTGGTGTTATAGAAAATATACGCAATAAAACAATAAAAAATAGTGTTGAAACGTCTCGATAACCAGAGGATCATTTAAAAAAAAATCATGTAAAGTGGTGCAGTACAACTCTCTCACGAATTTGCTGAAAAATCTATCTTTTATCCATTTCCTGCTACGTCAGCATTTATGGAAAGAACATTTTCTGTTATGAACATTAAAAGGTGTGATGAGAGAAATAAAGCTTTGCTAAATAATATAAATTTCCAGGCAGCCAGAAGGTGTATTCCATTTTGTTTGTACAAGGTATTTGGCAAATGGGTATTTCAAAAGTCTTTTACATTTCTAACTTCTAAATCTTTGTAAAAAAAATCAATATGAGCGAAACACCCGAATGTAAAAATTAGATAATCCGGTGCTGCAATTTTTTTTTCGCACAATGATTATATTTACTGCATTGTTGGTTACAAAACTGGCAATTGTAGTGTTATATTCATCTTTACACTTTTTATTAAACCATGCTAGGTATTCAGCCACGTGGGGATTACTGGAAGTAACAACACTTTCTAGAAGATCACTACTTGCATCTCGTTGTGAATATTAGACCAAACATCGATTTCCTTCCAGGCATTCAAAGGGACTGACTAGATCATTTCTTAAAACATTTTGATTTTTCTTTAAATATTTCGTTTATCAGGGTTGACAAATGAAATCATGAAGGTGGTTTGTAGCGTGGTCTTAACATTTCAATTCTCAAAATTCAAAATAATTTTATTCACCATTCTTCATCAAGTTTTCTATGTTACATACATATAAAACTTATAAGGCTAGTCAAATATGTCAAAACTATTCAAATGACCTGAAACTGCAATTTGTGGCAAAAAATGCTTTTGCTGTCTAGGTCTTTCTTCTTATCTTACCATGTTCTTACAACAAAGGGGAACAGTGAGTTTAAACAACTGCTGCTTTGACTAAAGTGACCTTCTAAATATCCGTCGCCGTTGTAGTTATTGCATTTTTGTTTTCTTACTAAATGAGAACCCTAAGAGTTCTTTCTTCATAATCTAACTCACTTAACTGATTTCTGTATTACATTTTTTGCATTTTGCGCGACATCCAAGTTTGCCCGTAACTTTTAATTTGATAAAATGTTGCCAAGTACTCTTGTTTGTTTGCGACGCGACGCGTTTCAACTTTCAGAGCAAAAGAATAAATCCACAGCAGTTTTCCGTTCACTTGCTAATAGCCGGCACGCCCGCGAGAGACCGCGTGTTGCAAGTTTCTGCGAGTTTTAGCAGGATAGCAGGTGGACGTTTCTAGTTTTTTCTGGTCAGATTGTGATTGACCGAATTCCTAATCGTGATTTTATTTGAAAAGCGTATAAGCAAGTAAAATTGAAAAATTATTTTTCAAAAATGAAACAAAATCAAGATTCTTAAAATTAAATCAGCGACTTCTTATTTTTGAAAAATAATCATGATTTTTCTCAATCCTGCATGACAGGACCAGCAGGATTGTTTTTTATATTTAGAATGGTGTTGTTTATTCGGAAAACTGATGATACGCTTCACAACGGGGCAGCTTTGCTCTCCCCTCCTGGTGCAAGACCCCGCCCAATGGATGATAGTAAAAGAAGCCAACAATTATTGAAAGTTTGCAGTTTGTTCCATATTCTCGTTCTACCTATAGATATTATCAGCTACCTATTGGCATTGTTGTACAGGGTTTTCGGTTATATTTTGAACGGGGTCTACACTTTTTATTCTTAGAGGTAGAAAAAAATGTTAAATTCAAAAGCTGTTGGGTTCTGTCTGAACCGCCAGAATTTGCTAAAAAGATTAACAAATCACAATAATTGCAAATGTATATTTATAATTCGTTGGAAATAACATTTTTTATGATTTCAAAAATATATACCTTGTCTATGTTCAGACTAACGGTTATCGCATAATGGAAAAACCAAGTGCTCTCTCATTTGTTTTTATTTTAACATGGCCATTTTGTCACTGGTTTTGGGCACCTGATTTACTTAATTTCTTAATTATGGGGTATTCTGACGAAGAAAAAGCAAATATTTTGAAAATATACTTTCGGGTAAATAGTTACCGTGAAACACGAAACCAATATAGAATGGCATATCCTAATTTAGTTGCTCCATCAATCTATTATATTGTGAAAAATTTTGAAAACAGAAAGACTGTGACAAGAAAGAAACGAACAGTCTTTAGAAATGAAGAAAGAGATATGGAAATATTGTTATATTTTGAATTATTATTAATTTTAAAGTAAGTTTATATTAAAATATATTTTATAGAGGATTCAGAAGGATCAATCCCAGACGCTGTATTAAATTTGAACGAGAATGTATGGAAAGTTCACGAAACTCTAAAACATTACAAGTATAGATATTATAAGTTTAGGCCGGTTCAGAACTTAACCAGACTTAAACAAAATACAGAGGGTTGCGTTTTGCTGGGAAATATTGGCAAGGATGCAGGGAGATGGAAATTTCGCCAAGAAAATTCTTTTTACAGATGAATCTATATTTTCTACGGCGCCGGAGGGGATGTTCAATGGGAGAAATAAACACTTTTAGGCAACTACCAATCCTGAGAAGAAATAAATTGTAAAAATTCAGGCGCGAAAGTCTATTTTGGTTTGGTACGGCATTACAGAAAACAAAGTTTTGGGCCAATACATGGTTCTTTAAATGGCCAAAGATATTTAAATTTATTACGAAATGAGATAGAACAAGCTCTGGAAGAGTTACCTCTTCACCTTTATAACAATATTATTTTTCACCACGAGCGGGCCCCTTGTCAAAATATTGAAGTTACAGAATAATATAAATATAATAAATATGATTTATGGATAGGGAGACACGGCGTCATAACTTGGCCTGCGAATAGACCAGACCTTTCGCCTCTTTGTTTCTTTCTTTAGGGATACCTTAAAAATAAAGTTTACCATAATAGACCACCAACGATTTAACGTTTAAACGAAAATAATCCAGAGTTTACATTTCAAGCCATAACTGATAGATATAACTGATAGATTTACAGATAACTTAGTAAAATGTCTCAGAAATAACTGGAGTTGGATAGATTTACAGCTGGTTGCATAAAACTTAATTGCTGTTTAGAATATTTAACCGAGCTTTCGGATTTGACAAGCTGCTTATAGAAATCTAGGAACTTGCTGTCAAATTTGACATTCCGTTAAACATTCTAAACTTTAATGGAGCTTTCTTCAACCGGCCGTGAATAAAATCTATTCCATAAATAATATTGTTTTTGTTTATTTATTGTTACTTCACATTTAATATCGTTGTTTCAAAATGTTTAAATAAAAAAAAAACATGTAGCTTCATTTTTTTCCTGGTATCAATATTAAAACATCTATTATTATTCAGATAATTGTTTCATACAATAAACTCAATTTAAATAATTTAATATTTGTAAGTAAGTCCCGGACAAAATAACCAGTAAATATGTGTTAAATTATAAACATTTAGAAATGATTTTTAAAGATTTTATTATTGTTATTTATTGTTAAATAAATTAAAATTAAATTAAATTAGGTCTGTGCAGTAAAATAATTGCTTTTTATTTGTGAGAATACCCTATAATTAAGAAAATAAGTAAATCAGGTGTCCAAAACCAGTGACAAAATGGCCATGTTAAAATAAAAACAAATGAAATCAAATCCGCCTATGTTAAATTTACTACGAGCCAGAGCACTTGGTTTTTCCCGGTTTTAGATCAAATTTATGCGATAACCGTTAGTCTGAACATAGACAAGGTATACATTTTTGAAATCAGAAAAAAATGTTATTTCCAACGAATTAAAAATATACAGGGTGTCTCATTCAAAATAACAAAGTCGATGCTCAATTTTTTAATTTGCAATTGTCATTTGTTAATCTTTTTAGCCAATTCTGGCGGTTCATATAGAACCCAACAACTTTCGAATTTAACATTTTTTTCTATCTCTAAAAATAAAGCGTGTAGACTCCGTTCAAAATATAACTGAAAACCCTGTACATCTATTTGCACTTATAGATAATTATCGATATTTTTTTATTTACCCATGTAGCTGACCTGTCGATATATGGCTGAATTTTTGAGGCATTTGTATGTTTTTCTGTCTCCTACTTAAAGATGTTATATTTTCGGTCTTTTTTAGCCATTTATTACCAATTAACGGCTTGCATATATCATTTGTGATAAATTTTGCTTTTTTAACATCGATCTCATAATACCCTTTAACCATTTAATGTAGCAGGTAGAAATATTTTATTTTTACATATGCCACATCGGAAGATGTATGGAATTCTTTAATCTTTTAATAATTGTTTCTGAAATTTTCTTTGGTTAGGTTTAAAAGATCTCTAAACATAACTTCCAGTTTAACCGGAACATAGATATTTCAAAACAGATAGGAAAATGCAAATCATTTTGATTAAAATTAATTCGATTAGACTGTACAGAGAGCATTAAAGTCCCTAGTAAAAAACTTTTATTTTTTGAATGTGAACACTCGAAAACCAACTAGGAATATAATATGTAATATAGACTCCAAAAATTTGAAAATATAAAATTTGTACATATTGTCCTCAGTAAAGACATCAATCTAAATTTTATTTTAATGTTTACTTTTGTATACATGTTATTTAAAAATAGACATTTCTAAAAAAACATCAAATTATTTTTTTTATCCTGATATGGCTGATATTAACCTGTAATAATGTTAAGTGATGTGTTTGTGTATTTTAGGTTGTATCTTGTGTTTTGTTCTGTAATGTATAAAATTTTATTGATTTTCTGATTCGTTGTTAATTAACCCATAATATTTGTATATTATATTTTATTTTTCTAAAAATTTTAAATGTAAGACAATTTATTTGTCAAAACGGTAATAGTAATGCCGAAAATACACATTTACCTGTTTCGTGAAATTCACACAGTATTCAGCAAATGTCGATACTGGGGTATCGGAATCATATTGTTGGTTCTCTTTTTACTTCCCTTGCAAAATGAAAACATTTTAATCGTAAAAAAATCACCCTCTGATAAATTTTCCAGATCTTTACGTTTCAGGGTCCCTATATGCCGAGAAACGTGTTTTTTCCAATCCGTCGGTCTGTCTGTCTGGCGGGCTGGTTGTTTGTCTGGCGGTGTGTGTTCGCGGCGAAGCACTACTTACCCGATTGACTTCAAATTTTGGTAAAAAATTAAGGGTCCCATGTGGATGACATGGTAAGATTTGGTAATCTTTCTCAATTGAGTTTGATATAGGGATAAACTGATACGAATTCAACATCACGTTTCATCAAGTGTGTCATAGGTAGAAACTGGTAAAATATTGGTAGGAATCAAATATGATGGAACAAAATAGCGCCCAATAAAAATTATGTGTTATTAAATAACTATGTACTGAACTAAATTGGGTCACACTTCACTATTTTTAATTAAAGGAAAGATTGATAACGAGGGAAGTTCCGGGTAAAGGAAATTTACCGATTTTTTTAATTAAAATTCAAAGAAAGACCTGTTATTAAACATGTTGGAAACCAGAAATTGTGACAGTAATTCAAGACCGTAATGTATTTTGTCTGCATCCAATTTCTCAACACGACAGTCTGGGCCGGATGGCTGGCCAGGTCGCCCAATTTAACACCATTATATTTCTTTTTATGTGGTTTGGCTATCTTAATGTAACTTGACCGGGGTCTGGTTTAGATTTAATACGAATAACATCTGTTCAATATTTGTTGTAGTATTGTCTTCAGTATGCAGTCTTGAATTTTATTTGAAAAGTTTGAAATTTACGTACAAAAATATTTCGGAATGTATAAAAGATAGACAATTCCTGAAAATGTTTGACAAAGTGATAATTCTGCAATATTAACAACTCGGCAGTAAAGGCAAAATGTTGGATCTATACGAGAATAGGGTAACTAAAGGGAAGAAACAAAGGTGAAAATTAGATTCTACTGCTTCAGTTTTGAAATACATAAGTAGAAAAAATAAAAAAGCTAAATTAAATTAAGTCAATGTTAAAAGTATGTAATAGTTTAAAACCTACTATGTATATAACAAAATTTATACATAGTATGTGCAGCCATCGTCTGAAACAAGGGAAAACCGTTAGATAATGTAATTTGAAATGATTCGTTTTAATAATATTCCTGAATTAAAATTTGAAGGTATGGAACTGTTCTGATAGAAAAACAAGACCCCTGGCATATCATTACTCTATAAATTAGTTAAACGTTAGTCAGGAAGTTAATAAAGTTTAACCCTAAAGTAGAATGAGGATATTTTGAAGTAAACAAACACATATCGAAATATACCTAACAACAAACAGGTGCAGAGTTCATATTTTGTCAAAAAATACTGATATAATGCCGTCACTTTAATTTTAAATAACTTGAGCAATCAACCGTTATTAGCTTTTTTTTTGGTTGTTATGCGCTAGCAATGATTATGGTTTAATTTTACTTTTAAAAGTGAATCTGAACACGGCAACAGAAGTCACCGACCAAGACCTTGAAAAGTGTGTCGGCCCCAGACATTTTTTGTTTTCATACTTTCTATCGTCTGCTGCTTCTCCGCTAATGTTCGGCGTGTTATTGACTTGCTGGCCGGGTTTGCTAATTTAAATACTGCTGCTAAACATACTTTGTAAATTTGACTGGTATGATGGATGAAGTATGGCTTTTTGAATACACTGCACAGCCCTAACTATCTTAAATTGCTTCATAGAAGAGTGGTAATTTCGGAGAGTCATTTATATTTTACAAATCTCGAGGTAAACAACTTCATAAGACGCCAATCTTTCATATAGGTATACTTGTATAGTACTTGTTTCCAGTATCACTAGTTGGTTTGTAGGCTGGTCTTAACATTTCAATAGCCTTAAGAACCTCTGTATGTTCAATAATTAACCTGAAACTGCTAGTTGTAAAATTGCTGTTTCTTGATTAGTTCCTTTTTATCTTGACATGTTCTTACAACTAAGGCCACAACGGAGGGCAAGGAGGTTATACCACGCGACGTGTGTCAACTTTCAGAGCAAAGGGGTAATGCGAAGTAGGTTTCAGTTCGCTTGCCAATAGTCCCGATAGATCGTCCGCGTGTTGCACGTTTCTGTGTGTTTTAACAGGGTAGCAGGAGGGCTTCTAGTGTTGTCAAATTTTCAACCGAATTCCTAATCTTGATTATCCTCTATGTATTTTATTTGAAAAAATAAGAGCCTTATCAACAGGAACAAATAAAATTTAAAAATTATTTTTAAAAAATTGGTAAATTTCCTTTACCCGGAACTTGCCTCATTATGAATTTTTTTTTATAAGAGGTGTGAATCAGTTTAGTTCATCTTTTCAAACATTTTATTGGGATTTTGTTCCTTCATATTGGATTCCTACCAATATTTTACCAGTTTATACCTATGCCACACTTGATTTTTTAGACAATTTAAAATAAAACAATAAAAGTAGTTTTTATATTGATATTCACTATATCTATATCAAACAAACTTAATACTTGCACAAAATTTGAAATGAATCTAATAAATAGTTTTCTCAGGGTGATTTTTCAAATATTTTATTAAGCAACCATTTTGTTTTGCTATTTTAAATTCATACTAAAATGTTAACAGTTCATTCCTATCTAACGCTGGAACGCTTCACTTGGCCTCCATCTTGTTCCGGCATATTGGATTTTTACCAATATATTACCAGGTCATCCCCATATAAACCCGAGTCAATCTAGTAAGTAGTTTTTAGACTATGCCTCGAACTGACAGACAGATCGACAGACGGACCGAAGGAATTGATAAAACATATTTTTTGGCATCTAGGGACGCTAAAACGTGAAGGTATGTAAAACCTAAGACGATGATTTTTTTCATTATTAAAAACATTTTATTTGGCCGCCATTTTGTTCCGCCATCTTGAATTTGTACTACAATTTTACTAGCACACAATTTGAAATCGACCCACTAAGTAGTTTTTCAGTTTTGTTCAGGCTGAATTTTGAAATATTATATTATATAATATTAAGCCATCATTTTCTGCCAACATTTTGGATTTGTACCAAAATTTTACCAGTTGATTCATACATAATATTTGATATTTAGTAATTATTTTTTTAGCATTTCACTAGGCTGCCGCGCCATTTTGCATTTTTACCAAAATGTTACCAGGTCATTCTCATATGACACTTAATTTATGACAAAAATTTGAAGTCAATCGGATATGTAATTTTTCAGCTATGCCGCGAAAAGACAGACAGACCGACGGAATTGAGAAATGTTTTTCGGCATCTAGGGTTTTTGAAATGTAAACATCTAAAAAAATCTCGGAGGGTGATTTTTTTTTCAGGATTACAATACTTCCCTTTTACTAGAAGTAAAAAGGAAACAAATTTTTTTTCAAAAACAAGTATAGCGGCTTCTACTGGTCCGATCGGAACAAAAAAAATATTCGTTTTTAAATTTCCGACAAAACTGCCCTGGATTTAGACGTCTACGTCCAATAAATACATAACCTACAAAACAAGAAAGAATCTTCTACATAATTTTCCTTGTGTTTAAAATTAATTTTAATTAAAACCTGTGAAAAGATACTTAGTGATCATTAATAACAATATTAAATTTTAGATTGTTGCACCTAATCAATACAACGGTCAAAGTCTGCAATTCAATTTGAAAATTGAATAGCTTTCGTACAAACCGACCAAATTTAATGTTATATTTTTTAAACGTAGGTTTTTTATTCTCTTCAAAATTCATATTTTTCTTAGTAAAAAATTCTGTTTAAATTTGTTTTGTCTGACAATAAGCTTTTGGTGACCATATGCGGACCTAGGATGATGTCGAGTGGGGGGCGAAAAAGTATAAAGTGAGGACCTTTTTTTTTGTAGTCGAATTTTATTAAGGTGTTTAAGCATGTAAAACAAATTAAGAGTGCATATATAATCCGCCAATGTTTGTGACTATTTGGCTTTCCTTTGGAACATAATAATCTACATACAATTATAAAAATAAATATTTAAAACTTAAAAAACAAATTTTGTAATTTTTTTGTGCTTCTTGTTATTGAAATATTTTTAGTACCATTATGAATGATTCAAATTGGTCGGTTTGAAGAAAAACTACAGGCGATTCAATTTTCAAACAGAATTGTCTTTTTTGACCGTTCTAATAGATACCAGAATGTATCTTTTCTAAAGTTTTTATCAAAATTAATTTAACACAAGTCAAATTATGTAGAACATCCGAAAATTCTTGTGGTTTTTGCTGTTAGTTTTAGCTTATGTATTAGACGTACACGTCTGAATCCATTTTGTCAGAAATATTAAAAATTAATAATTTTTTTTTGTTCCGATCGGACCAATAGAAGCCGCCATACTTAGGTTATTGTTTTAAAAAAAATTGTCAAAATCGCCATTTTTCTACAAAAGTGAAAAAATATGGCTTCCCGGTAGTTGTTGGAAAAACTCAAGATTCCCTTCCTTTGTGATCTCAACAGCATGTTTATGCAAAGAGAATCCGAGGTGAAGAGCAGTTCTTTTTCACGAACATTTCCGGTAGATTGACTTCACCATTTTTATTGCCTACGTAATTCTGCAAACACAGCGCGTTCCCAGTATATGATTTTTGTTAAAATCCTATTCACTTCAGATTGATTTAAGACTAATTTCGATTCAAATTAGCGAAATTTTTGTTGTTTGAGAATGTTTTTGAATTTTTGCGATTACCAACCATATCTTCCATAATATGTGGATTGTTTGTTATAGGGGGAAGTAAATAACTATTTTTACACTGCATAATTTGTGGATGTAATAACATGCTGTAAATATATAGATATATTATGTCTGTGATGTCTCCATGTACTCTTGAAAAAAGTACCTGCTTTAAGAATTTGATGTTGGCTTACTTGGTGTCAAATATCTTCTGGAGAAACGGAATAAAACCTAAATTCAATTTATGAAAAGATGGAAACGTGTGAAAAATTTAATACATATTATATAATTTTAAATACATATTATACCTAAAAACATGCATATTATTAAACTTGTTTGTAATTTTTAATCTTTTTGAAGCTCATAACTTTCTAATATATGTTATTAAAATTTTTGCAGGTCGTTCACTTGGTGAATGGGTGTGTAAATTTAATGTTATGTCTGCAGCAGAGACGATTGTAAATAGTAACCGCTTAACTCGGTTACGTGTATGGATATCTAATTAAATTCGATAATTAAGCTATAATTTTATTTACTTGAACATTTGTACTGTTAAGCTAAATAACACTAACAGTCAAACATTCCCGGTTTTCTCTGATCGGACAGCTTTCTCGTTGCGAGTTGTTATTTTGGTAAAGTTTTTATAGTCATTTGTTCTATCACATTATAAAGGGCATTTCTTTAACAAATGATTAAAGAAAACTCTCAAAAGAACGACCACCGCACAAACCAAAAAAAGTTCCCAATAGATTTATAGGTACTTCAGTTAAAAGTATATCGTTAATATTATTGTTATTTTTAGTATTTAATAGTTCATACTATAAACAGGATCGAATACTTCAGCAAATAAAATTAAACTAGAGAAACACTGCAAAATAAACGTTACTTAAATAATAATAATTTTCGTTTCTGAAGGAATATCTAGATTTTAAACTAAACTTTTCATATTTGAGTCCTCTTCTTATGGAAATAAGCTCTCGAGATACGTAAATATACCATTGTACAATTAAAATTGGGGAAAATAAATTAATGTTTTTTGTTTGTTTCAGCTATGGCAGAAGGTAATGGTGAAGTGCCAGACGAACCTATGAAGATTGAAGATACAGAAAGAACAGCAGACTATCAAAAGTTAATAGAATATGGCCTTGATGAAAAGGTAAGTACATTATAGCTAGTACCTAATTTATTATTTTAGTGAAATGTAATAATTAAGCTGCCGAAAATAAAATTGGTATGTTAGATATTTTTTGGATTTAAATCGGTTGCAGTTTTGCGCAATATCTCGGAAGTGTGTAACACGGGCGTTATTCCAGTCGTGCGAGTTTAAGCTACTTGTGGTATTTGAACATGTTCTGTGCACTAGGATATATCCACTGGAATTATTGTAATCAAGAGCTTATCCATTTAATGTAATAGATAAATAGAACCTAATATTTGTTTCTGTTTACATTCTCTCTCTTTTACACCTCTGTCAGGTCCCAGGTTATATGATGTTTCCTAGTTAAGAATGTCAGCCTTCCCGCTTTAGGCGTGGGACTCCCTCTTTTTATGTCTCTCGCGCTTCTTAACAAACGGTTTAAAACTCGCTTTATAAGGGAAAACATTTATAGTTACAATAAATAGAGAGAAATTATATTTTGATCAATTTTGTAATGCGTTCTAACGAACTGTTTGATATTTACAAGAGAGCGCCAGGTAGCAACATTCGCGCCTTAAATCTTAGGTAAAATTCGCGAATAAAATTGCAAAATTTCATTGATATATTTCGTAACTGAACATAGCTTCAGTTTCGCTAAAATATAATATAAAAGAGGAAATAATATTAATCCAAATAATTATAGACCAATATCTGTATTACCAGTTCTGTCAAACTTGATAACATAATAAATTAACAAATTGTTTAGAAATTAATAATTTACTATTGAGTGCTCAATATAGATTTCCAAAGTCTAGGGATACAGAGACTGCAGTTATTGATATTAACACTGATATTCAGTTAAAAACTGATCAGAATAAAAAAATTTGTCTTAAAAACTGATCAAAATATAAAATTTTGTATCTTATCGCTTAGATTTATGCCAATGTTGACACAGTTAATCATAATATTTTATTACAAAAAAAATTATGCAATATTGTAATTCGAAGAAATATTTAATATTGGTTTCAAAATTACTTAATTGTTAGACAGCAATATGTCCAAATTAAACATTAGTACTACAAAAGAAATTCATGTGGTGTACCTCTAGGTTCAGTATTAAGACCATTTTATTTTTTATATATAAATTCAATTTCAAAATTAAAATTTAATAGAACTTTAAAACTATTTGTGGATGATACTACTTTTTATTTTATGAAAAATATTCATTTTGCATTAATATAGCTAAAATTGTAATATATGGTTTTGAAAATTGAAAACTTTACAAAATAAGATTTTTAAAAGTAAACTTTAATAAACAATAAATGTATATACAAAATTTGGAAATATCACGAGCCCGGTCGTAAGGGAGCCCTAGGGCAACTTTGGTTATTTAGAAAGGGGAATAACTGCTGATTAGCGAAGCACAAAATGGAGGAACTTTTTTGATGTTACATTTATTTATAATTTATTTACAATAAATTATAGTTACGCAATTGATGAACTATTTTTGATATATTACAATCGTCCCATCTTAAATTAAATTTGTCGATCTCATAATAACAGTTGTAGGAACAAACTAAATAAGAAAAGTTACTTCGATCGATGCTATTTTAAAAATGTATTGATTTTTCAGGTGGCTTCGAAGCTGGACGATATTTACAAGACCGGTAAGCTAGCCCACGTAGACCTGGATGAGCGCGCCCTAGATGCCCTTAAAGAATTCCCCGTGGATGGCGCGCTCAACGTGCTCGGCCAGTTCCTAGATTCCAACCTAGAGCACGTATCCAATAAGTCGGCCTATTTATGCGGCGTTATGAAGACCTATAGGTAAATAGATTAATTTTAGAAGTTCTTTGAAATTGCCATAATAATACACACACAAAAGTTTTACAGTGGTGCTTTATTTGAAAAATAGCATCTTCGCAATTTCCAAATCTGGTTGACGAAATTTCAAAAATTGGACGATCGAAGCACAATTTTAAATCTTGTCGATGCAATTTTCGTTTGTTTTTTTCAACCCGCAAAATTTACGTCACCTTACGATAAAGTTATCATTAAAAAGTTATTTTTATATAAGGGAACACAAATAATTCCATAATTTCATAATTTACCTCAGTCAATATTATAAAACGAAAACTTTCAACAAATGATTTCTGTTTCATGTCTTGTTGGCAGATATCGGACATCTCTGTCAAAATGACAAGATTGAAACAAATTTTCTTATTGACAAAGGTAAGGTAAAATGAGTACGAAGTAACTAAATTATGTTCTTTACTTTCATAATTCTTGTTCTTACTGTTGTTTCACATAAAAATATTGTTATATTAAATATTATTTATTGAACTCGGGAAATAATCTTACCAAATGTCCCTGGTGCATCTAATTTTGGAATACTCGTTTCTAAGAAATTTGTTTAACAAATAGCATTCGCGCCAATGAAAAAAATTTAAAACCACTAAGGTTCATGCTATTTATTTAGAAATATATATTTTAGGCCCTAAGGCTCATGCTAATTAGAAAAACCTCTGAAATTAAGGCCCCTGATTTTGAAATATCACACAGTTTGGCAGCATGGCAAACCAAGTCTATTCAAATTCAAATAGAACAAAAGTTAGTGCGTATAAATTCAGCTTGGCCCTCGTAACAGCATTCGTTGAGTACTCGGTGCGTACTAATAAATTAACGATTTCTCTTTGTTTTGAATTATTTTCACAAATTATTGCAAAGGTAATTCCATTTAAACATTCAGAGACCCGTTGTTTTAAAACATTATTAAGAGAAGCAAAAACTGTATGTAAAAATGCTCGTTCCATATTTCGTTTATTCCATTAGATGACCTAAATTTCAATCTTTTTGTGTACAATTTTAATTTGCGACGGACAATACGAGATTTAAAATTACGCCTGTGGTATTTTCAAATAAGCGCCAAACTCGTTGACGGGATTTGAAAACTGCCATTATTTGTGTCAAAATGGCTAGCTTTAATCAAACTTTATTATGGCTAGAACGACCTGCTTTGTAACTCCGCCAAATTGATATGTAATATTTGAAAATCGGTGAAATTTTTTCACTGACAAATTTCACGGCTGATATTTGAATCAAATAACACCCCCCTGAAGTAATATTTCTTGTTGAGTTTCTAAAAGAAGAAATTAAGTTAATCTCTTCATGATATCCGTTTTGCTATAAAAGGAAAGCAAATAATATAACAAAACAATATTTTGTCTAGTTTAACTAAATATCGGTTATACTTGAAAAATTAAAAAAGAAATAAAAAAAACATTTCGCGTATTCACAAACTTTTAAATTTTCAAGTCAATTTTGAATTATCTCCACTTCGATTTATAGCTTTGAAATTTTGTATAGGATGTCTGGTTATATTTTAAACGGAGTCTACAAGCTTAACTTTTAGAGATATCAAAAAATATTATATACAAAAGATTTATGGTTTTCTCTGAACTGTCAGAATTTTCTAAAAAAATAAACAAGAGACGATTGCAAAAAAATAAGCATCGACTTTGTTATTTTGAAACACCATGTATAATATTTAAATAAGTAGACATCTTCTTGCTGAATATAAAAATACCAGGTTTGATACCTTTATCTTTAAGGGCAACCAAGAAATTTGACAAAAACCCTGTCATAAGATGCAATGTGTTTGAAATTGAGATAACATAAACATAAGTTATTAACAATGGATACACTGTCAAGCAGAGTTCTTGTCAATTTTCTCTGTTGACTTTAAATATAAAGGTTTCAAACCTGGTATTTTCATAACTCAAGCAAGAAGTTGTCCATTTATTAAAATAATATTATACATGGTGTTCCATTTAAAATAACAAAATCGGTGCTCGTTTTTTTTATTAACCAATTGTCATTAGTTTATTTTTTTAGCAAATTCTGATGGTTTGGAGAAAACCATAAAACTGTTGTATAGAATATTTTTTGATATCTCTAAAAGTTAAGCTTGTAAACCCCGTTCAAAATATAACCAGACACCCTGTACATGTATATAGTACTGATCGCGTAAGAAGGCGACTAATGCATTGTTTTTTAATACAAAATTTGTCCAGAGCCAAATTATTAAGTATCGATATTTCTCTATACTTTTAATTATTTTTTGTTACATGTTTGAAATAGTCGTTTAACGTAATTTTTTATCAGCTATAAATAAAAAAGACTAATTAAGGGAAAAGACAAATTGTACATGTTTTGTTATACGTACGGTTAACTTTATCTAGTTAAAATTTTAATTATCGATCCATTTTCTTAGTATAAATATTTATTTTATCTCTTTCAGACAAAAAAGCAGAGCCGGCTCCAGTCAGGGCTCAACAGCGGCCGCACCTGTTCCTGCCAAGGGCCCTGATGAAGAAAAAATCAAACAAATTTTAGATAGGACTGGTTATACATTAGACGTTACAACAGGTAAGCCTATCCTTGTAACATGTTTGTTTGTGATTAGTTATTGGGATTTTTGGGTTAAAAAGTTTTAGTTTACTTTATGCCAATTTGCTAGTAATTCTAGGCAGGCAAAGTCCTTGTTATTCCACACTGAATTAAACATAAATAATATCTTTTGAATTATTTAGTAACGTTATTGATGCGTCATTCAAATTATTTATCCAGTGGCGTAACTACAAATGTTGCCTCCCCCCCCTTGCAGATTGCAGAAAATAACTGATGAAAAAGTCTTCCTAGGGCTCCATTGCACATTATCGCCGGCCCCCCTGACATCGGTGACCCCACTCGCAATGGCCCCCCGCATTGCAGAGGTGTAGCTACGCCACTGTGTTTATCAGAAAAATCTATTGTGGATACATTAGATGGAAATCTAAGGAACTATTTATTTATTTGTTTTTCTGGGTTACAACATTTACATTTATTTTAAATACATTAATTGGTGTAAAACACTATTATTTTAAATATTAAAAAATTATCAAATTCAAATGAACAAAAATGTGAAGGTCGTAAATACAAATGTGAATATTTTATGAGAAACTTTGGATACTTTTGTAATATTTTCATTATTTGCCTCCAACAAAGTACCATAACGTTTTGTTATTAAAGTGAAATACCAAAAAAATACACAGGCCAACCCATTTTGGTACCAACGATTTTTCAACTGTTCCTGGCTAATTTTTGGGTGCAGTTATTTTTTTATTTATTACTATTTCTATTGGCTCCGACTGCCAGTTAAAAAAAAACAAAAATACAGTTTTAATATCTTGATCGAATCTTTCTCCCTGTTCTTCACCACAGTCACCTAGGTTTTTTGGAAAGCGATCTGGGTGGTTGTGGAGGTAGTGAACTTTTATGCTTATGTTAAACCGAGAACATTAAAGTTTGAAAGCATTTTTTCCACTACTCTATGCATTATAATTTCCAAGAAACTTTTGTATTATATAATTTCCAAGAAACTTTTGTATTTATTGATT
This sequence comes from Kuschelorhynchus macadamiae, assembly GCA_030620095.1. Lineage (NCBI taxonomy): Eukaryota > Metazoa > Arthropoda > Insecta > Coleoptera > Curculionidae > Kuschelorhynchus > Kuschelorhynchus macadamiae. The sequence goes on from JAUTXW010000043.1 coordinate 500,038, forward strand.
CGGTAAATCGTCAAATATGCTGGCTTTTAGTTTTTTCGTACTAATATCAGGAAATTTACATGTCAACTAACCCAATCAAAGTCCATCTCGATTTAAAGCTTTCATAAATTGCTTCATAAGCCCGAATGTAATATGCAAGTAGAAGTAAGATTTTTTCTCCCGCAGGCAATGGTATCGTTTTGTTTTCCTTGAATCATGACATTTCTTAAATGCCAATTTCTGTTAACTCAATGGTGATTCTTAGCTCTGCTGTACCAAAGACATAAAAAAGGACATTTTCTATATCCACTTTGCTGCCCAAGGAGGAAGTTAACCATTTTTAGATCAACACTGATGTTCTTCATACTTAATTTTTTTCAAGATTAGTGCTATTGTTTCATATTCCTCTTTCAACATGGTGGAATGACCAATGGGAGTTGAGCCATATTTATTACCGTTGTGTAAAAGGATACATTTTAAACTACGTTTTGAATCGTCACTAAAAAGGCACCATTCGTCTGGTGTGTATTCTGACTTTTTAAGGGTCCATTTTTATCGTTACAAAATACCAGGTTATTTTCCTGAGAGAAAAAGGCCAATCCTTATTTCTTTTGCTTTTAAATGTAATATTAGTACCTGAATAAAGTAGATTGTTTTCTTTTAATCTGGATGCAAGTAATTCAGCAGACTCCTTCTCTCTTGCTAATTAAAACGTTGAGGAATTGTTAAATCTGCTTGGATTGGATGATTTACACAGTTACGTCTGCTTGTGGAGGTCATGGTTTTAGTTCAGTGTTTTAATACTAAAGAACGCCAAAAATCTAAACAAAATAATAACCGAACGTTACTCATGAAAGCTATATAACATACTGAGCCGGGTAAGGCAGAGGTAGACAGAAGGTAACATGGGCCTAGGATTAACAAGTGTGGATTAAGCAGGTATAAAACGGTCAGTCCAATCATGGGCAATTCCGGGTATATCTGGCTAATTGGGTTTTAATTTTAGGTATGATATTTCTATTTTGACCTCAAAAGACTAGAGCTGATGGCATTTTTGGAATCAGCACATTAAAAAATATTCAAAATCAGTTCTTTGTTTTCCGGCAACCAAAAAAAAAAATCATTTTGTTGGCCTGTGACATAATTAAAAAGCTGATAACATATATAGGATTATGGTACCTGATGCCATGAAACCAATTAATGACCCAACAACCCATTCAGTAACTTTATTGATTTGATTCTACTGCTTAAGAATAAAATTTTAACATAGAAAATTTTGGTGAACGTTATGAAATAGGTATTTCTCGGCTAAGGACTTTTTTTACTTTCTTTTGTATTGATAAACTTTATTAAAGGGCAGAGAAAATACGGAGGTCCCCCACCCGGCTGGGATGGTAGTACACCCGGATCCGGCTGTGAAGTATTCTGCGGCAAAATTCCAAAGGACTTGTACGAAGATGAATTGATTCCTCTATTTGAACAGTGTGGAACGATATGGGATCTTCGGCTGATGATGGATCCAATGACTGGTACAAATCGGGGGTATGCATTTGTCACGTTCACAACGCGTGATGCTGCGCAGATTGCCGTTCAAAAGGTAAGAAAGGTATTTGAGTTTTTGTTAGAAAAGGTCTTTAGCATTACTATGACGCGGAATACATAATGAAATGTTTACTAAAAAAATTATGAGCTTGAGTATTTTTGGGGTTTAAATAGAGTCAAATGGAAATAATTCATTTCAGAGTAGCATTTAGATTTTTGTTCAGAAATACAAAAGGTTATGGTGGTAGAATACATTGTATTTGATGATTAGTTTCTATAGGAGAATGGCATTTTGTTGCAACAAAAAATAAGTACTTTCTTCTAAATTCATTTTTGTAGTATACTCTTCGTAATTTATGCATATATATCAATATTATTAAATAATTTTCTTAATTGTGTGGCGCAGTTAAAAAAATTTTTGGTATCCCTACAAATGAATTAGTATTATTATACAATTTTAATTCACGAATAATACTAATAGTAAAATATATTTTTCTTAAATCTGCATAAGTTCATGGTTTTCCTGAAAAGTTCTTTTACTAGGTTTTGTTTTGTATTTCAATTTCTCATTTTTTGATCTTGGTTGGTATTTGTTGGAATTTTGGGATTTAAGGACATTTTTAGTTGCTTGTTTTGAAAATTATCTTCTTAATTCAAATCTGTAAGATAGTTTAAGTTAGTAAAATGTGGAGTATTTGATTATATTTTGATAAATCCATGGTGTTAACGTTTTATTTTTGCGGTTATCAATAAGTAGTTATTTTGTTGAAGAAAAACTTTGCATTTATATTAATTTTTGATACATTAAATGTTTACCTCTAAATTAATACATTTAATTAAATCAAATCTTTAATGTTATTGTCTTATTGGCAGATCTAGTTTTTATGGCATATTCAAACGTTTAACATTTTAGAGGAAAATGTTTTGTAGGTTAAAAAATGTATCATCATAGATCAAAATATACACAAATACATACACTAGTGTGAATTATTCATAGTGGTATTTCTTCCCCACCTAAAAATTTTATTTGGAATATGACTCACCAAATATTTACTATAGTGTTTCATATTCCAATTTTGCAAATACTTTTCTCTGATTAGTCATATAACGCTTTGCTTTACCTATATTTAACTATGGAAGAAAACATCAAAAGAAGGATCTTTTAGTTAAATTTAATTTTTGTGTATTTTACATTTGAAAAATTTTCATGTGTCTTCTTTTGACCCTACATAGTATATTGAAGTAAATATTAAAAGTGTATCTTCAAGCTTTATTAAAATATTTATGAAATTTGATATGAATTGTAAATCTACAATGCCATAAGTAATTTTAATTATTTCAAATAAAGTTCAAAATTTTGCCAATTAAAACATCATCTGGTTGAGAAAGCTTGACTTAGTGCATTTCGAAGTTTGATGAATTATAGACAAAGTTAATACACATTTGAGCATTGCTGTATTAAATACGTGGAACATCGAATGGGTCTTTCTTTTTCTTTATTTATAGTCTCAATTTTCGTGATACTGTGTGTTTTCAATGTGATTAATAATAGACCTTCTTTTATTGTCGGATCTTCCAGTTTAAAATAAATTCATTAAATTTAACAAGGACCCACGCGAGTTACGGTTGTGGTATTGCCTGAGAAAAGTATTTGAACATCTTTTTAAACCTAATTGGCAATTCTATTATAGATGTGTCTTGACAGCTGTCGTCATAGCCTGCAATTTCAGTATATTACTTTTGTTGCAGCGGCTCTGACAACGGAGCTCTCACAATGTTCCTGTAGCTTTTATCCTCCACACTGTATATTTTATTCAGTAGAGAGCCCACGAAGTCCAAATTGACTACAAAATTTTCATAAAAAATATTTGGCCTAATGATAGGTCAGTTTGATTTCGAAGAATATTTTAAAGTTTTGGCTTGGAGTGATAGTATTTTGGCAAAATTTTTGTCGATTATACACAATTGGCTGAATATCGTTGATTATAGCCAGGTTGCGGGCTTCCAAATTACAAACGTTTGGTGACGACATTTTCTTAGTGCCAATTTTTGGATTTGAATTTTCCTTTAACAGGTCTCCTCTTTGCGGAAGGGGCAAAATTGAGACCAGGCATTTACTAGAATCTTAGCAAATCTGTGGTATAGTGTGTAATTTTGTGGTATTGTTGGTAGGACGATAGATCATTTGAAATACAGAATCGCAATTTTGAATTATATCAGACACTTATAATAAATTTGATAGATGCTTGCATTAAATCCATCTAAATTGCTTTTCAAAATAATTAAGCTATTTTTGTTAAGATACCGAGCTTTTAATATAATAAAAAAGGCTATTTTCTAATTGCTTTGAATTTTCACATTATTAACACATTCCACATATTCCTCTCTTAACAGAATATCATCTGTCTCTTGTCTCCCTAATAACTTATTCAGATTAGTTTTAAAAATCTGATGACAGGAGTATATTTTCTGGCAAAACTTTTATATGTCAGGTTTTTTCTACAGAATTCCGCTCAGCATTTGTATTGCAAAATTGTTTTGATTTTTGTATGTAATGTTCAAGTATTACTTAGTAGAGATTCTGTCTTACAAAGCTATCCGTAGCATATTTAGACCCAAAATTGAAAAGAAAAGTATTTGTTTGTGTTCGTTTTCTTTTATTAATTTTATCTTAGGGAATCTAAAGACGAAGTTATGTTTATTTATCTCATTTTTTGTTCGTATTGGTAGTTTACTTTGTCGAGAGACATTATATATTAAAAAAAACTTTAACCAGCTCGGAAGTAATTGCATCACGGCAAAGGCAACTTTAGAGTTTCTGTTTGTTTAGTTAATAGTAGTTAATAGTCTTTGTTATGAAACCTTTTACAAAATTCAATCTATACGGAATTATTCAAGGTGCTAGTTGCATTTTTTTTTGTTTTATGAATAGGGATGGATGATTTGATATTTTTTTAGAATTTTGGGTAGCTGCTATTTTTTTTTAATTATCATTGATGGTTTCAACCAAGGTTCCACAGCTATGGCGAGATTAAGTTACTTCATATGAATTTATCTTAACTGCTTATTACTGATTAATTTTTTAGCCTAGTAGTCTTGTGTTCAACTAGCAGAAATTAAAAAAGCAGTAGGAAGAGCTTTTTAAACAAAATTACATTTGACATTTTTAAGATAGTTATCCATCTCTAGTCATGACAGATTTAGACCATGTGCCTCATTAAATTTAATCATTTAAACGTCAAAGTTAATCGTTTTGGAACTAAATTATTTGGTTTAGTTTTGAAATGAGCTGTTCAAAATTTTGACCATTCGACATTGACAAAATTTAAACCGTTCTGGAATTTGTGTTTTTTCTTTTTGACGCAGTTGGATAATTACGAAATCAAACCTGGCAAGACCTTGAAAATTAACATAAGCGTGCCGAATCTGAGGCTTTTTGTCGGCAACATACCAAAATCTAAAGGCAAAGAGGAGATTCTGGAGGAGTTTGGTAAATTGACAGGTAAAGTTTGAACGCTTAGTAAAAAAGCAAAAGAAAATTGATATCTAAATTTTAATTTGATTGGATCTGTGGTGGTATTACATGTTGATTATAGTTCTAACACACACGTTTTCTGTATAAGTCATTATAACTAGTTCTATCTTTACCAATACATTTTTATTTGGAAAATGCATTATTAATAAAAGATACTCTTAAAATTAGTAGTCATATATTTTTTCAAAAATCGTTTATCCTACCTTATTTTTTCACCATGTATAAAGATGTCCAAATTGGTATATAAAACTCTTGAAAAAGGTCCCATGAAGCATTCTAGATTTAGTCACTAAAAACGGGCTGCATACAAGTCTTAGTTCTGAAGTTTTGGGTCAAATGAAATTTGTAAAACTAGGAACTTTTTCCTTTTGTTAAAGAAAGTGAAATATGACACTTTATATATGTAGGAAGTAGGTATTGCCATATATGAACATGAAGAGTTACTATATTTTGGTCACATTTCTATACGTTTTACTAAGGAACTGAGACAGAAAACTTCAGTATGGGAAAATATTATATTTGTAGGAACTGAGATAACGACTTTAGAGTACATTAACGTAAAATAATTTTAATTATTTTTAATAATATTTTAGATTTTTACTATTTTTAATTACTTCATAACGAAAACATCTACCAGAGACATGCCAGATATTTTGTTTCGGTTCTAGTTTAGTTTTTCAATAGTGACTTATACTGATAATAAGCTGGTTATTTGAGCAACAGGTAACACCACCAGATGCCTCTTTTTGATTCAAAATCAAAAATGAAAACAAAAACGTGAAATTCGGTGTCCGTTCGCCGGGCTCTATCGATAACTCTTATTCTTAAACGCTCTCTCCCTATCCATCCTATCATTCCTAAGCCCCCAGCCCCCTTGCCCAAGGCACAAATATGGCTACCCTTCCACTGTTCTTGCAGCTGAATGATTATGAGATACGGAAAGGCAAAAAGATTGGCGTGACCATATCCTATAACAACCACCGGTTGTTTGTGGGCTATATACCGAAAAACCGGGATCGCGAGGATCTTTTGGAAGAGTTTTCAAAACATGCACGTAAGTTGAGACTGCGTAACCCCAATAACTAATTGGCTAATGAGAAGAGTCGCTAATCTCATTTGATTTTAAAACTAAACCATAAAACGTTTAATAGTATTGGATTACTGACGCTACACCACGTATTTTCAAATCTTGGTTACATATGCAAGCACCATCCATAAAGTTTATTATTTAATGTTAATTTATCGATCATCAAGTCAGATTTTTCAGATTTGCTTAGGTCAAATGCAGTTGAGATGATTTAAAAATAATATCATATGAAATGAAAAACTGTTGTTAAATTTTTAGAAGTGTCCAGGTTCTGTCTTTACTAGACTTGGGCTGTTACTGAAAGTTACACCAATCAGTATCTGGTTTAAAGGTATCTGAAGTACCCGGATACATAATTATGGTATCGGCCCAAGCCTTGTTGCAGTTCATAAAGCTTCTCTTAATACAAAAAAAAGGTATTGCTTTGCTGAACTTTGGCAAAAGTATTTCAAGTTCATAATATATAACGGAATATTGTAAATTAAACTGGCACTGATTTTACTGAAAACTAAAGCCCTTATTACTTTTATATTGTTATATATATTTTTCAATCTACAAAAGCTAATATTAAAAATTTCCGTTGTAGAAAATTTAATCAGGATGTTAGATATGATAATTTTTGTAATTCCAGTATCTCTTCGTTTTTATTGGTTTCGTTTTATATCTAATGAGATCTAAAAAAAAACTTTTTTTAAAGTGTTCTGGAATGCGTTAGTCTAGAAGCCTATGAGCATTGGGTAGGGCAGGGCTGCCATTTTAGGAAAAGCGAGAAAGACTGCGTGGGCTACCTCAGATTTAAAAAGATACTAAAACTATAGAAATAATATGTATGCATTAATTTATTGCTAATCTGAGAAAGCCCACTGAACTTGAGAGCTTCTTCCTGTTTCTTTTTCCAAATTCCAAATTTGACATCCAGATGCGAAAGTGATTGCTTCTTAGGAATTCTAATATAAAGTGTTTTAAACTAATTTATGATTATTTGTGCAGCGGGTCTCATAGAAGTAATAATCTACAGTTCACCTGATGATAAAAAGAAAAACAGAGGCTTTTGCTTCCTAGAATACGAATCACATAAAGCAGCGTCCCTTGCCAAAAGAAGACTGGGCACCGGCAGGATAAAGGTATTACATAACACCAACATTACAGTGTATTAGAGAAAGTAATTTTTTATTAAGAGAATATCGGAGTAATTCTAAAAGACGATTCAAGGAAGAAAACATTCTTAAATAAAAGTGTGTTGATTTTTTTTGAAGAATATAGGAAAGTCAGTTTTGGATTTTTTATTAGGCGAACACTTATTTTTCGGTGTCAAACGTTATATTTCATATTTGAATATTCACTGTCATACTACATATATCACCTAGGAAGCAGAAAAATCGAAAATTTTAAATTACTCTTCAAGAAGTCGCTAAATTATGGCGGAAAAGCTATCAATGTTTTTATTTTACCTTCTATTTTAACACTAACAGCCTTTTAATTAACGGTCTTTTACATTCTATGTCTTCATTTGAAAGATATGAGAGGATATAATTATATTATATAATTTCTTGGTATTTAGCTTTTGCTTTTTTTGCTAAACAGTCTTATACACCATATTACAAAAGTATGTTGTTTTGTGTATTCAAATATCTAAAATATTTATTTGTCATAGGTTGATATATAATCAAAATATTCAATTTTCTTCTTACAGGTTTGGGGTTGTGATATAATTGTAGACTGGGCAGATCCACAGGAGGAACCGGATGAACAGACTATGTCAAAAGTCAAAGTACTTTATGTTCGAAATCTTACACAAGACATTACTGAAGATAAATTGAAAGACACATTTGAGGGATATGGCAAGGTCGAAAGAGTCAAGAAAATCAAGGATTATGCTTTTATTCACTTTGAAGATAGGGATAACGCAATTAAGGTAAGAAGATGTTACATGTGGTGACACAATGCATTTAAATTGAAACTTTCTTAAGCTTTAATAATGTAATGTTCTATTGTAACTATTGTTATGTTCACGGGATCACAGGTGGTTTTGTTTTCCTAATATTCCTCTTGGTTTCGATTATATATAGGCCTTCAACGAGTCTACCCTAAGTTCTCTTAGGAGATGGTGGGCCAGCACTTTTTGAACATATGTCATTTGATTAATGAAACAGTTACAACAATGTTTGAAACAGTTTTATCTTTCTGTTCGTATCCTTCTCGGAGTATCACTTGGCTTCGAATTAGGAGATTAAAGATTTAGGAATTCTTAAATTCGGTATTAGGCTATACGCTGCGACTGATGCACTGGGTACAGCGAGCTTTGCCGCTCTGCCGATGAAAACGTATTATTTTCATTATCTTGGATTTTCTTTTCATTCATCAATCCATGCCAATGCTGGCAACGTGTTGGTAAGCTTATATTTCCCTAATTTGGTCACAAAGGCTCACCTCGTCGGTACACGGGAACCTGGAGGACCTGCTAGATATGGCGTTTATAAGTACACCACGGCATCCCTTCATCTCTTATCTGAGGGCTCGTCCGAAAGGTAGCTGAACCCCCGCATAATATGTCCTATTTGATATAGAGACACTTTGATGTAATATAAAACCAAATTAATAGATGCTGTTCTTGTGTAGGTCGAAAGAAGGATAATATTTTATCTTATGTTTACATTTATTTCACAATTAGTTTATCCAGATGTAGTGTTATTCATTGTCTTTTAGATCATTGCTTATTTGCGATTTTATATTTTCTAATAGTGTGTTCCGTAGTAAAAAACTGTTATGTTAAAAATAATGCAGTCATTTTTTTTATCTCAAATTCAACAAATCGAGGATATCAAGCCTTACTTTATTTCTTTTTTATTGTAGGCAATGGAAGATTTAGATGGAAAGGAAATGGGCGGTTCTAATATAGAAGTTTCATTAGCCAAACCTCCGTCTGACAAAAAGAAAAAAGAAGAAATTTTAAGGGCTCGCGAAAGGCGAATGATGCAGATGATGCAAGTGAGAGGAGGGTAAGCGGATTTAAATTTCTCTAGTTTTTTTTTAATTAGAGTAGGTCATATCAGGTACAGCATGTCTCTGGAAAATAAGCAATCCAACGAAATGTCTACCGCAAAGATTACAAGTTAATGTCAGTCACAAACGTAAAGTTAAAAATAGCTCGATATTCTGCAATTATTTACTGTTCTTTATAAAAGATCAGTGTAATAGGCGAAAGATACACTGGAAGTATAGATACATTCTCGTTGCATAATATTTTGTAATCGGAGTCGGTTGACCTTTTCTTTCAGCGTTGATATTTAATTGGAGAAATAGTACGGGAGCAAACATATCTAATTTTGAAGGAAACTGCTTAAAGTTAAGTTATAGCTTTTTATACGCTCTGCCGTCGTACTAGCGGGAACAATGCTTAGTAATAACGTTTCAATTGTATAAGAAAAAACAGCCTCAGTGTTAAAAATGTTTAAAGCTCAAATTGATGAATCAAAGTATTTAAACTATAAAATGATCAAACAAGATCTCCTGCCACCTCCTTCATGGTGCGTTGTCCACCTGCTTCTCATAGGAAAGTACTGCATGGACCTTAATCCTTAATATGGAAATTGATAATATAAACAAAAAACAACTTACCAACTAAAACAATTCGGAATAAAAACAATATATATATATATATATATATATATATATATATATATATATATATATATATATATATATATATAATTTGGCAAACTATAGACACGTGTTTCTGACTTAAGGTATTCATCAGTACAGTCAACTAGTTGAGAGGCGAGTACAACTAGGCGCCAAAATTAAAACACAAAACCAACATTTGTGGTTACCAAGAGAACATCCGAGATCTTCGCCGGACTTGATACTCTATTACCACGGAGCACGATACATATAGCCACCTGTGGCGCAACTCATAACCCAAGAGTAATTAAATCGAAAGTAGGAAATAATTAAGTCGGCAAAAACTATTATATATATATATAGTAGAAAAAGGATTTTTGTTATATAATAGTTCTTGACGCGTTATCTTTTCATACTTTCGATTTAATCAATTAACATTGTTTTAACCTTGGTTTTAACATATTATACAGGGTGTTACAAATTCGATGAGATAGCATTGGCATCTCAAAAACTGTAAGAGATGCGAGGTTGGTTAAACCGGGTCAAAGTTGCACAATTTAATGTCTAATAATATGCCGTTGCCAAAGTTGGAAATTCCGACTACTTCTGAAAATATCCGTAAAAAACAGAATATCGTCATTTTTCTTCTATTTTTTCAGACTGTATTTAAAGAGGTATTACCAAATAAATTTTACAACTTTATAGCCACTTTTTCTCTTCCACAACGCGGACCTTGAGAGATCAATGAAATTAAAAATCCAAGTCCATATCTAAAAAATGAAGTTGGCGATGAGACCTCGAAGGCGAAACGTTGGATGTTAAATCTTAGTGCACCATCTTGTAGAGATCAAAAGTGACTAAAGATGTAAAATTTGTTTTGTGATATCTCTCCAAAGCAGCCTGAGAAAATAAAAAGGAAAATAAGGTTTTTCCTTTTTTTACGGATATCTTCGGAAGTAGTCGAAATTTTCTAAGTTTATCAACGATATATATTCGACATTAAATTACGCAACTTTGCTTTAATTTAACCAACCTCGTATCTCTTATGACTTTTAAAATGCCAATGCTATCCTATCAAATTTGTAACACTTTGTATATATGAGTGGCAGAAGTACATCGCACCAGAGGTGGCAGGACATCTTTTTTGATTTAAACATTTATAATATTGAGACTGTTTTTTCGTACATGACCGACACGTGGTTGCGAAGTATTGCCTCCGCCTCCGGACTTAAGCACTAACAGGACGAATATTATATAAAAAAAGAACATCCAAGCAGATATAGTAATGAAAAATAAGGCTAGCTCCCGGATTATAAATAATCCAATCCAATGATGTCAAATTTTAGATTCTGTATGACAGGCAGGAGTTAAGAAAGTTTGATTTATTAGTTGACAGCATGCATTGATACTTTTCTTTGAATTTGTTTATACAAGAATAGGTTTGTGTTGTACTGGTACGATTATATTTATTGCAATATTTTATTTTTAAAATAATGACAGCTCAAATCTAGTCACAAAAATTATGTTTTTAAAGAATTTCGTTTCTGCCAAAAAAATCGAAATATAGGATAAATACTGTAGAATATGTTAAGGTAATAGCTGGTTTAATATTATTAAATGCTATTGTATTATTTGCAGTCTGCAGGATAGGTAAGCACCATATCCATTAATTAGTATTATCGATATTTGCATTGGAAAAAATTTCAGGGATGGTTTAGGATATTCAAAACAAAATACTTAAAACATCTGTTTTATGAAACTAAATTAGCAATTGATAATCTATCATTTGTAGGTACAGGGGTTCCCTTAAAAAGTGGTAATGTAATACTGTTGTATCAGTAAATCGTTCAAATGCTATATTTTGATTTTAAATAATTAAGGACTTTGCATCTTCTTCAGTCTTGGGAATAGCCAAAGTTAATATACAGGTGTCCCACGACGAACTGCGGCGATCGATTTCTCAGAAAGTAGGCTTTGGAAAAATTTGAAATTTTGGCAGCTAACTAAAGTCGATGGGGGCAATTCGCACAAAATATTTTCAACTTTCTTTTTTTAAATAGAACACCCTGTATATTATCGAATTTTTGGATTCCTCGAAAAATTCTACGTATATTTTATGTATAATATTCTATACCTAAGTTGAACTGTTTTTGAGATATTTTGAATTTTATGTAAAAAATGACGTTTGCAGGTCTAGACATAACTATAAATATCTGCTTATCGAAGTCTCTATTATTTATTTGCGGGTGGCTTCCTTGTCCAAAAGAATCGAAATTAGTGGCCTGTGCTGATGTTTTTATAATAAATAAATATAGGGTGATCAAAAACTGACATTATAAATATACTTTAAAAAATCGTTAAAAGTTACTTTTTTTTAAATGGAAACCCCCAATTTTTATAATTTTATCTTATTTAACACTTAAAATAAGGGTGACTTTGTATAAAGTTGGCCATGATAGGGAGGCCTGGGGAGAACAAAACCAATTGGTTACTATAGAAACGTAATATTTATTGTCGTTTGACGATTACCTACTAAAATATTATTTATTTATTATAGTAATTATAATTATTAAACTAATAATCATGCCAGGGCGATTAAATTACACACAAGAGGATTATTTGAATTTGTTTATTATCTATGGGGACTCTAACAGAGTTTTAACAAGAACATGCCAGATATTTGCTGATAGATATTCAGATAAACATCGTCAATAAATCAAAAACTACAAATTTTTGGAATAGACAACTTTATACAAAGTCACCCTTATTTTAAGTGTTAAATAAGATAAAATTATAAAAATTGGGGGTTTCCGTTTGAAAAAAGTAACTTTTAACGATTTTCACCCTATATTTATTTATTATAAAAATATCAGCGCAGGCCACTAAAGTGGAACCTTTTGGACAAGGAAGCCAACCGCAAATAAATAATAGAGACTTTGATAAGCAGATATTTATAGTTATGTCTAGACCCGCAAACGTCATTTTTTACATAAAATTCAAAATATCTCAAAAACAGTTGAACTTAGGTATAGGATATTATACATAAAATATACCTAGAATTATTCGAGGAATCCAAAAATTCGGTAATACACAGAGTGTTCTATTTAAAATAAGAAAGTTGACATCTACTTCCGGTATAACCGGATGTGCCGCCATCTTGAAAATCTTTTGCGCAAATTGCCTCCATCGACTTTAGTTAGCGGCCAAAATTTCAAATTTTTCTAAAGCCTACTTTCTGAGAAATCGATCGCTGCAGTTCTTCGTGGGACACCCTGTATAAGAATAGCGCATGTTATAATGATTGGAATCAAACAATTCAGTAATATATTTTTACAGAGTAGCCAGACAGATTTCTCAAATAAAGAACAAGAATCGTGGGCTTTTACACTCGACATATATCTTATTACTCTCTTCTGTAACAAAAAATAAACTATCTATGAGACCAGGAACTATATAATTAAGACTACCATCATCAAGGTCTTCTTCGTCCGTAATAGGGAACTTGCATATTTTTTTTATTACATTAATGTATTCTCTTATATATAAAAAGTAAATATCTAAAATATAACGTCTTAAAAATCAATACTTATTTTGTAATAAAGTTCTAAAATTTCGCGTTTCAACCGACAGCATTTGGCGCCGTCTACGGTTTGACGTCACATCGTACCAGTATGGCAACGTCGCCAACGACTGGCAAAAATGCAATATCAGCTGGCTACTGGCTGTCATGGTTGATGGCGGTATTGGCAGTTTTGTTTGTTTTAATTTTCTGATCTTCTGGTGTAGTTTTTATGTTTATTTAAAAGAAAGGGGTGTATTACTGAACAAAATAAACTGGAGACTAACAAAACTGAGATCACAAAACGCTGTCAACGTCGTCCATTAACCACAAAAAAAGACAAATTTCGTCTGGTCGGACGGCTTAACGAATGACGCCCGTTGTTGTTGAACGTTGCACCGTGCCAGATTTCGCGTACGTCCCGTTTTTGGTCGGGCGATGTAATTTGAATTTTGGGGCTTTTTTTTGAATTGCCTTTTGTCGGCCGGGGAGACAATAAACTTGATTTTTTTTAGATATATGTTTAATCTAATATTTTTTAGATATATGTTTAATCTAATATATAGTATTTTTTCATATTTAAAAATGTATGCAAGTTCCCTATTGATAGCACAATGATAATATCAGCATTATTACTGCTATTCTTACGACCATAAAAAACTGAAGAATCGTTGGACTGTCTACGTCGAATCCAAGCTTCATTTTATGATGTTACGAGAGATCTGAAAAAAAAATCAAGACTTTTGCACAAAGTACTCAACTCATTACAACTAAGATTATTATAAAAACATGTGTATACACTACGCCAAACTGCAAGTTCGCACATGACCTGTCATATTTAGCACCTTCTACAACGCAATACATCAACTTTCATCCAAATCGTTAGTGTGAAAAACTGGTTTAGCAACATTGTTGGCAATATGAAACTGTTAGATACTTTAAATATTTGATAATAGGATAATATATTTTAGGTGTACTCAAGTGAGTTCTGTGATCGCTAATGGGTTAAAGCAATTTATTTGAACATTTTATATAAAATTTTTATTTATTTTTTTTTAAATTTAAATGTTATTACTAAACTATATTTATTTTCAGGATGATGCCAGGAGCGATGCCTCTTCGCGGACCGCCAGGTGCTGGTGGTCCACGTGCAGGTCCGGGCATGCGCGGTCCCATGGGTCGAGGGGACTACGGTAAGTACGGCCCTAGATATCCTTCCACCGATCACTTATTGAAAATAACGATAGTGCGCCCCTTAACCGATCGAACGATCCGTGGTCCCTAGTCTGCTTGTTGTTTTCCACTAAGTAATAGATAGTAACTATGGCAGAAACATAATTTTTTCTGATCTTTTTATATACCACTGAACCTCATAGTAAACTTCAATATATTTTATTTATTTTTTATACTCATATGGTGGCTTTTAAATTATTTTAAAAAAACAGCGCAATTAAAATATTTTTTTCGAAAATTCTGTCAAACATGTAATTTTTGACACTGCCGTTGGAAAAAATTTATTTCCATTTAGTAAATATATGGTTTTGTTAAAAATAGTGCATACATCTCGAAAGACAGCTTAATTTTTCGCCGGATTAGGCCACCTTTAGTCCTATGCCATAAACGCAAACACTGGCAACAAAAACAATCATTAATAGTTTGATTAAAATTGTTTAATTATTTTTGTTGAGTGTCTTTGATTTGTGCTTTTAGGTTCATCCAGTGGATTAATCTGGCGAAGAATATAACTAATATTTGGTTTTATTGTGGCTCAGGGTACCAGGGTTTGAGTTTGTAACATTTAAAACGAGTTCAATTAAAGGCCAATTTTTGTCTTGTAATCTAAATGCATTTTATATAAGTTCACTTAAGAGTACTATTTTTCATTTGAAGAAATGTTTTTGCCATATTTCTTAGCGCTAATAAATGCTAATTCATTTGTTGTATTTGTCCATTGTGTGCAATTCGTATTATAATTTTTAATTTTTCACTATGGTAAGAAGTTTGCTAGTAAGTAAATGATTAATTTCAGTTATGTATCATTCTTCTTAAAACAAATACGGTTTTTATTTGTACAAATTAATCAATAACATAATTATCAAATTCGCGTGACTACTAACTTTATAAGGATTTTTAGTTTAATTTATTGCATGGAGAAGAACTAACAATATTTCACATGGAGAAATTGAGGGTTGTAAAAATTTTATTATATTTCGGTAGGCACAAAGTAGCGTTATATATTTTAAGTTTGTGACAGATTTAATTTCGGAATAAATTAGAAGTTTCACCTAATTTCTTGAAATTTTAGAAATTCTTATGAACGTTTAAACTCTTTTAAAGAAAATACATTAGATCAGATTAGTTAATTCTTGTACTATAATGCTATATGCTCTTTTGGACGTTTGGAGCTGAGGGGAAAGCATTTTTCACAACTATACGTATGACATCAATCCACGAATGTATTTTCAAATAGGAAGGATTTTATTTTACTTGTGATTATATAAGATATAGTTTTATCCTTTGGCTACTTGCCTTTATGTTGTCGACATTGTTATAATTCGAATGATTTTGTCTTGCCATATTCTGTCATTTTAATAATTTCAATTTTTGTTGCTTTAATATGCTTCAACATACCCCAGGATCTCCACACATGTAATTAAAATGTATCTGCTATTAAATTACACAGGTTTTCCGATGTTGCATGCATTTAATTTTGAAGTGATTTGGTTACAAACTTTAAAAAGTGTAGCCAGGTAACTGCAAATCTGGAACCTTCTCGTTCCCTTCTACCATCACTATGTCGTCAATATAACGTCCGATCTCCAATTATACGGCTTTATTATATGAGTGAGGCTTAAATAATCTATTGCTAAGGGGGCTTGGAGGAGTCTGAACTTTGAAGGTTGGAAGTGGCTCAGCATTTATAGACGCAAAATCTTTTTTTACTCGCGTTACCTGCCTCATGGAGGCTATTATTTTTTCGGCACCCTTGGCCGTGATGGATGAAAAACAGGCACCTTAAATAGGTAGTAATAGTGCCACAATGTCGCTGGTTTCGCCACTGCATTTTGCATCAATGGCAAAAAGAATTATTTAATGCCGGATCTAACTGATCTTCGATACCCCATATCCACAATGTAAAGCTAAGGGAGACTCTTATGCCGAGGATGTTGGCATGAAGGTTAAGTCGTTTCACATGTGACTGTTTCGTTAATGTTCTCATAGAGGATGTACAAGGGACCCAGTAGGCCCTAGGTCCTGTGGCTGTAACGAGCCACCCTCTTTTTATATAGAATATAGAAATGGGCGTCTTGAAACTGAACTAGATTAGTTTATATTGCGTTTATATTGATTGTATATCTTATGAGTATTCTGGCTAACTAGGAAGCAAATACGTTGAATTATTTAAATTTTTCTTTTGTGCGTGCTATAACAATTATTGGGTCCAATTAAGAAAAAAATTCTCACAAGAATTCGGTCCAACTTCTTGATGTACTGTTTAGATAGTTTAATCAGTTGCAAACCTCTCTTTTCAATATTTGAATATTATACTCTTCTTTTTAGTATACATTTGTGGATACACCGTTTTTTCAAACAATTTTAGGTTGAAAGAAAACGATTCAATGCAAAAGGTTTTAGATATATACAGATAATTCACACCAATTATATGCATTTGGTACATATTTAGTTTGCTGCGTCCTAACGAATTATATAGAAATTATTTCAAATGCAATGTATTTCATGGAGATTTAAACATCAAGCGGACTAGGTCGACTACGTTGTTTTCATTTGTCTCTAACTTTATTCTTTCAGATAAAAAAAATCTTAAACATGTGTCGCTTTTGCAGGGTGAGCTTATTTCATATTAATATGGGACATCTATGTATGTAATAATATAACTTTGCTGTAAAATGCTTACCATTCTCTGGATGATGTGAATTAAAACACTTCGTTATAGCATATATTTTGAAAGATTCTTTAATAGAGTATAGTGCAATGTATTCATAGTTTGTTAAAAAATTATTGTTATTAATTATTCTGTTTATAGGATACTATTTGCCTAGAATAGTAGTTCCAAAAGTAATAATTTCGAAATCAAGATGCTGAATATTCTTATTGCTCTCTCGATATTTTATTAACACTGACACGCTGAATGTTACTTTTTTTGACTTTGACATAAAAATATTTTTGTTTAGAGACATTCATACACAGAAATACACAAAACATGCTGTTTTTTCGTCTCGGTCTATGCGACCAGAGATATCGACATTTGACAAAAGAAGGGGGTGTTACGTTTGCCGTCACAGAGCTTTCCTTATATACAATATTTAAATAAAATTTCAATAACTACTCAGGATACTTTAGAAGGGGGTCCATAAATAAAAGAAATTAAAATTTTTGTCAGAATAATCTTGATACAATTTGTACAAAGTGTTCTGACAAATTTAATAAAAAAAAAAACATATTCGGTTGAATGTTCGCAATACATTGATTGGTACTTCCTATCATACGCATAATTATCTGAAAAGGAAACATGGGACTTGAAATAAATAGGAACTCTAAATAGAGAAAATATGGATTAGAAAAATACAATTTAAAAAATAAATGATAAAATAAGAAACTCCTAAAAAAATTAGAAGTTGTATAAAGCAATAATATATTTAAGAAACTGAGTGATTTGGAAAATTAATTTGGGACACTATTAAATTAACTTAAATAAAAATATGCCAATAGTAATTTTTAGACTGAAAAACAATCAAAGTAACAAAATAACTAAAGAACATACTCAGAAGAGAATAAACCCAGCAGTGGCAAGTTTCTATAAAAAAAGTAGAAGACATTAAAAATGGAGGTATAATTCTTAAGTCAAATTCGGAACAAGGAATTCAAAAATTAATGTTTTGATAGGGTGAAAATTGCACTGTACAAATTTTGAAATTAAAACCACCAAAACTAGTCATAATTAGAAGCCGAAAAGGCTATAGTGAGCAATAACTAAAAGACGAACTTATAGAGCTATTCATCATGATTCATTCAATGATGATAAATTACAAATTTTAGGAAGAAAAAAGTCTAACTACTCAAAAAAAAATTTATAGTATATGTAGAAAGAGAAGTGGTCGAATAGGCATGTTTGTTAGCAACAAGTTAAAATTCGAATTAATAGAGAAGACAAAACATTTATATTCCTTTATTTCTTTAAAACTAAATCTGCTAAGTATTAATATTTGTGGTTTTTATAAGCTTGCAGTAAAAAATGACATATAGACACAAGAAAAACTTAAACATTTTAATAGAATTGGTTGTAATGTTAGTTTATGTGAAGTTATGAACATTAACATTCTTCAAAATAATAACTATTCAAAAAAAAACTATCTAGAGTTTCGCCAATACATGAAGGAGAAAATAATACTATCCAAATTATTATAAACCGATATCTGTATTATCAGTTGTTTCAATAATTCTAGAAAACATAATGCACAATAAATTATCAAATTATTTAGAAACTAAAAATTTTACTATTACGTGGTCCTGGGGATACAGAGACTGCAGTTTTTTATGTTATCACCGACATTCAGTTAAAAACTGACCAATATAAAAAATGTTGCATCTTAATCTTAGACTTGTGCAAAGCTTTTGATACAGCTAATCACAATATTTTATTAAAACGATTATACAGAATTGGAATTCGAGGGAATATTTATTATTGATTTGAAAATTACTTAAAAGGCAGACAGTAGTATTACAAATTGCACATAACTTAGTTCTAAAAAAAATATTGAAGGTTTAAAAATTGTATCCAATTGGCTACAATCCTATGAACGTAACATTAAATTTTGAAAAACATTTTATGTTTATAAGCAAAAATCATATAAGTAATCAAATTGTACCTATAAAGTTCAACAAAAAAAAAATAATTATAGTAAATGCATTAAATGTCTTCTCATCTTATATTGATGGAAATTTAGTTTTGCAGAATCATACAATGCAAAAAGTATACCTCCTTTAATAGGGAATCTCTATAAAATTCGTTGTAATGCACCATTAATATTTCTAAACAATATTTATTTTGCATTAATATATTCCAAATTGCAATATATGATTTCATTTTGGAGATCTGCTAATTTAAAACCATTAAACCATTAATGTATGTGTTTAACAAAATAGAATTATTAATATATCCATAAACCTCCTTTCGTAGAACCAGCATTTTTATTCATCCAATATTTACAAAAGATAAATCATCTAATATAGATTTAGAAAAAGACATACCATACATAATCATGACACGCAACAAACACATTTGATAAATACTATTAATATTCGAAGGAAATAAAAAAAAATTCTTTTATATAGTAGTATTTTAACTTGCCTTTTACGTTACCAATACAGTTGCGAAATATAAAAACGCTAATAAAATTTAAAGAAAGAAAGAAAAAAGTATTTTTTGTCGAAATATGATTTAAGGAAAAAATAATGTTCACTGGATTAATATTTTTTTTTTCTATATTTTATTTAATGAACTTATACAGTTGGTTAGAAATTTTGAGAATAAATATAATTTATAATATGGGAAAAACTTCAAGTTATATTTTGCAGAATACATTTTTAATGTATGCCTGACCTTCATGATTTTATGGCCTATGTTTGCCTACATTATTTTTCCCTTAATTTATTGGAAGTCGGTTTACCCTTTTTCAAACTACTCCAATATTGATCACGATAATCCTTAAACATTTTAATATATAGTTTGGTTCAGATTTATGATTTTTTAATATCACTTTAAAATATTAATTATCTGCGCCAGTGTCCTCCAAAATATTATTCTTGAAGACATTCGCATACTCTAAAAAGAACTGTAGACGCCAGTGACTCACAATTCGTTGATGTCAGGTATTCAAGTTTTATTATCAATTTGATTCAGATAGGTTAGCGCGTTCTCAATATATATACATTTTTTAATTTTATTCCCTTTATAAATATCGGGAAATCCAAATTCAACCCTGCCGAGACATATACCTAAGATATTTTTGACATATTTTTTTTAGTAACATATGAAAGAAATATACCTTATTCTCACAAGAAAATTTATTGGGTTTACCGGTTTATACACATACGCAACAACAATAAATATTTTAACATATTCACAGATTTGCTCTTATTTTGTATCCAATATAATACAAAATTCGTGGAATGGAACATACATGTTTTACCAAACGTAAGCAACGTGTATTAAGTCATTTTAGAATACGTCATCATATGTTCATACTAAATAAGACTGAAGGCAATTAAATGATATTTGGGAGGAAAGCTGCGGATATGACACATATACCAAAAGACAAAGGTTTCGAAAAACAGTGCCCTTAGCTCTAGACAAAATAAGAGAAAGAATATCGGCAAAACTAAAAAAAGATATCTCTTGAACTAGAACGCTTAAAGGAAAAGCCCAGAATCATTAGTAGAATGTAGAATACATAAACAGAGTTAAATGAGTCCATAGGAGTGAAAAGACTAAAAGCTAACGAGCTAACGTAGCAGAATCTATTGAAAGCAAAACATAAAAGCAGATGAAAATAATCGAAAAGTAACAGAAGAATGAAACGTCCAAAACTACGTCTTATTGTAAAATAGATTTAAAAGAACGGATTTTAAAAGATGGATGATAGAGAGGGAATAAACTCTTATTATGTCATATTTCATAATTTTCCCAAAACCTTCCAGTTAACAGAACAACATTTAGCTGTCTGATGTATATATCAATATGTACTTAAGTAGTCCGTAGTACTCGATACGGTTGGTCGATAACGATCTTTTCATCTCGTGACATGAAGATTGACGCGACTTAAATCTAAGAACCATGAATTCTTAATTGAGTCAAGCCGTATGAGAGCTTCGGTGTTTTTATTAATTATCTTCATAGTAATAACTAATCAAGTTTCGTAAGAATTATTGCTATTTCAGACCTTGACGCATCAAAATATAAAACTGACCAAAATGTTTTGTTACTTCTGACATTGACTAATTGACACATATCTCTATTATAAATTAAATTATTTTATGTTTCTTTATGCCGAGTTCTTTTGTAACATAAGGAAAACTGCACTATACTCTATTACTAGAAACATATCGACTCCAGAAAAATTATTTTGTAATATTTTCGACATTATCGGGTTTACTGCTAATACTTTCGTGGTCTTTCTGCCGTTAAGCCTGCCTAAAATATCATCCACAAGTTAATTATTTTTACTAAACGCATTCTGGTGTACGTGTGTACTTTATACAAGCTGTTTTACAAAATGGAGTCACTTGTTTTTATTTCATTATAATAACTTATGTAGTTTTTGGTCAATATATTTTTAGCGAATTTGATGGTTTATAACCCGACAAGTCGTGACAAAAAACTGCAAAACTTTTGTATCATATTTTAGTATGATGTAGTATTTAGGATGTACATGAATAAACATCTCCTGGCAAGGTTAGGTAGTGGTACACTTGGCGGCGGCTTTGAACTATGTGTCAATGGCTAAAAACTAGTGAGTTTGTTTCCTAATCGAGCATTGATGTCTCCGAATTTTGGTTTTACGGCGCCATCTTACATCTTTTCGCAAATATTTTTTCGCAGATCGATATAGGCGGTTCAGATCTATCGCTTAAGTTAAATCCCTAATGGAAAAGAACTGTATCTCAACGGTGCGGCCCATCGTCGCCAAACTTTATTTTAAAATGCTTATGACATCATCTTGCCTCAGTTTATGTCCAAAAATGATCGTTGAAAGGTAACTTTTGACAACAAGTAACATTGTCAGTTAACATGTGACACGTGATTAGTTAGTTCTTCCGCATACTTAAATAATGCCTATGTGGACAAAAAAAATCCTGACGTCAGAGATGTCAAGATAAGGACCTCTACCCATGGACCGTAGTTTCAAAAGCTCTCTGAGCAGCCGCGCGCGCCTTATATCTGCACTTCGAGCGACGACTGACTGTTCCATTAAACTGAGATCTGACTGTTTTTTTTTTCTTTAATTACATATAATAATAAAGTAGTCAACAAATTTTCAGCCATTACAAAAGTTAACATTATCGCGTCAACTTATGCAACGCGCAGACTCACAATTTTATGCGTAGTACAAAAAAACGTGAAAAAGTGGTCAGACCGCATAGTTGTGGAACGCGGCGAGTCAGCACCTCGCATAATTTTTCGGGATAATGATGTCGTTAGAAGAGTTTTGTTATGGCTGAAAATTGATTTACGACCTAATTATTATATATAATTAAAAAAATACATATTCGGGCTCCAGTTTAATGGAACAGACGACGCTATCAGCAGTTGCTCGAAGAGTAGATATAAAGCACGCGCTGCTGCTAGGAGCTCTTTTGGGATCACCGTTCATGGGTGGAGGTGATTATCTCGATATCTCGGACGTCAGGCATTTTTCGTCTCCGTGGGCATTATTTAAGTCTGTGCAAGAACTAATCACGTGTCTCATGTCACCTGTCAACCATTTGTGAAAACTGTCATTTTTGGAAAGGAACTGATGCAAGATGGTGTATTTAAAAAGAAATTGCATCCGATCGGATGCACCGTTCCTAAAATATACTTTTTTACCATTAAAGCTTTAACGAAGTGACGTAGCAGAACATGTTTTAGATGAGCGATACATCTTAAGCCCCTTCACCCATCTGTGAAAAAATATCGGCGAAAATATGTAAGATGGCGACGTAGAAAGGGAAAAATCAAAATTCGGAGACATCAGTGCTCGACTAGAAAACAAACATATAAGTTTTTAGCCATTAGAACGTACTTCAAAGCGCCCCGCCGCCAAGCGTCCCACTACCTGACCTTGCGAGTGCATGCTGATTCATGTACAAAACTTGCAGTTTTTTGTCTCGAGCTCTCCGGCTATAACATGTAGGAAGATATACGTAAAAATTCTTACGGTCAGAAATTTTTTAAAAGTAATTTTTTCACCCATATTTTGTTTTAATTTTACATTTAATTGTTTTTCGATAGCCCTTAAAAATACATACGTTAGTTTTTTTATATATTTATTATAGGAGTAAAAACGAGTGACCCGCTTTTGTAAAGCACCTTGTACTTGCGTTGTATTTAAAACTGCAAATCAGAAAATATTTTCATATATAATTACAATTATGCTCGTTCATTAAATTAATAAAAAAAAAGTGACAAAGTGGTAGGTACTGAAACCTACTTTTTGTTAGGTCGCTGATCGAGTTAAGTTAGCTCACCCTGCGCTTGGCATTTGTCTTTCTCTCTAATGTGTTTTTAATTTATTAACATACACTAACAATGCCTACAGTTTATTCCATTCTGCTTAGGCAGTCTAAATGTATCTTTAAATATGTATAGTTATAGTTTTTTAAAGTAATTTAGTATACTTTATTAAAATTATTACTGAATAAATCTGATATAATACTATTATTATCATGATGTGTTCTAACATAATTCTAATTTCGACAGTATTTTACTTAAGAACAAAAACTAAACCAGATTCGAAATTACCTGGTATGTTATTTATAGAATATTCAGGACATTTAAAAAAAAGAGCAGATATATAAGATTGGCCACCTATCATTCGGGTGTATTGTAACGAATAGGACTATTTATTTCTTGGAAGGTCCATATCAAAATATTTTCTTCAGTCTTGTTCATTCAATTACTGTTTGTCCTTTAAAACTGTAATTCTAATCTTTACGTATTTATCAAATAATCGTTATTGAATATACAGCGTGTATTAAATTTTATTTTATTTGTTATTAATGATTTATATTTTTAAAGTTTCTTTGACTCAAAAATATGATGGCGTATACAATCTTGAAAATTATAAATGTCACAGGCCATTAATTTAGTTCGTAGACAAACTAAAAAGTACAAATATTTACTTTAATTCCAGACAAAAACTTCAAATAACTAAAAATTAGAAAAAAAACGCACTTGGACGTTTTTTATTTTGAACAATAAAAAACGTTTTTTGTTAATTTTTAACTTAGACTAGTCGTCTTCGAAAATGTTTTTTTTATTCACGTGTTTTTGAAAAAGTCCAGATGTTGAAATATTGATAATTAAAAAATCGAACTCACTGTATATATTAAATATTTTTTTAACATATTAATAAGTACTTTTTATTTTATTTCCATTAAAATTAAAGAAAAACCGTGCATACAAGAAAATTTTCTCTAAAATATTTGTTATGTATTTTATCTTGTTTTATCCGCCAAATTTAGGAATAATGCGTGTCGTACAATTTTGTTTAAATATTCTATATATATATATATTTGAACACACGCTGTATATAATCAGGTAATTTTGTTAAAATTGTTTCGCATAGGTCGATCTAGGTAAATAGAACAATACACTCGATTCTTACCATCTGAGTTTGAAAAAATCTTGTTATAAAGAATATGTCATTCGGAGTAGAACTGGTTGAGGGAGCAGATAACAAATTGCCTTGAATCAAAAAATCGAAAAACAAGAAACCTGTTCTGTGTCGTGGGAAACGACCCTTCTGTTATCCTTTTGATAAAAGACATTGCCAGTATAAAGGAGCAAAAGTTTGCAAAAAATATTGCTGGTTTAGGGTTAAAATTTGTGCAAACGTTCTCAGCAATGAACAATAAACCAACATAATGGGCGAAGCAACTACAATTTCATGTATGGATCAGATTGTTATTGTAATCATATATTTTAACAACTTAAATAGGGCGTAAAAAGAATTGTGTAATAGAAAGTTCAATTTCCACAAAGCACGTAATTTAAATTTTTCAAATTCTTTCATTTGGCAGTTTTTGACATTAGTTACAGCTAATATTTCATGGTATTTTATTTGAATCGCCATTCATCTTTATCATAATATCCTAATTTTTTTAAAGCATCTCTATAGATTGATGTGATCTCTCGATACTTAAATAAGCAAAACAAACTAATAAAACATTCACTGTACAAAAAAACTTTCTTAATAAATAAAAAACGTTTTGTAATAATAGGTTGTTAGAAAAATGTTTATTTTAGAAGACAAGCTTTTTAAAGCCTGTTTCTTTTCTAAATACTATTTTTTATCGTATTTTATATTTTTGTATTTCTGATACCAAAAACCATCTTTAAGTATACTTAATCGAAAGGTAATTCTTCAACCAACAAACACTGCTCTTTTTTTTGTTATTCTTTAGAAGGTATAAAAAGTGAAGTTTGTCTGTTGTTGTCTGTATCTCCAAAACCCACCCAATAATATAAAATTTGTACAATTTAGCTCATTTCAAATAAAAAATAATTAGAAACATGTTAACCCCAGTCCATATCTCGAAAGCAGCAAGGCTCAGTGCTAAAATTTTGCAGGGAGCAGGGTTTACTTTAAAATAGTACAGGATTTACTATAAAAGGGTGAAGGATTTATTACAGAAGGGTCAAGTTAATGCAAATAATTTAGATCATTGATTCTCCAACAGGTTTTTAGCTCATATAGAAAGTTGCTGGTTTATATTGCAATTGGTGGCACAAAAACAGTTTCTTTTTGGTTTGATAATTTTATATTTTTAAGCACTTTTTTTAGAATACTTTTAATATGCTCGCACTGACAAATCAAGTTGTCTACCAATTGCAAAGGATTAATAAAATTAGGTCATTATTTGATCACAAATGTATAATTTATTTGCTTCTTTAAAACATCATAAAACCTGAACAGGTAGGTAAATAAATATTCATTTGGAGGTGGAAAAAAAGTAATCTACATATTACGGTTTATTTCCCAGCCAATTTAATCTGCACTAATGGTATTTATTCTTGATTAAGGTTTTTGATGATATGAGTCTTTATTTTGCTTACAATCTGCATTATAATTTATTATATACTGCAGTTTGTTAAAACAGTGTCAAATAACTCATTGGCATCTTATGCTACGGCGACAGGAACATATAAGATACACATATGAAGTAGGTGTGAACAGTCGCTTTTTAGCTAGACAAAAAATAGTACTAATTAAAATTGGTATTACCTGTCACAAGTTGCTATATGTGATATTTACCTCAGGTAGAACGACCCTAACATAGGTCATAAGATAGAGAAAAAATATACCGGGTGCCATAAATAAGAGGTGCACTATTATAACTTTTTTCTTTTCGAATATATTAAAAATGTTGGTTGGTAAAACACTTAATTTAATTTGACCATGAAAGCATTGCCATATCTTTTTTATTTTCCAATTTCTGCTACTGAGTTTTTGTTTTTGAATGGTTTATACATATGTTTGCTTATTTTGATTTGTTGTAAAATTCGAAAAAACAAATATATATCATGAAATGCAAAGCTATTTTCATTTGTTTTTTGTTTTTCAATCTAGAGTTATGTGGTTTAGCAATTAGAATTAATTTACGTCCAAGTACAGTGTGAAAAATAAGATTTTCCCTCTCTTAGCCACTAAACTTGTGTTATAGCCATTTAAATATGTTCTAAACCGTTTTTTTTAGAAATACTAATATAAATAAAAATTATTATTTTTTTTAAATTAAAACGGAAACAATATCTAGATACCCATGATATACGAGGGTTCTGTTTTCACACATAGTTGAACTAAGAATGTTATAATAAATCAAAATAAATCTAGAATCCTAGAAATATATGGTGACCCATTTAAAAAACAAAAGATACCGGAAATTTGGCAATAAAAGAAGAATGCCGTTATTGAAAAAAAAATCAGAACATGTTCTGTTTAATCATTCAAGATTTCATTCTAATATATTGGCATATTGAAAAAAATTATTAAAGTTATTTGTAGCATCCGATATATTTAGGTAGAGTGATGCTTAAACAACAATAAAACATTGGTACAGCAAGAGTCCTACTGTTTCAACTTGCCAAAACAGAAACCATATAGTAAAAAAGCAACATACAAATGGGTTATAAGATGACACGACTGTTTTTTTTATGATAGCAACTTATGTTGTAGCGATAATAAGAAACAAATAATTTTTTGACATGTTAAAATAGTAGCACTAGTCCTACCTTGGTCTTTATATATTGTTACAACATAAGCTATTATTTAAAAAAAATTATGCTTGTATCTCATAACCCATTTTTATGCATCTGATATGTTAAAACAGTTATACTTTTTGTGTCGTTTGTTTTGGTGGCTGCATATATTTTTTGTCTATCTTATGACCCGTACTCGTGTCGTCGTACCTGACGTCTAAATATTATAACAGCAATTCTGATTAGTACCGTTTTGTCTACCTAAAAAGCAACTTTTTACACCTATTTCGTCTGCGTATCCATTGGTTCATATTTTCCTATTGACGTCTCTTCCCCTATTATGACACTGATAAATATTAGGAAACCGCTTGACTCTAGGTTTTTACTTCTAGGATTTGGGCATTTAACGATCGCTAAGCATACATGTTAATATTTAGTATTATTCAGTTTAAAGATACATTTCGGATATGACCATGTCAGAATGTATGTAGCTTGGTTTTACCAAAAAAGAGAAGAAAAAAAGCACGTAACTGTTTTCTCCTATATTTAAGTAACCAGTTACCAGCCGGGGCACCGCAACAGGCAAAAGGGCAAACGTAATCAGCATATTGCACGCGGCCTTCGACTGTTTTTAACATGCATGCGTCTTATGTCTAATTCCCTTTCCACAATACCCTGTGTATTATTAATTAGATATAACATTGTTCTGCCGATTTAAAAAATCAGTGAGCTTACAGTATTGGATTAGTGAAGGTAAGTTATTGTTTCCTTGTTTTTTCCCTCCCAAATACATCCCCCTATCGTACTGAGCTGTGGTGCAGGGGAAGATCGTATATCGTTGACAACTTAAGAGTAACATTTTATTGGTTTTATTCTGTATTGTGATAAATCGGTTCAGTTTAATTTTAGTGTGCGACTGTTTAGAAGCGCAATACAACGATAACTAAATGTTTAGATAAATAAGTTTAATGCTATTAAGGAGTTAATAAAAATGTAATTTGTAATCGAAAATTAATAATGGTCCAGGAAGCGGAGTCATTTTTAGACCGGACCTCAGGAAAATCAGGTAGCAGTCAATTTTCCTTCAATTGTAGCTCTTTTGAATTAGCAATGTTTATATTACTAGACCCTCTACAATTTAAAAAAAAAATAGAAAGAAGATGCAAAAATCCATATCCATTTTTATTAAGATATCATGCACAAAAATTGTCCGTATAATGTTTTTCTTAAATATTATAGTATCTGAGGCAAAAGGATCGGAACCGTTAGTTAATTTTCTCCCACAGATATCTCCCATCGAGAAAAACTGAAAATTGTGAACGCGTCCGAGGACCAAATTTGTAATAAATAATACGACCAAAAATCATTATTTTGGCTGTAATTTGTACCAATACGTTAGTTTTTACCTGCAAACTGGCCGTATACAGCAGCGCGCGCGCACAATGCGCTAGTTGCTGAAACGTTGTCCGGGTGATCCGGAAAAAACCCTTAAGAAAAAAAAGAAACGAGATAAATCCGATTATTTACACGTGAGGGATATATAATATAATAATTATATGAAAATTTCAAAAACTGGAACACTTCTAAGAAAAAACGAATAACTCATTAATAAACATTTAAAGCTTTCCAATGATGCTTAATGTAAAGTCATACCATAATAGGGAACTTGCCAACGATACCAATTCGCCAAAAGCGAGCGTATTTTTTCCTATCTGGAAACTAAATTTAATGTAGTTATACATACAAATTAACTATGACTTCACACCGTGCTAGGGCCATTATAAATTAATTCGTGTTTTTCATTGGATGTAACCTACCGTATGGTGTTAATTTTAAAACATGGTTGAGAAATTTTGCTAAAGTGTTTCACGGACTCTGTCGATTTTATTCTTTTAATAATAAGCTAGTTGCCTAGTAAATGCAAGCAAAATATTGCCATTTTTTTCATAACTTAATGGGTGCTATATCCCTGGGTCCCGTCGTAGGCAGGGGCCCCAGTGCAGAGCTTGCGCGATGTTTTGCCTGTTCTATTCCGTATTACTTCGTAGGTCCGTCATACAATTTTAGACTATCAGGCTATTACAGTTGCTAACAATTTATGCAGTTGGATGTTATATATATTATAACCCATTTTAACACATAACACTTACGTTTTTCTGAAGTGTATCTTCCACAAAACTAATAGTTTTTAGTTTTTATCCGGTATGGTCTCAAGGCATCAATGTACTTTTCGAAAAAAAATACGCAAGAGCTTCAAGATGTAACTTTACATTATAATAGATTTTAATGTTGGCCAGTGTCGACAAAAAAAAATTCTTCGCATATAATTTACTTTATTGGATCCTTTTTGTCTTGGGTCATTTTTCAATAAAACAATTTTTTATCGGAAATGCAGCGAAATAATCGAAAAAAAAAACATAATGTTTAATTTTTTAAAACAATTTCTGATAATTGTAATTTTTTTACACGTTTTAATTACCGAAGAAGCATTTAATATTTTTCTCCTAGATATACCCATTCAGAATACTTAACCGTTATTGGGCGTCAAAGAATTTAAATAAATATTTCCCAAATTTTGATCCCGCCTATTTTCAATAGGATTCGAAAACCTATAAAGAAGAACGGTTTCTGAAAATTTCATTGAAATCGGTTAGTTTTTTCGATAGCTATCATATTTTTTTTGCCACACGACCTTATCGTCCGTATCTCCGAATCGAAAATTGCACATAATTATTTTTTATTCTTCTAAAGCCCCAATACTGGCGCAAACTCGTGCCAAATTTGAATTATTTATTCCCTACCGTTTTTCAGATATTACGACTTAAAGGTAAATAGGACGACCACGAGTACGTTATAGGCAATACAAAAGCACGGTCTGACGTCATGCCGTAGGTACTAAAAAGCAAGATAATCAACGGTAGTTATTATTTACCGTATAAAGAAACCGAGATTTTTCAATGAATTGCTATTGTTCCTTGTCCTTTAAGGAAGATATTGGACTATACGGACAAAATTAACAAACACACTTAGCTGCGGATTTCCCCTTTCAAATTCATTTTCATCAATGAATAATGTTTTTTGGTGGTTTTACAGACCCCAATGCATTCGCAATTTTCAGATTTTTCTGTCGACAGGAGATATGTCAATGGGAGAATATTTTCTATTGTTTCCAATCGATTCATCTCAAAAATCATCATATTTAGGGAAAAAAATGTTAAGTACGGCTTTTGTTTAAGATATCCTATCTTGATTTTCTACATTTACAATATTTTACAAAAAATTAATTGTTGCTTTTTTTGCATTTTTTTAACTTGTGGAAGGTTTCGCAATGAAAATTTTGATTTGCTTCTTTATTTTTCTGAGATTTGACACTCCAGACACTGGAGGATAACACAAATCAAATAACAAACTAAGGTTCCAATCTTGCAAGGTTAAGGAAGAATTAACTGAATAATTTGCACATTTTATCTAAAAAATAACGCTTAAAGGACCTATATACTACTGGAATTATATGACAGATGCGTTGATACCATGGAATCCGAATCTACGCAGGGGTATATAAACTTATTTTTTATTAATATTTAACTTCTACTTAATCCATGTTTTATCGAGTTTTGATTTTTATTTATTTATTTAGCAGAACTCTATTAATTTCTTCAATTAGAC
The DNA here is from genome assembly GCA_030620095.1 of Kuschelorhynchus macadamiae. NCBI lineage: Eukaryota > Metazoa > Arthropoda > Insecta > Coleoptera > Curculionidae > Kuschelorhynchus > Kuschelorhynchus macadamiae. The sequence goes on from JAUTXW010000043.1 coordinate 531,008, forward strand.
TGAGCCGATTCACAACAATACTAGTTTGATTAATTTGGTTTTTAGATTTAGCGTAGTTTTTGTAGTGTAAAGACTGGAGTAAAGTCAGCTCAAGAACTATTTTGGTAGTTTCCATAATTTTGAGAAACGATTAGAAATTATTTAACTTTTCCCGGCATGCTCACAGTATTGAATCAGAAGTCTTGATTAGTTAGTAATTAGGCCCGACGTAAGACATCATTTATCAAAATTAGTTGTTATTGTAATTGGAATTGTTCATTTGGCTAAGTGGGCGTTATTAGCTACTTTTAGTATTACATCACTAATTTCTACTAACAAATGATTTGATAAAATATTTAGTATAAACAAATTTTTATCAGTATTTAAGTTATAATTAACTATTAAGATGTAATACTGGACAGTGGCAACTTATCTCTTTTTGTAGATTATGATTATGACTATTACGGTTATGGGGATTACCGAGGCGGCTACAGCGATCCTTATTACGATGACTATTACCGGTACGAGGACTATACTTATTATGACTACCAGCAGCCCGCGTCAACAACTTCAGCACCCCCTGCGTCGCAGGGGCGTGGTCGCGGCACTCAAGGCCGACCGCCAGCTCAGCCGGTGGGTGGCCATTTTGGCCCATTTTAATCTTTTGGTTAAGTTATATACGGAACGTTTGTGCCATATCAAAAGATAAATAAAGATAAGAAAATTTATCATAATTCTCATTTAAATACATTTTCAAAGTAGTATTTCGGTTTTCGTAATATTTGGCCAGGATGTAAAACAGTAAAAATTATGCTGCGTTTTTTTCGAAAAGTGCAAAATACCTAATTAACTTTTCTCAAGAATTTAAAGTATATTTTAAATACTCGGTACTTGTGTTGCTTGCCATATTAAGAGAGTACAATAAAATGCTGTTAAAATGCTTATTCGCGACCAATTTAATTTAAACTTTAAATTACAGGTTAAAATTTTCCAAATTAAAAACTTACTATTTTGATGTGGCACTCGTTTTTTCATTTCTCTGTTACCCAAAATTCAGAAGTAAGCGATTTGCAAAGGTTATTACTCTGGATGGTGTGGTTCAAGTGTAATTTGTGTGTGAATTTAAAAGACCAAAGTATTGTTTCGTGTTGTAAGAATATGCCAGATTTATTACTTTGTTTTGCCACGCATAGGTACTAGTGAAAAATTAACAAGTATATTGATCGTGTTTGTAACTAACTTCAGTGTTAAAACCTTTTTCATAGTTTGAATAGTGACATCTTTCAAGGGGATTTACATGGGATCAATTTAATTTTATTTACTAAATATACTCAATACTTTCCTATGTATAATTAATAACTTTCTCATTTAAATTAGTTTATATTTTTTATTGGCTTGATGTGCATCAGTCATGTCATTTGCTATCTGTAGCCTTTAAATCATTGAAATCCTATCTTCTCAAATATTGTACCATGACATTTTGGTTAAAACATTCTCCAACTTAACTGTGAAAAAAAACACATCTAAATATTTTTCATTATAGTTAAGAATATGTCTTAAGTTTTCCTAAAATAATATTTTCATCATTACTTATCAAGATCAGGATGGAGAGGAAGGTTTTAGATTATAATTTCGATTTATTTATGGATGTTCCAAGTTAACAGAGTTGTCCGACTCCCAAACTAGTAGTTGCTTATTAAACTTACCCTACCCTGCTTTATTTGAATTAACATTGTTTTTGTTTCTTATTGGCCTAACTGTAAAACTTTGCAAATCGCTGAATTTAAATTAGAACACACGGTTTTTGATTGTGGCGGTATCGACTAGCTTCTATCAACTAATACGCAACTAGCAAATTTGCGCATCCTCCGTCTTGTGCTACTACTAATTGACAGAAATCGTGCTGTAAGTGGTGGAAAGAATATGCAAATCAAGAATCAGACGGTACATTGATTCTATTACAGTTAAGTAGAATTAATTCTAGATTATGTAACCATAAGTAAATCGTTTGAATATTTTTACTACATTAGTATAAAAGCGAGATTCTGCTTTTCGCATGCAGTGTACATGCACTTGAAAGAAAAGTGAGAGTGTATAGAAGCGAAATGGCGAAAGAGAGAGTGACAGTTTTTCTAACAAAAACAAGCAACTAACAAGCGTGCGCAGCATAGTCGAACACCCGCCACAGTCAAATACCATCATATCTGAGTCAACTTCTAAATTTATCGCTGACGGCCGGGAAAAGTGTACAAAAATTGCCGCTAAATTGCGTCCAGAAATTCAAAAGTAAAAATCTTCTCATTGCAGAAAGAAAGCCTGCCAGCCAGCTAGTCACGAGCTGGCTCAGATATGATGTTGCTCTTAAGGCAGTGTTACACTCGGTTACGAGGAATTGTTGCATCACTAAAACTGCAAATTTGCCTGGTGTAGCACAGCCGCTAGTTATTGCAGGGTTATCCAAAAACTGGGACGAGCCACGCCGATCCACACTAACCCTATACCAATTCTATCATAACTGTGATTTGTGTATATAAGACTCTACTTTTTGGTCTCCATATCCAAATTCAAACTTGAAATTCTCTATTTATTTAGCTATGAAATTGCATATTATAATGAAAAAAACAGCTTATAGGCAAACAGTATTTGGTGGTATCAAAGAGAGCTTCTACAGGCTATTTCTAGACATTATTACCTGACAAAAGAATCTGCAGATATGCAACGAGGTAGGTGGGGAGTCAGCTTTTGAAATCTCTTATTTATTTGAATTAGAATGTGTTATTGCATTTATTATGTTACAATACGGCTGAATATCTAAAATCCAATTCAAATAAACCTCACTCTCTAATCTTATTGTTGGAAATGTTTGGAAATTCATATTTTGTAATAATTATTTTTTTAGGCGACAAACTCTATATTTTTAAAAAAATTCTTAATAAGTATATAGGTATGTTTAAACTCTAACTGGTTGTAATTATATCACCAAATATTCGTTAGGCAGTTCTGTCAGACACGCTATTGCATTGGTTTTGGATGATTAACTGAAAATAGTGGAGATCAAAAATTAAGAGTATAATTTGATGTATTTCATTTTTAGGTTGCTTTAAAGCCAGTGTCTAGAGAAATTGCAGCTTTTATGACTGTCAAATGTCTCTTGTGTTTTTTTTGTTACGTTACATACTTTATGAGAGTTTCCTGAAATTTTAATCAGCATATAAACTATAATTCATTAACGTTGATTTTATGCCGCTTGATAGCTTTTATTCTGAATTACCAAACAAGCGGTTGATAAAATCGACAGTTAGTATTTTAGTGGGATTGCACTTTTCGCAAACATTTTTTAACACATGATCACACCCATTTTGTGTCTTATAATTTGTTGGGCCGTTTGATTTGGTTCCATGCTTTTTACTTGTATCCTCATAATACCTTTGCTTTTTTGCTTACTAATTAGTTGCTTTTAGATAGCTTTGCTTTTGCTTTTATGCTTTGCTTATATTTTTGTTTGGAACGAAAATTACGATGCGTTCCTAAATGCACTTATGGCGTTTTTCTATTTTTGCCAAGCTATATTTATATTCTTTTGAATATATATTATTTTATTTATGATTTTTGAATGAATATATCCTCTAAACATTATACATATTTTTGGATAACCCTTTTTTAAAGTATTTCTAGTTTTAAGCTGACAATACCAACAACTTAAGATCAGATGCATTTTTTTTTTAATAAATTATTTATTTATTTTTTAAGTTGAGAGAAAATAGTCAAGTTATTTTGCTATAGAGAATATTTATGACACCCACCTTTAACATCAATTTCAGAACTTTTTTAAAGTTTAATATTAAAACAGTTGATATTTGTTAGGAAATGGATGAAAACTTATGCCGTTCAGAAGGTTTTTTTCTTGAAAGAAACTCAGTTCAGGTTTGTTGATGTCCTTTCTACCTTGATTTATTAAAACATCCTTGTCCAATCCTTTTCAACAACATAATAAACCTATTGAAACTATCGTAAGTATAAAAACGTTTCCTATATATTTTCCAGGTATCTATTTAGATAAGTCAGTAATAGGTAATAAGGCTAGCATTATTTTTTTCTCATATGCCAAAATAATTTTTAATCGTGCACAAGCGATCGCGCAAATGAAACTTCTCATAATATTAATAATAATATTTTCTCACAGTGAACGCGTATTATGATGGATATTATACATGTAAAGTTTAAATTATGTCCCAAAAGGGCGAGTCACTCATAAATAAGTAAAAAACAATATTCTGACGCTCGAACTTTCTGCGGTCGGATCTATAAAGTCTTGTTTAGTTTTACCATATTATGCTTAGTAAACTAAATGTAATAAGTATTGTTTAGTCTAATTACCGGGTTAAATATTTTATAACTCTATAATAAAAACCCTTGGGCCCTGAGTTTCATTCTGCCCGTTTTTAATCTATGATTTCGCTAGAAATATAATTTCGTCTAAACAAATTGTACTTATAAAATCGCTAAAAATGTTCTTACAAACAATAAATACTTTTTACCGATTTACTAGACAACTAAAATATACAACACAGTACAGTTGGTCAAATACTTCGAAAACTAAAAGGAAAAAATACAGATGTAAATATTTTTTAAATAAAAAAATAAAATTAAAAAAAAATCTTTTTATATCTCTGCATTACCTTATCAAACAAAATTATAATAAAAATCAGTTGTGGTAGTTCTTTGATATTCGTTTTGATAAACTACTTTTTTAACTAATGTGACATATATATACAATGTGTCCTTGGCTTACATGCATTGCTATCTCGTAAACCGCTATAGCTAAAGGGTGGGTTAAATTAGGAAAGTTTTAGAGAATTTTATTACAAATTTGATGACGTTTTGAAGTTTAGGATATCTTTTGTGGTTTTCAAGATAATTGGGAAAAATCAAAATGGTGCATTTTAAACTTTTGCCCGTAGCTTCTAAACGACTCGTATTATGGTTTTATGGTTTATACATTATTAGGGCACTTTTATTAGAGGAACATTATGCAGGTAAAACGAAGTTTCTAGCTTCAATTGTTTTTGAGATATTGGCATCAACTTTTTATTTTCTTACCGACGCCATATTGGATTATTGTATTTTTGGAAAGATCTTTTTAAGAGCTTTCCAATGATGTATAACAAGGTAAGATTATTATTTTTCTTGAGCTCTAAAAACCAAAATAATTGTTTTTTTTTTAAGTAGGCTTTGGTTACGCATGGCGGTCATAATGAAACAAAAGAATGCCGCATGTCAACAATCATTTTGTGTTCCTGAATAGTACTTGTTATCATTTTCTCATTGTGCCGAGTTTTTACAAAGTTTATTTGAGTTTCTTATACTACTTAAAATGGAGGATAATTATTCGAGCGAAGAGAATTTGGATATGATAGAACTTTATTTTAAAGCAAATAGAAATACACAAGCAGCTGCGCGTTCATACGAAGAACAATTTCCAGACCGACATCAACCAAGCCAAAGGCATTTCAGATTTCTAATTGTTAACCTGTTAGCCTACGGGTCTTTTTTGAAACCGAAACCAAAGACCTATTCAATAGATAATGAATCAAGAAACGCAGCTATAATAGAAAGTGTCAGGGACAACCCAACAACCTCAGTAAGAAAGATTGAAGAACAAACGGCAATTCCCAAATCAACCGTCCAACGAGTCTTGAAAAAACTTCACTTTCATCCCTATAAACCTACTATTGTACAGGGTCTTCAGGTAAATGATTTTGCTAGAAGAATCACGTTTAGTGAATGGTTCATCAACAAATGCCAGCAAATACCCAACTTTCATTCTAAAGTACTTTGGACAGATGAAACACGATTTACAAACTGTGGAATTTTCAATAAACATAATACTCATTACTGGGGCACCGAGAATCCTCATAATTTAGAAGAAAGACGTTTACAAACAAAATTTGGGTTCAATGTGTGATGTGGCATTATAGGTAATTCCAAACAATGCACTTCTGCTTTAAATCACTCATAACAATTTGTATTTTAGATAACCGTTTGATTGGGCCGTTCATTTTCCAAGAAAATTTATCGGGTAACAGATATTTGCAACTATTACGGGAACAAATTATTCCAGAAGTTATAAATTCTGTTCCCCCAAACGACCTGCAAAATATTTGGTTCCAACAAGATGGCTGTCCGGCTCACGGTACCAGAGAGGTGATGGCGGTCCTCAGAAATACTTTCGGGGAAAATATTATCGCTAATAATGGCCCTGTTGCTTGGCCGGCAAGGTCACCGGATATTACTCCTCCCGATTTTTATTTATGGGGATACGCAAAAAATGAGGTCTACGAATTTTCTCCGCCAGAAAGTCTCAGAGAGCTAGAAGACAGAGTCCGAGATGTTTTTGCTAATATTAACAGGAACACCTTAAGAAGGGTTACACGGAAGGTATTGGAGAAATGTCAAAAATGTGTGGAAAATGGAGGGAGGCATGTGGTGTAACTTATATTTTTTTTATGTGTTAATTTAAATTTAGTTTAGGTATTTTCAATAGTGTGATAGTTACATTTTAGTCACTAGGTATTCACTGTTAGTATAATATCTTAGTTGAAAATCTGAAACATCGATGGTTGAATTAATATTTTTACCCATAAGCTAACAAGTTTATGTTAGTTGATGTCGGTCTGGCAATTGTTCTTCGTATGAACGCGCAGCTGCTTGTGTATTTCTATTTGCTTTAAAATAAAGTTCTATCATATCCAAATTCTCTTCGTTGGAATAATTACCCTCCATTTTAAGTAGTATAAGAAACTCAAATAAACTTTGTAAAAACTCGGCACAATGAGAAAATGATAACAAGTACTATTCAGGAACACAAAATGATTGTTGACATGCGGCATTCTTTTGTTTCATTATGGCCGCCATGCGTAATCAAAGCCTACTTAAAAAAAAACAATTATTTTGGTTTTTAGAGCTCAAGAAAAATAATAATCTTACCTTGTTATACATCATTGGAAAGCTCTTAAAAAGATCTTTCCAAAAATACAATAATCCAATATGGCGTCGGTAAGAAAATAAAAAGTTGATGCCAATATCTCAAAAACAATTGAAGCTAGAAACTTCGTTTTACCTGCATAATGTTCCTCTAATAAAAGTGCCCTAATAATGTATAAACCATAAAACCATAATACGAGTCGTTTAGAAGCTACGGGCAAAAGTTGAAAATGCACCATTTTGATTTTTCCCAATTATCTTGAAAACCACAAAAGATATCCTAAACTTCAAAACGTCATCAAATTTGTAATAAAATTCTCTAAAACTTTCCTAATTTAACCCACCCTGTAGCTATAGCGGTTTACGAGATAGCAATGCATGTAAGCCAAATTTGGGACACATTGTATATATATATATATATATATATATATATATATATATATATATATATATATATATATATATATATATATATAGTATAAATACACTATAATGTTCAAAACAACATGTAAAAAAAATAATATTATTCCTTTGGAAAAAATTGTTCGCGCGATCGCTTCATTTTCAATAATTAGACCTGAAGCTCACGCCCAAAATGTGTATTTATGGCTGTGCGTTTGATAAACTGAAACTAATTAATTACCCATTAGTTTATCAGACTGCAAAAGCGATGTTTAGAAAATCTTGGTCGGGGGCTCCAGGACTATAACTAAAAAATCAATTTTGCCATATGTCATCTGCTGTACAAGTTATCGGAACAATTTAGGGGAAAAAACTCTTGCAAGCTATTAGTAAAAATCGTTAATGTTTCTAAAAATGTGTTTAGAGAAGGACGAATTACTTTGTCTGTCAATATTTAACAAACTTTATTTCCTATTATTGCTCAAATACATAATTTGAAAAATATTAGTTTAGCTCGGTTTCTAAGCTTAGCAAAGCTTTGTTCCTAAATATTTCTTGGTTCTGCAACTGTTTTGCGAAAGCTTGTAAAATGTCATGAAAATGAGTAAGAACTAAAACCTTTATAATTAAAACGGTGACAAAACTATTAAGAGTTGTGTTAATACATCATAGCTATAGTTAGTAACTAAGCAGGAAAAATTTATTTGGGCTTTGATAAGTCTATTTTTAGAAAACTTTTTTTTTCATTTGCTGAATTTTTTTATTTTCCTGCTTATTGTTCAATCACATTTTTTTATGACAAACTTCCAAAATGCCAAGTTTATCTTTTTGTAACTGTGTCTCCTTCGGTAAATATTAATGAAATAAGAAAAAAATATATATTTTAAGTTTTTATTTTTGAATAAATTTAGTTTTCTAAATAATTGCTCTTATATAGCTTTCTTTAAAAACATTAGTTCTAAAATATATCTAAAGGCCCATTTTCATCATAAGAACTTTATGTTTGTCTACCTATTTCTAAAAAGCAGGCATATACCAAACTCAATCTGTCTGTTTTGTGTGTACATTGTCCTGTTCCTACCATGTCCAAACCCATTCCTTTTGGAATTACGGTAGAAAGGAATTTTGACAGTGAAATAAGGAAAAAATAATGCGTATATCCTTTATTATATAAAAAAGATGGGTGTTGTGTCATTTTCTTTAACTTTTATATCTATTTCTATTTTTCTGGTCATTCAGTTATATTTGCGACATGGGAAGTTAATCGTTATAACGCTGCTTTTTTATAATAAACTGTAGAAAAAGTAGTTTTTACTTTCGAAATATTTTTCTGAATGATTTCTTATTCATATGGTGCCACATATATATGGAATAATGATAATACCGCCTTTATTATTCAGTTTATCAATCAACTGTTTAATTTTATAAAAACTTATCTTTGAATACATCAGAAAAAACTGCCATGCCATGTTAGGTAATGTGTTGGAGAGAGAAAGAGAAACATTCTGACTTCTAACACAAAAAAAATGTGAAAGAAAGTAGGAATACATTGCCACTTAAAACAAGGTTATTACCACACTTATAGTAGGGTTATGCCAATTTTCTTGGTGGTCCTTAAATATAAATGTATCAACTTTTGTTAGTCAGAAAGAGCACCCTCATATCAAGGTAAAATATACACGGTGTCAAATTAAAAAATATAAAACGACTTAAATTCTTATATATCTACGCCTTATACTTGTATATTATATTCAAAAGTTAATTGGTTTCCGATAATTTTATTTATATATTGTGTTGCCATGTTTGGTAAGAATATGAATTTAGCCATCGTAAAAGATAGGTATGGGTATCTTTTGGGAAGCTAATTTTATTTTTGAGAGAAAAAAATAAAAATTGATCTATGCTCATTACCAGTATTCATTTACGGAGTAGGCATGACTAAAAGAATAAGAAGTGGCATTTATGTAACCAAAGTATCCACGATGATATCGAGCTAGACCTAAGGCAGGAAATGTGATCGAAGAAGAATAGTAAGATTATATATAAACATAACGATCCATATGTTGTACAGTATATTGTCAGAATAGCATGCCGTCGGTAGACAGTGCTGATACTAGAATAGAAACCTAAAGCAAGGGATTAACTGTAACAGAAGTCGTCTTCTGAAAAGACGATTGTCACATCCAAGGAAATTGGGTGTAAGTAGTCCCAGAAAGAAAAAAGATATTCAGTAATAAACGCAAACGGGTTGAACTTATACTAAACATTACGACGTTGTTTTTACTGGTAATAAGTAAGCATGTCATATGTCAAACATAATTGACACGAATATAAATTATTTTATACTAAAAAATGTGAACATTTTTTACGAGAACGTTATCAACAGCTAGCTTCCCAGTATCGTATTCGTCCAGTTCATTTTTTCTGTTCATGTTTATAAAATATTCGTTGAGTCAGCTTGCAAAGAACAAAATGTATACATCTTTATTCAGATGAATATTGCATAATTCGTATCTTACTTCTTTATATAGAGAGTACTTGGTGAAAAACCTCGAATAGTATTTGTTCTTTGTAGCCGACGTTCTTCTGTGTATCAATGTGTTGTACTGTTACTTCTTTTTCTAATTTGTATGTTTTTTTTTAATCTAGGGTGGCCGTGGGCGTGGGGCGGCGGCACGTGGCCGGGGAGCCGGTGGGCCACCGGCCCGTGGGGCGCTACAGGCGGGCCGAGCGGGACGGGGCGCGGCCGCGGGCCGTGGGGCGGTGCGCCCGGCCGCTCGTGGAGTGGCCCGAGGCAAGGGGGCAAGTTTACAAGGTAAGTAATTTTCTTATTTATTATTGTGTTATAAATTGTACCATATCGTTAATGTAATAACATACAATTTTACAATAAAGTGGTGTTACATGCAACTATCAATAATTCAGAAGTAACACATCTGTGCTGCAGTTCTGAGAGTCATTTCTATATTATATTAATAGATATGTTCATGCTACGTACGGCACACTTCACTCAAAATATATAGTTAAAATATACGCAACCCGTTGGTTTCAAATATACAAACGCTGTCATGCAATTACATAGCAATTGTATTATTTTAATTAAAATCCTTTTCATTACTATATTCTTTTAAAGGTATATTTTACATTTCTGTTTCCATTTTTAATAATAATTCTCGAGATCTGTTTGTACATTTTATTTCTTCATTATATTTCCTTTTCTCTTCAGACCATACCCTTTTTGACTTAAAATAGCATTGGTACGGTATTAGTCTTAAAACTTGATGCCTGCAACTCTGAACACAGATTTCCAAATGGCATGATTGACATAAAGGTTTTTAATGATTATTGTGGTTCTAACGGCAGCAAATTTGTATTATTTAAATTAAAATCCTTTTCATTACTATATTATTTTAAAGGTATATTTTACACTTCTGTTTCCCTTTTTAATAATAATTCTCAAGATCTGTTTATACATTTTATTTCTTCATTATATTTCCTTTTCCTTCAGACCATACCTTTTCAATTGCATTAAAATAGCATTGGTACGGTGTTAGTCTTAAAACTTGATGTCTGCAACTCTGAATACAGATTTCGACAAGATTGACATGAAGATTTTTAATGATTATTGTGGTTTTAACGGCACAGACTTTCTTCTTCATTCTTTTTGTGTCTGAAGCTTTTGATGGATTCTCCTACTAATGTATATTATCATTTTGAAGTATTACTAACTTGAGTTATATTTTTTTAGTACAACCCAAATCTTTTTAATTTGCTGATAAATAGTGACAAAAAAAACTCGTTTTTTCTGGTAATTTATTTCATTGTGAAGATAAAGAAGGTAAACATTTTTCTATAAAAGGGAAGTACTAACATTCATATCGGTTAAGTTTAATATGTTTTAATATGTCCGCAAAGAAAACAAGCCCACCCTGGCTTTTTAAACTTGGTTTTTTTTATGTTCGAATGTGAAATGATCTGGGAGAAATACGAGGCGAAAATGTTCATTTTGAGATCAACGAATCTGATCTGAATGGGTGATTGAAGTCACTTTAGAACTACACATTTATTCTATCCGTTGTTATTATAACCAAAAATGTTACAATAGTTATTGGTTTCACTAGGCAGAAATCTGCCTTTTGGCCGTGTGAAACATATATTTTTTTCTCTAAATGGCTTTAAAAGTTTCCGGAGAGGAAATAATTGTGTTTTTTTATATTTAAACCTATACCTAATAATCAGTTTGTATTTACTTATAGTCACTGTCAATTTTGACTTCATTTAGATTTACGTTGTTACTTGTAACCAACGAACTGCTTACATGCAGTAAAAAGCACTTTTACTGCAGACAGTTCACTTTTGGGCCTGTCAATCGGCATTAAAAAGCAGCTTCTGATATCATTTGGAGAAAAAGAGTTTTGCATGTTAGCTTAGCTCAGAAATTGTACACCTTGGTCTTACATTTATCTACATTCTCTGTTATTTTAATCAAGAGCTGCTTATACTCTACTGCTATAGAAAAATATAAATATTTGTACGAGCCCTAACAACTCTATGTTCGGACGATGTACGAGAGGTTAAAAAAACATACTTATGATTGATTCAAACTGTTTTTTGTCTTCCTGACTGAAAAATCAAGTCACACACTTTACGTAACATAAAGTCCGATCGTAAATAATAATTATTTTATTTTGCATAAACTAGATAACAAAAACATTTGATGAGAAATAAATATTCCGAGACACTTTGATTTTATAATTTAAATCGAACATTAATGAGGTAACATCACCTTTTGCGGTAATAACGGTTTGTATGCGTTTTGGCATCGAATCTACTAAAGTCTTGCAATATGCGGGAGTGAAAGAGTCCCAAATTTGCGCGATTTTTGCCTTTAATTCCAGAACTGTATGCTGAGGATTGTTACGCAAAGTCTTCTTTATCTTATGCCATAAAGTTTCAGTGACATTTAAGTCGGGACTACTTTTGGAAAACTTTGAAATTATGTTTTCGCAGTCCGGGCAGTGTGCTGAAATATAAAATTGTTATTTCTGAAAACTTTGTACTACTGTTCGAATCAGGCTTCGTGATAAAATTTGTTGGTACTTTTCTACATTTACAGTCCCATCGATGAACTCCTCGTATTTACCAACTCCTTTAATACTAATACATTCCCATATTATAACCTCCTGGGAAAATTTTATTGTACGATATAGTCGGTCTTTATAGAATGCTTTTGATTGTGTACGAAGTGTTTTCGCAAATCACCTACGCAGACATCAAATTTCGATCCGTCGCTGAATATAACATTATTCAACATTTCTGTAGTCCAGGATATTTTCGATTTCGCCCGATCCAAACTTTTTTTTTAATAGCTGTTTAATAACGTCTTTTTCTTGGCCTTTAAAGAAATTGGATAAAACAACATTATTCGTTTTTATGTTTTACCTTTAAAAATTGTAACTAGATTTATGCAGCCATAGTTTACGGCATTGCCTAAAGTGATTCCACTGGGCCACTAGGCTTGTATTTTTCGTAAGGTACCCGATCTATTAGTTCTGCAAATTTGGACCAGAACATGACGTTCTTTATCAGTGATTCTAAGAGGCCGGCTTAGACTTTTACCACGAACATTAACACTAACTACCTCTCTTACTTTTTAATAATAACCGCGACTATCGCTTTTGCAATATTTAAATCATTTACAAATTTTTGCATTGATTTACCTCTGCAGTACAGAGATTATAATTTCTTCCAATCTTTTATTCGTTGCAACACCACGCGTCATTTTCTTATGAATTTATAGGAAAACATGGCGGATAAAACCTAAGCTGACAGCTGTTGACCCACGCACACTAGATTTGTAAGTGCGTGCATAATATTGATTTTAATGTCAATTAAGATTAGCGTCCCAATATTTATTTGTCAGCAATGGTTATGTATTTGTTATTTTGTTATCTAGTTTATCCAAAATAAAATAGTTATTTCTTATGATAGGATTTTATGTTAAGTCAAGAGTTTAAGGCGGATTTAAAATCCGTTTACATATCTTCGGTTCACTGGTAGCGCAACTTTGTTTTGTGTAGTCAAGGATGCAAATATTAATAAAATGTCGGTCACCTGTTGTTCAGGACAATCTGATAATCCATTTGCTGACAGAAACGACGTTGTTAATATTAATAATTCAAATCAAAAATAAAAGGATAATAAGGTCAAAATAAATTTTACATTCATAATAACAGGTTATAAATGTTAAAAATGATATTATTCACAATGTTCAACTCATAGCAAAACAAGACAATAGATAGAATCTTTTAGAAAATCTAATTTTAAGACTAACTTCGATTGACATAATTCAGAAAAGCATCTTTTAATAACAAACAGACTATACTTTTCATGGTCACAACTTACCTGCTTGCTCCCTTTTTCTGCTTTGCTAAGTATATCGAGATGTACCTGGTAGCAAAACCAGACAATAGACAGAAGCTTTTAGAAATTCTAATTTTAAGACTAACTTAGACTTACATAATTCAAAAATGCATCTTTTGATAACAAACAGACTATACTTTTCATAATTCTTAAAATAATACAACAGCTTGTTTGGGCGAAAGGTTGTTTATTAATTTAAATCAATTGCCGATGTTTTGACACTCCGTGTCTTCATCAGGGTTAAAAAACAACAAAAAACACATTGTACACATATATAAATGACAAATTTACGCAAAAAAGCATTAGTAACTCACCTAGATTTGTTTTGATTTAGTTTTTTCAATTTTTCATGGTCACAACTTACCTTATTTGCTCTCTTTGTTTGCTTTGTTAAGTGTATCGAGACCTGGTTTGAATGAACTTACAACTAAAATACAATTACCAAAAAATTCGATGTATTACAAACTAAGTCTGTGATATTGTCGAAATTAGTTTTGCCTATAGATGCTTTTCATGAATCAGTTTTGCTTTCCATTATTATAATTATTTTTAAAACAGTTGACGATTTGTATCTCTGTCTCTGGAGAATTATGCATCTTTAGTTAAGCCTGTCGTAAAGTAGCAGCGTATTACCACGTGATAAAATTATACTAACCTAATATTACCTAAAATCCTTTGTCCTTTTTTTCCAGTGGCTTGTATGTCTGTCGGCTAGTTCTTTCTATCCCAGTCCTCAATCCTTGTTCAGTTCAGCTGTTTTTTCCCACAGAAGTGATGTTTTTTGTTGGAATGCAGCATGTATGTTCTAAATAGTATAAATTGAATAAGGGTGTCACAGCCAAATATTCCCTTGATGTAAGATTAAAATTAACCTATAAATTATTAATTATGTAATACGTTTTCATATTTAAAGATATGAAGATATCTTGGTCGACATAATAAAAGGTAATAAAAAATCGAGACAGTAGTATACAAACTTTTAAATGTTAATTTCATACTATTATTTAAAATTCATCTATTTTAATTTCGTCCAGGCGGTAGTAAAAGACAAATGTATCAGTACGAGAGCGGTGCACTTGATTTGTTCCTTCTAGAATGAAAATTTAAAAATCATACATACAAACGTTATATGTAGTAAGCATAATTCATGCATATATAATATGACATTTTCGGACAAATATATACAGTTCTTTTTCCTTCGCGTTTTAATATTACCATTTCCTAGTGTCTCATGCAAGCCCAGCACTAGGTTTAATTCCCTTATGTTGTTTTAGCTAGAATAAATATTATTCAAAAAACCCAACTTATGTAGTTTTTCCGGACCATGGGAATATCATTTCAAAAAAACAACTGAAATACAAAAATGTAGCGGAAAAACTTATTTTGGAAACATTTCTCACCTTGTATAAAATTAGGAAATTTGCGTTTTGCGATTGTAAAAAGAACTTTTATTTATTCGGTTTTTAAATTGTGCCTCCGGTTCACCCGGATTCGACACCGGGAGCAAAATTGTTGTGCGTAATCCTATGAAATTTTATTACAAATCGATAGAGCTCTTTCTTATGATACAAAAATATAAAGATCTAAATTAAAAATATATATTATTTACTTATTTATCGGTTTTCGGGATATCGCAAACTCAAATATCCCGAAAACTGTTAAAATTAATATTTAATATATTAGGAGAAAGTTTCTGTGGATTTGTGTTAAAATTTCAGAAGGTTACGTAGTAAAATTTTGCTGTTGTTCAAACTGGAAGCGAAATTTAAAGACCGAATACGTAAGAATTCTTACAGCTTCAACTGTCAAATTATAATATACAGAGTGGAGAAAAAAAATCACTTTTTGGCCGTATGTTTTTATTTGACATTTAATTGTATTTTTGATGTCATATTCTTATAGTCCGGAGGAAAAACCTACACCAGTTACGATTTTGAATTTTTATTATAGCTAATGATCATAAAGGAGTAAAATCAAGTGGTCCGTTCAGGAGGAAGAGCTGTATCGATATGGGAAACATATTAAAAAGTAACATAAGGTCGTTGTCTTGCGGGGATTAGATGTTGGAAATCGTTAATTTTTTTCCAAGAGACTTGATTATACTACTTAGAGCCAGTTACACAATATGTATTGACCAAAAAGTCTAGGTTAGTAGTAATTGAAAGTTCAGCTTCTCAACTATAGAAACCATAGTAACACAATTATGAAACTAGACCTTAAAAAAAGAATACGCTAGTCTCGGTCTCAGTTAAGTATATATAGAAACTTTTCTTTAAAGAACATGTTTAAATGTTACAGGTGTTTCGACTCTCCGGTCATCATCAGACCTAAAATATATCAGAAAACCCCTAATGACTATTAGGCTGCAGTTACACAGATGGATCGTGCACAAGCGTCTTCGATCGTCTGCAACCGCCTAAAAATGAAGCAAATTATGACAACATTGTTTTAAATTGATAATTGTAATTAACGATCACATAACATCAATCACGCGCGATCGTGCTCGACTAAGCGTCACCGCCGGTTTGAATTTACCGGCGTTATGGTTATTTTTTAGTCGCTACTCGATAGTTATCATAACAACTGTGGACGCTCGATCGTATTTGGCAATGTCAATTGCATGTTTCTGACGTTAGAACTTTTAAAATATAGTAAGGGTGGATATTAATAACGTAACAAATCAAAATCGAGCGTATATGACAATTTGTGAATTGCACATTTCTGACTTTAACATTTCAATGTCGTAAGTATAAATATGAATAATATAACAAATCAAACAGGAAGTTGTTTGTAACTGCTATTTTCTTTATAATTTATATTTTGGCTTTTCAATGCCAATGTCAAAACTAGCAAATATTTAACGACTGGTGGCACTTGATGCAGGATGCTCATCCTTTTTAAAGCATGCATGTTTAGTCGACAGCACTTGGTTGTTACGCGATCGATCATGATTGAAGACGATCCACTGTGGCTGCCTCCGTACTGATTAACAAAAATATTGACTAGACCGCCATTTTTAATCGGCTTCCATATTACAAATTGACATTAAACTTTATAAAAATCATCCTATATGTTTTTAACTAAAAAACCAACAATAAATTATTTTTGACTCCAAATAATTTAATAATAATGAAATAAAATATTCTTCTTTTAGAAAATTCATAGGTTTACTTATAGATAAAAATTCAAATTGCCGTAAACATATCGAAATTATAACCGTAAAATCCGCCATTTTATTCCACTAAAATTTATATATATATATATATATATATATATATATATATATATATATATATATATACATATATATACTATGAATCAATTCAAAAAACAGTATTTAGTTTCAATTTGGGGATCAGCTAATAACCAACAATAAATTTATATAATCCAAAAAACTTATTTGCCATTGAAAATTTAAAACACTGGAACCTGTGGTGGAAGATAGAATCAAAATACAAGAGTTCTAAACACACTACATCACAACTTACTACGTTCTGGACGCGCGTTTCGCTAACCAAGTTAGCATCATCAGCAGATGATATAAACAAAAGGAACTTATCCTATCCGAGAGTATTTATAGGTAAATGTGGTCACACTTGGTTGCACCCGACTGAACCGTTGTCAAGTAAGCAATAGAGGGGACTATAGGGAATAGGCCCTCTGTCTTTATTTAGTACTTTCTTGCCACATTTAACTATTTCTATACTCTCAAATGCATCCAATAATTTTTTATTAACCTAAGATTATTTATCCTTATTTGGTGATTGTTTTCCAAAGTATGTTGTGCAACGTTTGACTTTTCTGTTCTTCCGTATCTTAAATGTGCCATGTGTTTTTTAAAACGAATGCTTATAGAGCGTTTAGTTTGCCCAACATATTTTAGATCGCAGTCATTACAGCTAATTTCATAGATGCCACTCCTCTCCTTCGAGTCGACTTTGTCTTTAGGGTTTCCAAGGAGATTTTTCAAACGTTTTGTGGGCTACTTTAAGACCTACTTTTTAAATACTTTTTCTAGACCTCTCGTATATCTGGGATCATATGGGATTACTATGAACTTATTGGGAGCCTCAGGTCCTTGAAGAGTAGTGGCATCTTTTAACATTTTCTTATGCTTATGTCTATTTACTAATTTATGTACAAAATTATCATTATATCCATTATTTTTAGCTATATTTTTAATCCGATTCATTTTATTGTTAAAACGTTCTTTGATTAATGGAAAATTGACTAACTTGTGAGTTAAGAAATAAAATGCTGCCATTTTGTGTTGACGGCAATGAAGTGAGTCGGATATTATATACCTATCAGTATTAGTAAAGTTCCTATAAATATCAAATTCTAATTTATCGTTATTTTTAATAACCTTTTCTCGACACGTTAGTTAGTTTAATAAATTTTAAAAAATCTGAAAAATACAGGCCATTGGAAAATATAAGGGAGGAAAAAGGTAGTTAAAAGAATGTTCAATGCAGCAAAGAGCTATTACTCTATGTACTGTGTGATCTAGTTATCTTGTCCACATTTTACTTAGAATTCCGAAGCGGTCTTGGGTAGCAGTCACACAGGATCGATCGCCTTCACACGCGTACAACCAAGTGCTGTCGATTAAAAATGCATATTTTAAAAAGGGTTGGCACACTGCACTGATTTCAATCAGCCGTCAATATTTGTCAAGTTTGACATTGACATTTAAATTTCAAACCAAAAAATAAAAAATAATGAAAATAACGTTGTTATTAAAAGTTACAAACAACGTGTTAAAATCAGAAATGTGGAGTTGACAAATTGTCAAATACGATCTAGCGGCCACGGTTCTCATGACAACCGTCGACTAAAAAATAAACATGTTTCAATTTTAAACCGATCGGGTACACTTGGTCCTCCATCGCTCGTAATGGATGCAATGGGACGATTAATTATATTTATCAATTTTTTAAATCGGTTCTAGGCAGATCGAACACGCTTGTACGCGATCGATCTTTGTGACTGTAGCCTTAAAAATAGATAAATATCAAAAGATGTAAGCATTGATACATATTTTTTTATCTTAATATTTTAATGTATACAGGGTGGTACAAGAAAATCAGTACGAAAAAATGTTTTGAAACAGCAAGAAATATTGGGCTTGTTTTATATAACCTGCCATAAGTCAAAATTCAGTTGTATTTGATATGTTTTGTGACCCATCTTTTTCTAATAGGTTATCCTGTATATGAACTTTTATTACCAATAACTCGAAACAATTGGGTTTCATTTAAATAAATATAGCTCGAGTTCGCCACGTTTTTTTATATCACTTAGTACACATAAAAATATTAAGATGTAAAAATATGGGTCAAACCTTACGACTTTCATAACATTTGTTTGCATTTTTGTACTTTAATTTTGATAGTATTGTATCTCATTATCATCAATAAACAACTTACATCAGTTTAAGTATCAAATCAACTTTGACAGGCGTATGATTATGTGTATCATAAAAGCAGTTTTTGGTTGTGACACCCTTAGAATTATTAAGGTGAAATGTGTTTTATAACTGATATTAATTTTTTTTTGCAGCAGGTAAACGGAAGTTCGACGGGGGTCACCAGAATCAAGGGGAGACAAAGCGACGCTTCCAAAGCGGCGGCGGGCAGGGGGGTTGGGGCGGCCAGCCCCTGGCACAGCAGCCCCTGAACGGCGACCAGTGGTACCAAGACTCGTACGGTTCGTGGAGCTAGACAGCGCGCGGCGCGTGTAATTGGCTGGCGAACGTGAGAGCGAGTGTGGGTGCAAGTGGCCGTGCGCTGTCGATGAGGCCGGCTACGACCATTTGGGCGAACGCATTCGATACGAGATCAGATTGAGATGTTTGCGTATTCAATATAAAATCTAAGGTTTTTTGGATTTCCGTAGTTAACTCCGGAATACTAGTTTTTTTTTAATTTTTAGAACTAAAACGTATATAGGTTTCTCACAGGATACTAAATAAAATTAACTTTTTTTGTTTAAACCAATCACAAACTATTTCAGTTTGTTTAAATTGTTAATTTACGACGAACCTCTTACATTTTGCATCTTTTAAATTCTTTAGTATTTACTTAAATATGTCAGTAGTAATGTGATGCGTATAATTCCAGAAAACTATTAGATATACTCTTTTTTTAAGTTTATAAAATTTTTGTTATACTTAGAGCGGTAAGCTTTGATCTTTAGGAAAATGTTTTAAAATGCTCAATCAAACGATATCATTTATATATATATATATATATATATATATATATATATATATATATATATATATATATATATATATATATATATATAAAAAAGTTGATACATTTAAAAAAAAATTCATTTCAAAAATTAAACGAAAAATTTAAATGCTTTACGTTTCGCCCGAATTGGTCTATGGTGTCTCGGATTCCAGGCCACCAAAGTCGCGGTGTCCCCAACTGCTATTAATAATTATTAATATAACAATTTCAAAGAAAAATTGCCTTATCTGCATTCATTTCTAATTGTATTTTGTAAAATTTTGTTATTTTTGCGGTTCCAAATTTGTTATATAACCTGTTTAGTTGCCTACTATTAAATTGTATGAGTTGAATTATGTTTTCTTATTCTCTGTTTAAATGCTCCATTCGAGCCTGCGTTATCGACCAAGATTTTTATTCTTGGCGTTTGTTTTTATTACTTAAATTTGCTTATATTCGAATCTTCTTTTTAAACCTATCTATAGACTGGATATTACGCATTTGAGTGAAATGATGGATTAAAAAATTTTAATCTTCTAAGTAATTGGTGGAATTTAAGTATATTTTTCGTTTATACACCAATATGTACCACAATTTCTTAACCTTCAATTATTTTCAGTTAAAAAATGCCTAAAGATTTTCTTTAGAAACATACCTCATGAAAATTCGAACCTTTTTAAGCATATTATATCTCCATGGTTTTCGATCAAAATTCATGTTCATTTGCTCGAATTCGTAGTACTCTAACTATAGTGTTGAATGTGCTGTTGTATGTTGAATTGGTTCCTGCCTAGAACAGATTTCAATCTAATAATAAGTTACATAGCAGTGAAAGTGATTCATATAATTAGATATGTGTAGGTGAATGGGAATTGTTGTGAAGATTCGGATGACGTTGCTAATTTATGTAAGTCGTTAAATTTTGTTTAGGTTTATTAAAAATAGCCAAATTTTGTAGTTTATCTAGTTTTAGAGAAAAATGTTATTTTCGTTAAGTCGATCATTTAAAAAATGACGATTAGGCTGGCATAAGTTAGCAGCGTAGGGCATTATAAACAATATTTAAATCATAGTGGGATTGACACTCGATTTGCAGAATAGTGCGAGTGATTTTTTTATTATGTATAATATGATTATATATTTTATCTTTGGTAATGCATTTTTGCATTGTGATGATTGTATTTTAGCAGTAATTCTAAGGAGTCGAATGACATATACTTCTGTTTCTCCCCCAGCACTTCAAATACAAAAACACTTGAACAATTTGCGATACCCCCTCCCGTAAACGATTAGAAAAATCAGACGTGGCCCGGAATTTCAAAATAATATTACAGCTAAAACATTCATTGATTGCAATTTTAGTTACTATTTGTTTATTTTAATATTAATATTTTTATATTTTGGTTTGTATTGTCCGTATGTTACTGCTTTTATTACTTTTCGCTTCCTGGCATTTGTCCCTCTCAGTTTTAAATATTTTATTGGTAAACTTTTTCATGTCTTATTCTAATTAATAATTTTTCGTTTTAGTGTGATGTAGCTAATAATAATTATGTTCTTTGACTATTATCATAGAGTTGTACGCCTACATAGTAACACTTTTTTTTTGCAATTTTACTACAAACACAAACCATACTACTGTGGCAAAGGCATTGGGCGATTTTATTATGCCGCCCTGTATATGTAGTTTCTTGGTAATTTTAGTCGGAGTCAGCGACTCTGCACTGCATTGTTATTCAATAACGTCTATCAATAATTGACAAGATGACTGATGATTTAATATGTCTCAATAAACAGTTGTATGTGTATTACAATTTTTAACTAGTGTTTTATTGTTGGTCCTTTTCCTTGTTTTGTTTAATTATTATTAAATATTTATATTAAAATTAAGTATTTTAAGTTGAACTGAAACAATTACTACCATTAGCTACGGTGCTGTTTGACAAATTTAAACCCAAATTCTGCAAAATTTTGCTACCAGATTGAACAGCAGTGGTGCGTGATATTCCTGAATCTAATAAACCTAAGATGGCCTTTATTATTTTGTTGGCCATGTTTACTTTTTGAAAATGAAAAAGGTCTCTGGAATAAAACTGGTTTTTCCGATTTAAACAATTTTCATAAAGCTGTAAAAAGACACATTATGTCCAAAGCGTATTTACAGGCCGTCATAAAAGAAAAAGTCTTCGGCAAAACCAGAATTGAACAAGCCCTTAATAAACAGTTGAAAATTAGTCACCGCCAACACAATGAACTAGTCGATAAAAATAGGCAAATATTAAGAAGACTTATCGATGCTGCTTGTTTTCTCGGACATCACCCAATTCGTTCGATTTAGAGGTCATGACGAAACAAGGGTTTCTTCAAATAGAGGAAATTTTCAAGATTTACTTAGTTTAATGGCTAAATATGATGATTGCTTAAAAAATCATTTAGAGCATTCTAGCGTTTTTCGCGGAACGACGAATCGAATCCATAATGATTTAATTTCCGCTGTTAACCATTAATCTAAAAAAAATTAAGCAGGAGATTGGCGAGGCGTGGTTCATTGCTATTGTTCTGAACGAAACAACTGATATCACTAATTTTAGCCAATTATCTATAGTAATATGCTACGTTAAAACAGACGGAATTATTCAAGAGCGATTTTTAGTTTTTAAGAATGTGTCCGAAAATCGTACAGCAGATGCCTTATATACCGTAGTTTATAACGTTACTAAAGAAATTAAAAAAGAGAAAAAATTAGTTGCTCAAAGCTATGATGGAGCTGCAGTGATTGCAGGACAAGTGCTGTGTTAGTCCATTGTTGTGCTCATAAATTAAATTTAGTTTTATCCCAGTCAATCAATCACATTAAAGAGTGTAAAGTATTACTTTACTTAGCAAGTGTGGATGGCTGCTTTTTTTTCCAAGTCAACAAAACATCACAAGCTTTGGACTCCATTGTCCACAAACGATTGCCCAAAGTAGCTCCTACTAGGTGGAACTATAATGGAAGACTTGTGTTAACCGTATCTGAAAATCGTGAATCACTGATTGAACTATTTGAGAATATAATAGAAAATAACGAAACGTGGGACTCAGAAGCAATAAATAGTTCGAGGGGGTTTTTGGACTGTTTGAAACGAGATTTTAATTTTAATTATTTGTTGAACATGTTTTCAGAAATATTTCCATTCTCGGACACTGTTTTTAATATATTACAAACTAAAACAAAAGATTCTGTTTTTGCCTAAAAAAAGTGATGATTTTAAGTCCATGTTAAGCCAAAAAAGAGATTACTTTGGAGAAAACGATGACGTTAAATGTAGAGCCACAAGCCAAGCGTCTTCGAACAGACAAGGTGGGAGATGTTCAAACATCATACAGGCGCCTTTTTTATGAAATAATCGATCAAATTCAGCAATAAATAAACTATAGATTTAACGGTTTAAATGATTTTAAATTCTTCGAGCTCTGCAATTTTGATGCATTTAAAGGAAAAACTTTTCCAGAAGATGCGTTTAAATCTCTTCCTTTTCATTATGGCCAGTTCTTCGACCGAGTGTTTCAGCGATCTGAACTAAAAGTGATTTACGAAACTGATGACATTAGCGCAAAAAATAACGCTAGGCAACTAATGTAATTTTTAAGACAAGGAGCTGGAAGATGCCTACACCGAAGTGTCAAGATTGTGTGAATTAGTATCGACAACACCTGCCACAAGTAGAACGCAATTTTTCAACACTTAAACGTATAAAAAATTTCGTGAAAAATTCAACGGGGCAGGAGCATCGACGTTTTTATGATGACGTCATTGACGAATTTGCAAAAAATGATCGAGGAATCGAATTACATTACAAATAGATAAGTTTCTAAAAATTGCTTCTCTTTCTTAAAATATCACAGCACGCCCCTGAATTATTCCCTCACATTATGGAAGGTTTCAGGGTTTATTCCTGTACACACGTCGATAATACGTTCACGCAGTTCGTCTAGGGATTCCAGAGCCATTTTTAAAACTTGAGATTTTACATAACTCTATAGAAAATAATCGAGTTGTAAGATTTGACGAATGAGCTGGCCACTCTGTCGGACCTGGGCGACCAATCGATCTATCCGGATAGGTAGCATCTAAGTAATTTCTAATGTCTTTAAAATAATGTAGTGGGACACCGTCCTGTTGAAACGTAATGCCAAAGTGGAACTCGCGTAGGTTTTAAGAAACAACATCATCAATAAGTGTAGTGATGGTATCCTGCAGCATTCTAAGATATGTGGGACCGTTTACATTTCGTTCCAAAAACATGGGACATGATATCAGCCAAAATACCCGCCCAAACATTTATTTTTTGAGGAAACTGGGTATGTTCTTCGCGAAACATGGGGATTTTAATCACTAATATCTACAATTTTGTGTGTTGGCTTTTCCATGCAGAAAAAAAGGTGCTCTCATCACTAAAACAAATGTGGGGTAGATAATAAAGATGTACTTCGATTAATTAGTTGACATGTCTCATTTTATAAGTATGAAATTTAATATATTTTAAAATGATATTAGCGGACGAATGCGAATATTGCATGCCTCAGCTACTTGCTTAATATATTGTCTATGATTTACGATTATTTTAGCTACGACCTGAACTTTCACGTTTTCGCTAATTTTGGCCCTCCCAGATCTTAGGGCATCTTTTACTGTCCCTGTTACTTGAAATTTTGGCCGTCCCGGAAAGCGTTCATTGAGTCCGAACTACAGCGTGATGCTGTAGTCCGGTTAGCCTCGCCAAAGATGATAACTGCTTCGATTTTATCTTCTACCGAACGAGCTATTTCGATTAAATGATATGTTTGGAAACTTTTACAATACTTGAAAAGCACGTTTCAAAATTTCAAATATTAGAAAATAAAGGCAACGACAATGAATTATTGCATTTGGTGAAAACAAGTGCAGCACACAACCACGTATCAGAAAATCAAATTTAAAATTGTTATTGCTCATCATTTGAGAATTGCTGAATCAAATGCTTTCAAAATCAAGAGTTGAATTAAGAATAAAAATACCTTTAAAACGATGTATCACTCGACCCCCCTTTCCATAAAAAAAGTTTCGAAACTGCGCCCAGCGGTCTTCTTAACATTTGAAGCTGTTTTTTTTTCAAAAAAAAAATGGAGAATTTGCTCATACTACCTTTCAAAGTTTCGTTGCAATATACCGAGCAGTTCAAAACTTAGACCGTGGGCGACGGACTTTATGTCCTGTCTGTATAAATATGTATATAATTCAAGATCAAAACAATAAATACAAAGTAAAGAAATAATATATTAAAAGCAATACAATTTTGAACAGTAAATAAAGAAAATAGATATATACGCAGATGTCAAATATTCAACAACAAATTACAATCTTTAATAGGGTTAGTAAAAAAACTATAGGTATTACAAAAATTAATAGTTTAACTTACAAAAAATATATTAAAAGAAAAAAGAAGTTTCAATGGCCCCAACACATTAAGAGCCCAATTGCTACTCTCTTAGTTGTAATAATTTATTAATTTAGAAAACAAAAAAACACCATAAGTATAAGCACGTGGTCAACAAACCGTGCGAACTAGGCCATTACCTCATTTATTCAGCGAGAGAGAGGCGTGGCAAAAAACAAGAAATAAAAAAATATGAAAGTAAGCGCCACCAGCTTGCTGACTGCCCAAATTGGAATGCCCCCTAATTCTATAGGTATTTACTTGTTCCCCGCCGGTACTGAGTCAAATAAGTAAAAAATAATATTTTATTTCATCTGGAAAATTTTATTTATGTACTAAGTATTTTGATCTCTAATACCACAAGTATAATGGCTTACTTTTTAGCTCTATTTATACGAGTTTCATTGTAAAAGTCAAGTTTAACAAAAAGCGACTACTGGTTCCACTGCATATTTTGTAACATCATTGACAATCATTGTATAATAGCATGTCTTATTATACATTATTAATGTACATACTTTTTCTTCCTGACAGAATGGAGAACGCATTAGCGAAAACATACTGTTCAATATAACATCGTGTAAACCGTTAAAAATGGCGCTATTCCGCTATTTTTAACATTTGTTCAATATGCTTCGGTAACATCTTGAATATCCCCTGAAAATTTCATCTAAATTGGTCAAACCATCGCGAAGTAATCGATCCAAAAAACATTAGATCGAATTGATAACATCTTTCTTTTTTGAAGTCGGTTAAAGAGTGCCATGAGCTAATTAAAACAAAAAAAATAACAATCAAAATATGGCCAGTTTAAGATTAGGTTAGGTTAGGTTAGTATTCTTACAATTTGAGAATCAACGGTTACCAATTCGGTGTAGGCTCGTGTCAGTACCAAGGTTACGTGTCGGTAGCACAAAGTCGGTGTCCAGAATATCGGCCGATGCCGAAAGGAGCACCAAAAAGCTAACTATATGCTGAATCATTATACAAAAATGGTCCAGAAGAACTTGGTGTCCGTACCTAAGAACCCTATATAAGGGTTGATGCGCTATTAAAAAAAAACCATGGCGGTCTGACTAAATCTTCAACAGCGCAAACTCTCTGTTTTAGAGAAATTCCTCGACCAGTGTTCACCAATCAATATTGAATACCAAAATCAAAAAGACCGAGGAACTTAAATGGATATTGAGGAGAAATCTCTTACACAGATTTCCAAGATAAACTTGGATTTACTTCCCCAAGTTCGATCTGAAGCCCTATCCACCTTTACAGGTGATCAAATAATGGTCTTGCTAAAAAGTAGCTAGTGATGTCATGAGACGAGAGCAGGGCACTTATTTCGTCGCGTGACACGAGAGAAACGTGTCCTCGTATCTCGCCAAGAATGCCTTTGACTGGCTCGAGAGAGACTCTCTCGTGATATAAAAATCAGAACACTACGTAATTTGTTAACAGACTATAAAATTTTAACAATAAACACATTATATTATATTTTGCAATGAGAGGGTAATTTTTAATGATCTAAAAACTGTAAGGTTAAACCATAAATCAAAAATTTATTAGTTCTTAAAATAATTTTGTTTAAGGATTTTTAGATTTAATTTAGAACATTCCTCAGTTTTTTTATCACATTTATTAGCCTTTTGTCCTTACTGCTCTTGAGAATGAACTTTACTCTCCCTTAGGAAAGGCCCAATAAACCACTTCAAAAACTTGCCGTTGTTGCCACAAGGAAGGGGGGCATATTAAAAATAAAAGTGTGTTTTCACAAAAATATATTTGTTTTTAATCACCTGATCAACGTATCATTTAATGTATATTTAAATTATTTTTACGCTGTTCCTTTAAAATAACACCTAATAAAGTTTTAAGGAGGCCGAGCGCAGGACACTAAGTTTTTTAAATAAATCTTATGTAATGTAGCTTTGATGTTGTGTTGTTGTCGAGTCCTTTGCGGATGGAATAATGCGATGAGTTTTTATTCCGACTGTACATCCGTTCACCACTCTTGTTCTGAAAAGAACAATTTTTATGACATGTCTAAATCGCGTTTGGCATTTTCAAATATTTCTTTTTTGCGTTTGAATGGAGTCAGTCTCCATTCGGACTGATATATACACAAAAAGAAACATATAAAAATAGGCGGGCATAAACAATTGTAGAAGCTATAAATTAGACTACACACAGTTCTTAAAAAAAATGTTTTCTTAAAACTTAAAATTACAAACCTAATGGTGCTAGAACATTATACGCAATGATCTAGTAGCTCATTTATTTAAGACTACAGCAACATACATAAAAAACTATTTAACCCATATAGGGGTGGCTCGTCAATTCCCGCCCCCCAGCAATATTTTAGGTGAGACAGTTTGCTGGGATTTTTTTGTTCAAATTTGTTGGCCTTCTTAGTCATAGTTTTTTTGCCAACAATTCGGCTAACTATTTATCGCCATTCGTTTAGATTCTAACCCATTCAACATACATCATCCTTAGGATGACATGTGACGTGTGGGAAGGTTTATTTTTTTGTCTTGGTTGAGAAGTTTTATATTGTCACATCTAACAGAATGTAAGCAAAGCTGAATTAAACTCTCACTGCACTTTATTAATAGAATGAGGAATTTACTCAATTGGTTAGATAAGTTACATTATAATTTAGGTTTTATGTGGTTATTTCAATACTTTAACTTTATTCTATCTTTATATTAAAATAATATGAATTTATAAAAAAATAAAGGCAGATATTAAAAAAATAGCAACAAACAGAAAAGAAAGCTTTAACATAATGCAGCTAAATGTGAGGAGGTAATCTTTGATAGCGTCCTTTGATTCTTGCCAGGTGTTTCACAATATAACAAAAAAATTCTAGCTAGTAAGATTGAGTCATTCGTCAGAATTCAGTGCGGGAGGGGGTCAGTTAAACCCCAGGAAAATTAGGAAGAAGCAAGTCTATATATATAAAATATTTTTAGGGTTTCAGGGAGCGGCCGGTTTAAACGGTCAAACCTCAAAAAACAATGCATAAACCTCCCTGGCTACATGCCTGGATGTATCCACTATTCTTCAACCTCTTTTATACATTGATCTCGATTGCATTTGTGGGATCTTTTTTAGTTTCCTTTCGCTGCGCATGCAGGGGAGGGTAATGTGTTTAACATTACCCTCTTGTATGTATCCATTGTTTGTTTTCACCATAGACATAACTATGTCTATGATTTTCACCTACAGGCCAATCGCCTATGTTTGCTTTAAAATATACCAAAATGGAAGTAATGCATCTTCATAGCAAATTCATGTGTTTGTTATTGAAATTACAAAAAAAAATTAAATAAAAGTTGTGGTATATGAGAAAAGCTGCCATATAGAAATATTTTAATAGAATAGAGTATCTATTCGAAAGCGAGAAGGAAAGCTTCGAAAATCCAAATGTGATTTTGGAAAAACGTCAGCAAAACTGTTCAGAACTACAGTAGTGAACGGATGGACACCCGGAATGAAAACACATCATATATATATATATATATATATATATATATATATATATATATATATATATATATATATATATATATATATATATATATATATATATATATATATATATATATATATATATATATATATATATATATATATATATATATATATATATATATATATATATATATATATATATATATATATATATATATATATATATATGGGGTTGGGGCTTAAAAATCCCAGAACCAGTTTTACATAAACTAAAATAAAATGAGTAGTACATAGTAAGCGCCAACTCCATATAAAAATATAAATTTTATAAAGATCAATAACTAATTGGTCAAAATTAAATTTGGGATTAAGATGTCTATAAATGCCACTAAAATTTATAACCCGGAAGAACAGTCAACAATATAGATAAATAAATAAAAACACATGTATAACTGTTTTTTATTAAGCTACAATTATTAGGGCAATTAGTGATTTTCGAAAATTCAATAATTTAATTGAATGATTTATCCGATCGAAGATCCTTAAAGAATTTTTTGCAGCTTTGCAAAATATTTTGTTTGCAACAACTTACTAATTGTATTAATGCATTTTAATATTTTATAACAAATAACTCTTTTGAACAAAAAAAAATTTCATAAAGCATCATATACATCTCCTACGTGAAATCTTAGAGGCTTCTATCCTACTCTCCCATCTAGTGTCAATTAATGATTTCAAAGTTAATCCTAGAACACGTTTTAAAAGTATTGTCCATCGAAAAGTGGATCCCTAAAAAAATAAATATATTTTTTGGACATATTGAAGAAATTAATGGCTTTCAAGGATACCACTAGATTAGAGGGTGCTTACTGCACGGAAGGTATATTGTACTTATCTCTCGTCATATTGGACCCGTTGTAATATCCCTGTCTTCTGATATCTTGCTAATTTAAACCTATTTCATTAAGTTTTTAATTATAATTTCAAACATTTGTTTTCCTGTGGATCTTTCAAATGGAAGAAAGACCAGAAAGCTTTTATTAATTTTTATTTCATTCGGATTGGAATCCGATTTATTGATTGAAACATATCTGGTTACAAGAGTCATTTGGTCTACTTTACTAATATCAGGAATGCAATCTAAAATTATGGAGTAATATTATCTTTTTTTATTTCATTAATAATAAGGGCTTTTACAATTTGATACATTTATTCTATTATTTCGTTTTGTATATTTTTCCCGAGATAGTGAGCTTTAGTCTCCTCTTTTTTAACCATTCTACGCATGTGTTCTTCCATTATTGAATCAAATTCGGATAATAGCTTAACTATTTTTAAAAAGTTGTCGTTATTATGCTCAAACAACTTATCTTTTGTACCTTGAAAAGCAATACCTACAACTTTTAGCAAACTATTTAATGATTGCTACAATTCTTAAAAGCACCAATGGTTTGTTTCAGCATTAATAATTTTGTATGTAACCGCATCTATAGTACTACAACACACTGATTTCCTTCTACTTCTAATTCTAACCAGGATTTATGAGCTTGAATATAATTTTTGGAGGAAATTTCGTAGGCTTTTAAAGTGTTATGAAGGTGCTTTCAAATTTTAAAACCCTCTTTTGAAAGAGAATAGATAACACAGTCTAAAATTTTGCAGCACTATACTCTGTTTTTAGAAATCGAGTACATTAGCCAGTTTCTAGCAACTTGCTCTCCATTGCTTCTATAGTAATTTGAGCTAAATTTTCGGCCAGGGTCGTCAGAAGAAAATTTATAATTATACAATGGTTTAGTTGGACCTTGTTCAAAAAACATCTTTCAGTATCTACTAAAATTGTTGACCACAATGCGGGATCTGTGTTTAAACTTTGTATAGCGCCTTCGCTGGTTTCCATAAGTGCCAGGCTGGGGCTTTCATCTGGTGGCGGAGAGGTGCCAATTTTCGTTTGTTTAGGAATATCGGCCATTTGTTGATCATCAACATTCCCTGACGATTCTGTGTTCTTGTTTGTAGCCGAAACTGATGGTAGATCAGCGGAGTAGTCATTTTTTTGGTACTAGCAATAACAGACGTACCCTGTAAACATTTCTTCAAAACAACAGCTTGTTTGTGCCTTTAGGCCTCCTTTTTCTGCCTTCGCCCTTTGTACTGGTAACCAGACGGTTTTCTTTGTCCGCCAGCGTCAAACATTCTGAATAGAGAGATCTCAAATTACACGATGTAAAATATTTGTTATTTATGTAACAACTATGTAAAGAACGGTTTTCTAATATGAGTTCGGGAGTTTCGTACCGAACGAAGCGATGCACGAATAAATCCGAAAGAAATGTGGGCAAGTCATAAGTTTCATACAACTTTTTTTTCTACAACCGCAATTTAATTTAAAAAAGCATGCTGGCTTTACTTTTTAATTTTCTATCACAATATAAGCAGAAAATCTATTCTGTTTATTGTAAACTTAAGACATAAATCTAATTTCTCTTACCTAAGTATTTTTTAGTTGCTTCATTCCGTCGATGCGTAAAACATTCATTAAGCAATCGATACGGTGCCAGCGGTATCGAAGGTATAATTTGTGTTGTACCGGGTGGCCAACTAAGAATGGACGCCGGCTATAATTTGGTAACCGTTTATCGTACAACTTGGGAAAAAAAATTAATAGGTAAACCGGCCATAAGAAATCACTGGAAATTATTTTCGAATTTAAAGTCTGGTCGCTAGGGGGCGTAACTGTTACGATCAATCAGCAAATACCGTTTATTTCAAAAATATGCAGGTAAAGATATATTTTTAATTCAGCTATCGTAAAAACTAAAAAATAAGTAATTTTTTTGCTTAAGGTACTTCGCTCTATCGCATAAAATATAGTGGTGGGGGAACGTGAAAAATTTTTTTATGTAAATGCTAATAACTCCGGCATAACTTAACGGAATTAAATAAACTAAATATCATTTAAAAGAGCTGGAGATATCAATAAAATAGTTAAAATTAGGCCACCGGCGCACCGCGACAACACTATATCTCCGAAACTCGAACTGATAGAGCTTTTGCGTTATAATATGCTCAAAAGAAAATGTCAGAAATTATATTTCCAGTTATCCAATTATATCGAACCAAATGCAAAATAACACGATAATTAACAGCATTAAGTGTTAATGTGAATTCGGTGCCTAACTTTATTATTCTTTTTTTCCCACGAAATGCTCTATACACATGGAGAGTTATTTCACATGATCGGAATTTATTTTGAAACCATGAGAAATGCTACAATTGCTGCCAGGATATATGTACTGCAATATCCTGATAGACGCCACCCCAGTAAAAAAGTTTTTCTTCGAGTTATACATCGTTTGCGAACAACTGGATCCATTTATCTTTCTCATAATTGTGCCACCGAGAGGTCGCACCGAACAGAATGTCATTAATGTTTTAGCTTATGTGGAGTTTAATCCTCACGTAAGCACTAGAGCTGTTGCCCGAGACCTAGGACTACCTCGAATTACTGTCCAAAATATTCTCAAGGAACATATGTAAGCAATAATTATTATGACTTTGAATCCTATAAATTACACAGGATTTCTGGAAAAAACGCCCAATCTCACATTTTAATATATTTTTTTTTATTATACGGGATAACTCCGGAAGACAAGTGTCAACTTTTTTAATGACAATATATATTTATTATTAGATATTTAGAAGTGTTTCGTTTTCCTGATTAAAATATATTTCTTGTATCTTCATCCAAAAGAATTATCAAGAAAATCCAAAATGGGGTCTGCTTCGTTTTCATTGGGCTACCCTGTATAGGATAGAACGTTAGGAATATCAATTTACCATGTCGATTTTGGATACCTTTCCCACAAAAAATAATTATATTCTGTTCAATCAATTGTGTCTGGCTTATTTCAGATTACACCCATATCACTTAGTCCTGCACCAGACACTGACTGTTGAAGATTTCAATCGAAGACTGGATTATTGCAATTGGATTTTGGGTATGATGGTAGTCGGCGTATTCTTTCACGCATATTGTGGACAGATGAGGCCACTTTTCATCGCAATGGGGGTGTAAATCTTCATAATCTTCATTATTGGTCCAGAACTAATCCGCACTGGATACAATAAGTTGAACATCAAGGTCATTGGTCTGTAAATGTTTAGGCATGATATTTCAGCATGACGGTTGTCCAGCTTACTTTGCGATGAATGTGCGGGAGTTTTTAGATAACAACTACCGTGGTAGATGGATAGGACGGGACAGTATATTTCCATGGCCAGCAAGATCGCCGGATTTAACTGGATTTTTATTTGTGGGGTCAAGTAAAAGATATAATCTTTGCAACTAGACCCACTACAAGGGATGATATGATTGTCCGAATAAGAGACTGCATGTGAACACTTTCCATGGCAGAAGTAGAGACCGCAGTTTGATCTACTCAAGGTACGACAATTTGAACATTTGGGACGCCATTAAACGTCAATGTGACCCAGCATTAGTTTATTATAATTATTTTTACCTTTCGAGAAATAATAGTTTATCTGTTGATATTATATCAGTTATCACAGTTATATTTAGTTTCAACATTTTTGTACCACAACTTAAAAAATTTTTAAGTTTCGTTTTTGTAGGTTAGTTTTTACGTAAACAGAAAACTGACGCTCCATTGTGATCCACGGGTTAACGTTGGTTCATTTACTAAGCCTCAGCCTCGTGCAAAACTATACAATAATAAAAATGAAGAAGACGTGATAAATGTGTTGGCGTATGTTGAAGCAGAAACTACAATTTCGTGTAAAGAAATTGAAGAGAATGTGGGAGTTCCAAAAACTCAAGCACAGCTCTTCAAAAAACAAAATTTTAAACCATATAAATTCAAATTAGTACATAATTTACTCTTAGGTGACGCGCAACGACGTATGATTTTCTGTGAGCGGTATCCAAACAAGTGTAATAATGACCCTAATTTTTATAGGAAAGTTATATGGTCGGATGAGGCCTAAATAATTAGTGCGGAAATTTTAAACAGGCACAATTATAGATATTGGTCACAAGAAAACCAACATCGGCAGGCTAGATTTGGATTTAGTATTTCATGTTTTATTTCAGGGTCTAAAACAAAGTATCACATATTTGAACTGGATACAAACAGATATTTTGAACTACTTGAACTTATTTTAACCCAATTATTAGATGACGTGCCATTAGGCAGTCCAACAAAACAGCTGCTTGTCCTACGATAGCTATTTGACCAATTTATTGTGGGACTTATCAAACCAATATTTAAGTCTCATTGGCTAAATCAGTTTGTTTGTTCTACGACAACCCAAAAATGACAGTGAAAGATCGTTGAAGTGAATACGGCAGAATTTGGAATTAAATTTCTGCAATAAATGGATTGGAACACACTGTCCTGCAAGGTGGCCCGCAAAATCCACCAATTCTGTTCTCGATTTCTTCTTGTAAGGATATATAGAAAATAAAATATACCGGGCTAGACATAAGACATTAGATGATTTACGTAATACTACACAGAGTATTTCAAGATTTGGAAGCACGGTCCGTAATAATTTTAAATGCCTTACGCAGAATAATTTGAAATCAATTTGAGCAATATCTCTAAAATGCTACCAGTAGTTTATTACTAACGTATGTAACAACAGTTTTGGGACAAATTTCGTTATTAATGTTTTGGAAATAAACGCGATTTAATCTAGTTACCATTGCTGCTGGTTGCATCATGGGGGCCTTGCCAACTTGAGCGTTGACAGTGACTCCGAAAGAGTATTTATAACTTAGTTGGCCGAGTGCCAAAAGCGTTGTTAACATGTTTCGAGGTGCGAATATTTCCCGCACTACAATTTATCGGACAATAATAGAATTTGAGGAAGGAATTCCCCGTTTAAGTTTACCTAAAGGTGGTAGGCCGCGGTCGGAGGCAAGCGTGGAAAGGCTTAAACGAAATGCAAAAGAACGTGTTGGTGTGTCTACAAGAAGATTGGGAAGGCAGTTTCGTGTCTCGCATGTGACAGCTAGCCGTGAAATGACGAGAAATGGGTTGTCTTTTATAAAGAGAAGAAAATCTCCGAAATACTCAGCCGCACAATTAGAACGAATTCCGCGGTGTTGCCGAGCATTAGGACTGCGGCACTTTTCAAATAACAGGATGGTGATTATGGGTGATAAAAAATATTTCCGAAATAAAATGTAATGATGGTTTTTATACCGACAATTTTAATACCGCCCTGGACCACATTAAAGACAAAGCAAAAGCTAAATTTGCGGACAAAATTCTTTTATGGTGCGCTATTTCCTCAGCTAGTGTATCGCAATCTTATGTGGAATATGCTAGGGGAGAGTTGGTGACTGCAAATGTTTATACACAAAGATGTTTGCCGAAATTGTTGCGTTTTATAAACGGACATCACAATAATGATGATTTCATATTCTGACTTAGCTTTTTGTCATTATACCAGGGAAACTCGAGAGTGGTTGCATGCCAACAACATTCCCTTTGTACCAAAAGATGACAATCCATCCAACGTCCCCCAAGCAAGACCGATTGAGGAATTTTGAGCTCTACTGAGTAGAAAAGTCTATATAACAATGGGTGGGAAGCGGAAAATAAAGAACAATTGCGCAGGATTTTTCAATTTTTCAAAAATGCGGGAAATTGGCGTGGGCGTCATCCAGAGTCTATGAAACATGTATCTATAAAACTACGTATAATTAAACAACCTGGACCGTTAACTGCACTGTAATTTGTTTTTATCTTTAGGAAATAATGTGAAAGTTACCTACTAAAACCAATAAATAAAATTCAATTTTGAAATAAATGTGAATATTTTAATTTTGACCCAAAACTTTTGTTACATACGTTATATTCCTTGTCGGCAAATATTTGCACATTTATCTGATAATAGGCTACAATTTTTGGTTTCACTGTACGTATCAATCTGTATAATTCTTCATGTAGTTTCACGAAACATGTAATGATAATTTTGAATGTAGAATTTCGTCCTTTCGCAAATAGCAAAGAAGGTTGCTATTTGCATCCTTAGTTACGTATTTGTAAATTTAAATTGTTATACGTATATAGGATACATTCCCAAAATTCACAAGTTCCACTTTTCGGCACGAAAAAAAATCGTGTAGAAAAGTAACTTTTCAGGACAACTAGCAATGAAAAGTAGATTTTCCGCCTGATTTGTTAAATTAATGAATATCATATCTAGAACACTCAATAAGGTGAAATACTTGCAAATTAAGTTTTTTTTTTGTAAGAAGTTTAATATTTTTTGTATTTACAGTATATTATTATTGAACTCAAACCTAATTGACGTTTATCTGAGGACTATATCGATCGTAGGTCACCTTCGCGTCGTTCGGTGAACTGCCGTCGCGTGCGGATAAGTACCACTTTCCGCACTTGTCAGGTAAATAACTATTACAGCATCATCAGTTTCACAAAAAAGTAGCACCATGTAGCGAAAACCGCAACCCTGTGTTTTCGCTGATAAAGCTACTACTTTATAAAAACAGCGAAAATAGGACACCCAGTACAGGGTGTACAATTTATATTTGTGCGGGGTATCTACATTATTAATAGAGATGGAGGAATGCGGTTTGCTTAATACTGTGCTACTTTTTTGTTAAATGAGAGATAGTACCAAATCAATAGTCCAAATCTATGTCCTCACATGTTGTGTTATTTCTTAAAAAAAGTTTAATATAAAAATGTGTCGGATAATTTCTTCGCTACACGATGACAAACTCTGATTATGAGAACGAAGTTTCGTCTCCGGGGTACCATCAATTACTTCATTTTATTAAATACGGACCTGGATTTTTTAGTTCATTTTTTGAAGCTTATAATCTCCTAAATACACATATATCACACCCAAAAAATGTATAATAAAGCAAATTGCTATAAGGAGTAATGTGTTAGAGAGAGATGGGTATTCCTTACTCTTTGTAGGTGTGTTTAAGAAACTAACAACATTTTTGGGCAAGCTTCAAAAAAATTAAATAAAAAACAGGGCCGTATCTAAAAGAAATGAAGTTGATAATGGTGCCCTGAAATCGAAACGTCGCACTCATAATCTGATAATTTTTGTATTAGACTTTTTTTATAAAATTGTACCTTTTTGAGTTATGTGAGAAAATAGAATTGTGCTACTTTTACAAATTGCTGTGTATATCGAAAACTAAGAGACCTGTGAAAATTGTGTTTGTGCCATAATTCGTTTCACAAAAAAGTAGCATAGTATTGTGAAAATCGCATTATTCGATTTTTATTATTAACGGAATTAGGTACCTAGTAAAAGTATCGAAAATTGGATTTCATGTACAATGTGTAAAGTATTACATAAATAAAACATAAATATTTACCCTACCTAAAAGATAGAAAATGTTTGAGTCGATAAGACAAAACGGAGACAAATAAAAATAAATAATATATAGAGACAATTAAATGTAACAAAGCAGACGTTAATTTTATACAATATTTAAGAAAGAAGGTAATTTCCAAGCCCTAAAACGACGTTAATTTTATTACGAGTAAACCACGTCTTAAACAGACTACTCGGTAAAAAAATGTTTAGTTCTATTCTATAAATTCTTATCGGTAAAAAAGTATGGTGGATTTAGTAATTAATTTTAAATTTATAATAATTAAAGAAAATTATAAATCAAACTACCAAATATTTTAATATAAACTTTAAAAAGAGCTTATCAGATCACGTATTAGTAAGAATAATGTCAACGCATAACAACATCGCCCGTATATATAGGAAACAAACAAGTCAATGCAATTCATGGTGTTTCTTCCGATTCCTATTGCAAACAAGTAAGAAGTTTACGTTCATGAATATTATTTAATTACACCTACGACCCTTTTAGGTTTTAGGCAAAATTGGTAAATACAACATGTAAATTGAATACAAGTTGTGGAAAAAAAATTAAGTATACATTTTGCTTAATTAGGTATTTAACTTATCAATATTCTGGTATATTCACAGCCAAAATGCCGCCCCCCAGATTTGCCGCCCCGGAAAAATACCCGGATCGACCGCCCCTAGAGCGGGAGCTGCTGATTTTAGACCACAATTTGGGGTTAAAAATTCCTAGTGGTTTAGCCAGCTGGAAAGAGAAATTACTACTTAAAATAAACGCAAAGGTCAATCAATAACTTTATATTGATATCGAGAAGATACTTAAAATTATACCAAATAGGCATAGAGAAATGTTATTAATCAATCAGGGATGAATTATTATATTCCTTAAAGTTATATTTAAATATTAAGGTTTTACCAAAAAGAAAAGTTTTAAATGTAGATATACTGAAATTTAAATATTTAAATTGTCGAGGAACCTCTACTATGAAAACCGTAACGTGTAAATTACAGCTAAGACACACAACATAGGTATATGCGAGAGGTAGGCCGATATCCAGCAGTGGATGAAAAGGCTGTTGATGATGAAGTCTTAAATATAGACCCAAATTTTAAGAAGTAATGTGAAATATAAAAATGTTACCAGATTTACAAATGTACATACATTTTACTAAAGGTAATAAACATTTATCGTAATTTTGAAGGGAAAAGAAAACTTTCAAAATTTAGTTATTTCTCTAGAAGGTAAATTCAAAATATTCTACAAAGGTTAATGTTAGATTATAGCTATATTTTTACCGTTTTACCGAATTTTAACGGGTCAAAATCACTAACAAAGACAGATAATAAAGGACTTAAAATTAGAAAAAACACTAGACTCGGTCTCAGAATCAGGTCTCTTAGAGAAAAATGGAAGATTTCTTTGAATTAGATAATAAAGGTAGTTAACTTGCAATTTAAAGTGAATATACCAACCGTGTCCAAAGTCAGGCCACCAAGAGCATAAAACAGTAAAGTGGTTCATCGGCCATGCACGAAGTGTTCCTAATTAAAAAATTCCGAATCCGACACTTATATCGGCAGGCAGAACCCTGGACATCGAATTCAAGGAATGGACCAGGAGTCTTCACCAAAAAATTGCAAAAGTTATCTTAGGCGATAAAGCTGCTTTTCTCAGGAATCCAAATTTTTATTTTTAAAGATTTGAAAAGTAAAATATTTACACAGAATACATAAAGTAGAAGTATTTGTTCATTGTTCAGAAGTTGTATATTCATTATAGAAAAATTCATCATTGAAGCCTGAACGAGAAAAAACATTTCCTGTAATGGTGGTCACGTGTGAATCTAAGAGTGTCGAAAGTTTTCAACCAGCTATTTATTTACCTGATGTTCTGGCTATTTATCTGTCGGTCTCTTGCTGAATACAATCCCATTAAAGGTTCCCAAGAATTTGAAATTTAAATCTTAAATCGCTGTATGCGAAAACTTTGACTAACAGCTCATATTCTCTAAACACCTGACCTGTCTGTGCAGATTCAAGCCGACAAAAGCGGACGCATAGTTCTCATCAATCGGTTTTATTGAAATACATTTATAACAAAAAAAAACTATTAATAGACAAATAAGAAAATCCTCTTATACCACAAACATGGGTTGCCAGTGGCGGCGTTAAGTTTGTCTTCAAATCGATTTTCTAATGGTGTAGTTAATTGCAATTCATTATTTTAATTCATATGAATAAAGGTGGAATTTTATATTGCATAAGAGAAATCTTTTTGAAAATTGACTGCACTACGTACGCGATCGCGGCATGAATGGTCAAATCTATGATAGAGACATCATTGACGGAATTGTGCAAAATAACCTCAGCAATCTAGAACCAGGAATTAGATTACCTGATGACATCGTGGGTCTACGTAAGCGTGCGAATTTCTCTTAAACATCTAAGGAACGCCGAAGTAGAATGGTTGCTCGGGAGATCAGTTATTGAGAGCTAACCTCCAGTTCACAATGCTGCTGATCTCGAACGTGTTCTTCCGGTATCATGAGATGCTTTAGATCAAATTAAAAATAACAATTTAGCCAAAAACAAACATGGAATAATACGATATCAGTTTGTTTATTTTTAGATTTGTTTTTTTTGTTATTAGTAATAAATAATTACGAAATTGTAGTGGCGGACTCATGATTAAGTAGAAAATTATTATGGGTATTTCGCCACACAAGATACTAATAATATACTTGTAGGCTTGAGTTTTGGGTCCACTGTAAAGTTAACCTAGGAACTAGACTGAAAAATATCTAGCTTTCCGGACGTTTCGGGTGAAAGTAGCCTATACACGTTTTCAGCAACTATTTATACTTTATTTTCTGGTTGCTGAAGACGAATGTAGACTTTCTTCCGAAACATCCGGAAAGCTTTTCAGTCTCGTTCCTCGGGTACCTTTATAGTGGATTCAGAACTCAAGACTACAATTTGGAATTTAAAGGTAATATTATATATTGTTCATATTATTATTAGTATCTTGTATGTCGAAATACCATAATAATTCCCTTCGTAAGTTATTAGTAATAGTTCTAAAAATAAAATTTTTTATGCTGTAATTATATATACATTTTTATTTCATGTCATGTCAGAGCAAAATGTTTAAAAGTGTTTGACAAAAAAACTTTATAGATTTTTACTTCCCTCGTAAAAGAGAGGTATTGTAATCGTGAAAAAAATCACGCTTCGTGATTTTTTCAGATCTTCACGTTTCAGGGTCTCTAGATGCCGAAAAATATGTTTTCTTAATTCCGTCAGTCTGTCTGTCTGTTCGCGGCATAACTAAAAAACTACTTAACCAATTGACTTCAAATTTTGGTCAAAAATAAAGGGGTGACCTGGTAACAGCTTGATAAAAATCCAATATGGCGGCAGAGTGAAATGTTAAAAAAATAGTATTAAAAAAAAACTACTTATCCTATTTATCTCAAATTTTGCAGAAACATGAAGTATTATATTGGAATCAACTGGTAACATTTTGCTACGAATCCAAGATGGGGGAACAAAATGGCGGCTTAATAAAATATTTAAAAATTCGGCCTGAAAAAACTACTTAATGGATTGATTTCAAACTGTGTGCAATAAGTAATTGTGGTATAGGGATCAACTAGTAACTTTGTGATAATAATTCGAGATGATTTATATAGATTACTTAACCATTTTCATAGGGTAGACAATGCTATTTGCCTATATATATGCACGTCACCAACAGTAAGGTTTGATGAATTGTTTTTTGATAAATTTTTTTATATAAAATCTATATATATTTTTTTTTATATAAATCTGTCGCTTATGAGCTCAGTACCTTTTTTTTTAGTTTTATACATTTATTTCAGCAATCGCTCTAAAAACGTATGATATTTTTGGCAGATTTTTTTTCTACTAGCTAGATATATTAGAATAGGATCAAGCTGTATACTATATGCAGCTGTTCTTAACAAAATATATTTGCGTTCTAGAGATAGTCTTGACCCTAATAAAGGGCTATACAAATAATTATCTTTTTGCACTCATTTCTTCCACACTAGAGTTTCCAACTTACGATATTTTGGATTTTCAGACTGGACCAGAAAATAGTTTTTGAGTTCCATTTGCGTCATTTATAGTTCGATAAAGAAACATACTATAGGCAATTAAATTTCCAATGACATAAAGCGCTTCATCCCGCACCATTTCACATCTCTACTCAATGTTTGACTATACTGCATAATATCAGAGTTCAAAATGCCAAAAATCGCACAGTGAATTGCTTTGTTTCAAATTTCTCACAAGTTTTTGACGAGAGCTAAATTTTAAAGCAGTGGCTAAAGAAAGTTCGCGACTTGAATTTAATAGTTTTTGTTAAAAGTTGGCATTTATTTGCAAAATTAAGTTCTGGAATATGAATTAACACCATTATTTTTCAATTTAATAGGTATAACTAGACAAAGAAGCCGAATATTATTATTAAATCACAAATCACACAGAAATGTTACCAAATTATTATCAAACAGAAATTTAGATATTTGCTTTATCTTTAAAATGTTCGAATATACAGACTACAGAAAACAAATGTGGAAATAAGTTATTTGGGTATTCTGCTATTAACTGAACAAAGAATATCGTAAAAAATGTTATGGTCATTTTTTTACATT
Source organism: Kuschelorhynchus macadamiae (assembly GCA_030620095.1). Taxonomy (NCBI): domain Eukaryota; kingdom Metazoa; phylum Arthropoda; class Insecta; order Coleoptera; family Curculionidae; genus Kuschelorhynchus; species Kuschelorhynchus macadamiae. Next base: position 573,047 of record JAUTXW010000043.1, read on the forward strand.
TTGTCCACTGCACTGTAGTGCCCAGGAAATTTGTAAATTAAAGACTCAAACTGAAAATAGTCAGGAACATTGTTTGGTGAAACGATTCTCTTTGTATTAAAGATACTGAAAAGATTTCAACACCATCCTGACAAAGAACAAAACCTCGGGCGTCTAAGAAAATCAAACAGTGTTGTTTTGTAACTTATTTGTGGGACGAAAGTGGGAAGATAACCTTTTTTTTCTGAATTGAATTTTTGAGCTCGATATAATAAAGTAAGTAGAAACTGTTACATTTTTTACTTACTTTGTTTACAAGTAACACAACTATCGTAAACGAAAAACATTATTATAATACCTACTACAATTATAGAATTTTAGAGATATTTCTAAGTTGTAGTAACATATTCGAAACTTAACAATTATTTCTATTTTTATTATTTTTTACGAGTATTAATGTTCACCTTGCAGGGACATATTATTTACCTTGTTACAAATTAATTTTCATCAAAATTACTAAGAGGGTTCACATATCTACTGATTTAAAATGTAAACAGAAAACTGAAAAGAAATACATCACACAATATCTTAAAGATATGTATACATATATATTTTTGTTCTACAGTCTAAAGATTTTTGTTGAGGAATCCGATCAAAATTTCACGAAGTAAAATCCTCAACACAACCGACAATTTATTCAATCGAGCAACAGCGCCCAGACACAGCCCTCACCCGTCGCGCCCTAAAAGCGCGCCGACGCAGCATCTCTTCAGACATCGCCGTCGCGGCGCCGACACGGACCGCTCCCATTTCGCCTTCGCGCGCCGAGCTGCTCGCCGCCCTTGTACCGACAACGCGAAAGAGCGACCACGATGCGCCGGGCAGGGGCGGGGCGACGGACGGTCGCCCTCGCCTGACAATCCGCGATGCCGCGAGTGCCGCCCCAAAACGGGAATTGAGACGGTAATTATCTTATTTTATCATCCAAATGATTTTCCCCTGCGATGCGAGTGTTGTGTTTTAGCAAAATCTTCACAGGCTTGCTAACTCAGCCCTGTCTATGAAAAGGGCTTGTCTTTCTATATTTTGACCTCTGTCGTTTCTCCCCACTTCGACACTTGTAAACTGTTTTACCACTAACGCTACTACACACTTGTTTTACCTAACATTCGTTTGTCGTTTTAAAGCATGCAAATATTTTGGTTTTATTTATGAATAACAGGACTTGAAGACGATCATGTAAGTATTTATTATAATACATAAATACAAAAGGAGAAGCATTTTCTTCTTAAAAGATGTCTCGTTTCTTATTATCAGCTTATTAAAATGATCATTTACTTCAATTAAAAAAGTGAAACAATTAAGAAATACTACTAATCTTGCACATTTATAAAAATAAAAGGCGTCTCACTCGTTTTGTAATACCAATTGTCTTGTCAAAACATTGAATCATAAAGGTAAGTCGTATTCCGCAAAATTGTGGAACAACCATACATGACAGAGAACTCATAAACATCTAATAAGGTAAAACGTAAACAAAAGTTAAACCCTACAGACACACCTTAACGCCACTCAAAGATGTTAGCATACTGTTATTTATATTATTTCCTCTAGAACAGTGTTTCAAAGATGCTTTTATTACTACTATTATTAATGTGTACTACTGTTTCAGTTCGCAAATTAAAGTTACTTTTCTTTCATATTAGTTATTAGGAATTATTAAAAAAATAACAAAATACGTTAGAATAACATATTCAATTTAGTTAAAGGTTGATTTCGTTATTTTGTTAGATTTTATGAAAACTTATTGGTAAAACTAACCTAAATTAGGGCTCGGTATGGCTACGCCCCACCCAAAAAGTCATTGTACTAATAAACACTTAGTTTTACCATTGAAGAAAAGGGCGTCTGTCGTCTTGGATGTTAACAGTTTAAAGAAATAATCAGTTATTTAAGTTACAATGCAATGATTCTTTATAAACCATGTAAACAGAATAAGTGCTGGGATGTTATTTAATAACAAAGTATGAAAAGTTTTAAATATAACATAGCCTATTATATTTTTAAATATAATTATAAAATATTATTATATCGCTAACTTGTTGAATCTGAAACAAAGAAGCAATAGGAAAAAAATAAGAAATAATTATGTTTAATATCTTGACATAGATTGAGTTACAAACTGGTCAATATTGCTTATTTTTTATTTAAAGCTTCCAAAGCTCAACGAGTTTAAAACTGGAGACTGGAATTTATACACAAAACAGAAAATGCTTTGCATATAAATAACGTCAGCTTTGTTTTGGATCATGAAATTTCTACGATTAAGATTTTAATGTCAGCATGAGGAAACATTATTCTCTTATCAGACGTCGAAGTGCTGAAATCTGCTTATAATGTATTTTAATCTCTTAGTATCCTTCAATTAATACAGTCACCCCTTCCATATTCAACGGAAGGTAAAATATACTCTTAACAATAGAACGACTAGCATACAATATAATGGTTGCTTTAATCTGAATCAAATATTAATGTTAATAATTGTTAGAAAAATAAACCCACTAATTTTAACTAAAATATCCAGGTCAAACATATGCAGAGAATACGATAGAACTAGAACATATGGAAGAATATAGTTTCCTATTCTGTATGTTTGGAAAGAAAGTTCATTTATAATATTGCCGCCAAATAACAACAGGAAACAGTTTATTTTTAAATAAATGGGTTTATGATATAATGTAGAGAGGCTGGTCCATCCATGGGTGCGACACACACTGGCGCCAACGTCAAGGGGAGGGTAAAATATCGCAAGATATATAAAAAAACTGGCGCAATATATGTCTTGCTGCCTGTCTATTTACTTAAAATTTAAGAAAAAATACGATGTGTTGAATATATTACAGAAAAAAATTGTTTTAATTACTTACTTATTCGGAAAAAATAGTTTAAATATGAAAAACTCACTACCTCTTCTTTTCGCGGATTTGTAGGATGAGAACATAGTTTCGCACACGGGCGCCACGCACCCCAGGATCAGCTCTAAATGTATAAGTATGATGATATAAAATGATGATATAATATAGGAAAAAGATCATATGGTACCATCACATGCCATACTTTTTTTTTACAAAAAATGTATAACTAATCTGAACTGTAAAGGTTTTAGGAACTCTTTATAAATGCTAAAAATGTAACTTTGTAATAAAATCAGTTTGTAATAAAATAATAATGCGATATGTAAGACGTTATCTAATTTTGCGAAACCACAACATACAATAATTCTGTTTGGTCTCTACCTACCTTTACCGACGATCGTAAAAAACTAATTCAAGGAAAAATGAAAAAATATTTGCCTTGGTATATATTAGTTTTCATTTCGATTCTTTTTTCCCAATTAACAGTTTTACTCAATAACATACTACAAGCAACTCATAAATTCTTAATTTTTCATTTTGAGATCATCAAGACCCAGACCGAGGCTATTTAAGTAGCCATTTCGTCTCGAAGAACGAAAACTGAGACTATGAAAAGTTATCGATGAGTAAGCTTGCTACTCACTTTTTGTTCATTCGTCCATTCGTTGATTCGTCTGCATAGTGTGGAGAGTCCCGTTCGCCCGTGCGACTCGTTTGGGAGAGTAATTAAGTAGGCTAGTGTATTGTCAAACATAGAAATGCATGAAATCCATGCGAACGAATTAAACAATAATAGATGAATAGTGTGGATGAAACATTCATTCATTCATTCAATCCCCATTCGTTCATTCGTATGAATTAACGAATCAAACGGAATAGTGAGTAGCGAGCTTAAGACCGAGACTTTTATTTAGTTTAGTACATAAATAAAGTCAAGTCTTATTTAGTATATGTTTAATGTTTATTCCGCATATGTTGTGTGTATGTGCTATACGTTAAGTTCAACTCTGAAAGTTCTGAAACATTTTAACTACTGAAATTTAATGTTTTGGTGATAAAATGCTTTGATCTCTTAAAATATGGAAGCAATCTCAAAATAGTTAATTTTGGCTCACGGTATTATATTATTACTACTCATCAAGGCATGTCATTTTTAACAATTCTTCATTAGTTGAAAGATAAGGTTAAACTTATCTTTTTCGACAAAACCTAAAAATATCGATATTCAGAAAAATGTTTTTTACAAAGGGATAATTTACTTTTATCGGGAAGTTTAAATCTTTTTTTTTTATTTAAACCCGGCTTTTTGAACCCAGGGTGTTACTGATTTATTCGGTTTAAAACAGTTTATTTTAGTTTAAACTCTTCTAGTGGTTGTGGTCAGTTAAAAGGTTTGAGGAGAAAAAACAATTTGACAACTTGAATCAGTTTTAATTAAAGAAACTGTGATTCAACTAAAGGAAATTCATGTTCAATGTGGGCGAGTTTTCATATGATTTAAAGTTGTTTTTGTATTTTTTCTACTCTGAGGAACGTCTATTTGTCTACGTAATTTCATTAGATTTTTCATATGTTACCTAAACATTAAAGGTAAACGTTTTCTAAAAACTATAAACTACTATAAAAATAAACATACAATATAGATCTCTAAAATGTATCACATTGAAACAAAAACAATTGCAGATTAAAATGATAGCTACTTTATATGATGTAATAAAATATTAAAATTAAAACAGTAATTAAACTAGTACCCCTTTAACTCACTCAAAGGCATTGATATATCTGTTTAGGAACAAATCGATCATATCACTATATTAATTTGCCCGCCTGCGAAAGTCTTCTAATAGGTTGATTAAAGCCATAGCGGCTACGATATAACGGAACATAGAAAGTCTTATAATTACGGCCCCATCTTTCAGGTGCTCTCAACTTTATTAGACTCAAAAGCTTCGGGCAGTTAATTATACCAGCCACAATCTTGTAAAGAAATGTGTTCTTCGCTTTTGCAATGAAGTTAAAATCAGACATTGCTCCATTAAGTAATAAATACTAAGTACCTCATTAAGCCTACACTTGAGAGTAGCACTCCTTAAAAATTTCTTCCAAATTCTACCGACAGATTTGGGGTAAATGTCATACTTCGGAGAGCATACCGTGGAGCAGAACTCTAATATTCACTCTAATAGTCTTCAATCCACAATAAATAGTATACTGAATAAATTCTAATATTTTCAATTACTTAGATGCTTTATATTAATAAGGTGAGTGGAAAATGAAACAAACTCAACACCGAGATCTCGAATACTATCCACAACCCTGACAGAAGTATCGTCTATATGATATGAGACTAAAGTTGGGTTACTGAGGCGAGAAAAAGTGGTTTTAAAACACTTCCTTATGTTTAATTTCATGTGATTTAAAACGCATCAATGATAAAAATTGTTTAAGTCAACTTGCATCAGACTGATATCCTTATCGGACTGAATTGACCGGTAAATTTTAATACCATCTGCAAAGGTTAACAATGGACAATGTTTAATATATATTACAGATTAAACGAAAGTGGAGCACAATGTGAGCCCTCTGGGACTCCAGATAGTGCTTGGATCATGTTGGATACACTATTACCATACTTAACAGTCTGCACAATTTTCCTCAGGAAGTCTTCGATCGAACTCAACATGGAATCACCAATGAGTGTTGTACGCTTTCTTCCTGTCAAACGCCTTAAAAAAAGTCGGTGAAGACAGAGTCAACCTGCAGCCTCTCTTCCATTGCATTTAATAAATGATGTTCATAAACGAGTAAATTCGTACATGTACCTACCTCGGGTAAGCCCATGTTACTTTGGGTTGACCAAGGTACGACAGTCCCAAGAGAGCATATTTTTAAATAAATGGTCGATTTGTTTAGGTATCTCTGAATGAGTGCAAACTGCTCTATAGTTTTCAACATTATCCCTTGGGCTCTATTTATTAATGGGTTTTAGGAAACTGAATTTTCAATATTAAAAGAATACACTAGATTTTAACGATTTGTTAAACATATTATTTAAAGGTGGTTTAAAGTGAAGAAGTTTATTGCATCTGTAATATTTGATGAGTTAACAGATTATTTAGTGATATCAACTGTTCTCTGAAAAGAAAAAGTAGGTTCGTTTGATAAGACTCATACAAAATGTAAAAAAAACACTAGTTCTGTGCTATCTTGACTAATTATATTACCTATGATATCATTTAACTCGGTAAAAGATTATTTTGACTTTAATGACATTAATGTAAGACCAGAATGATCTAGCACTATCGGTAATATTAGACTCATTCTTATTAATGTAAGTTCTATAGCAAGCTTCCCTTAGATGTTTACATTGGATCCTAATATTGCAAAACAAGGGATTATTAGTTTTACTACTACTCTATTTATATACTCTATGAGCAGCAAGAGATAAGCTCTCAATTATGTATCAGTTCACACATATCAAGTAATCACAAGAGATATGTAATCTGCATTTTTAGAAGACTACACACAAAACTAAAGATAACTTAAATTGTAAAAGGTACCTATTGTAGACACGAACAAACAAAAGTTGCCTATTTTGGTTGTTGATTGTTAAATAAGTCTCCTCCTGCGATACCTTTCAACATTTATATTAAATTAAGTTAGTTGGTATTTTTTTAAATTTTTATTTATTTAAATATCTAACAAGAAGACATTTCTTGATGTATTTAACTTTACTCAAATAGACTCTTGAATTTGTTTTTCTCGTTCAGTCAGGATTTTTGTATCTGTTTTAAATGTCTATATTTCTGCAAAGGATCAATAAGTATGCCTATATAATTATTATTTTAAACATTATATTTAAGATAAACTTGTAAGAGCGCAGATATGTTAATATTTAAAAAAATATTTGAAGAAACTTTCTATCAGTATTAAATTAATTGTTTAAATTAGAAATTTATAAGATAGACTAATACAGGAATACCAAAACTGAAATGAAATGTAAAAATACTGGATTGTTTTCTTTGCGTATCTTTGAATTAATAAAAGGCGTTTATTATTATTACATTTTTACATTAGGAAAGATTGTATAAATATTAGTTAAAAAACCTCAAGATTTTAATTAACATACATAACAGAAAATTTTTGTAACGTCCTAATATATTCATGGAAAAAGCTACTAAGAATATCAATAGTTTTATAGCCAGAAAATATTACGAATTGTTTGCCCACATTCAATAAAATCCGTGTAGTCGTATGGTTGCTATATACACTATAAAGATATTGTTTAAAAATAATCCTTTAAATGTAGAATACCCTGTGTATTACAAATTTAATATATAAAAATAATGAGAATCGCCTTAACGATCAATTTAATATGAGAGCCCTCAAGACTGGTTAAAAAAGTATTTATTTTTTTGACGTTGGACAGAGTACAAGATGCCCCAAACTGCCGCCATTTTGATTTGTTTTCACGAAAATATAGCTAAGAATACTTGCGAGATATAGACCAAATCAAAATGTTTGTTATCTTGACCCCCCTCCCATGCTATTTGATTTAACATACATATCTTAGAAAATGTATTGAAAACACTATCAGTTTTTATTTCTAAAAAACGGGTCATACAAAGTTAATAACTAATATTTTTATATTTTGCTAGAATACCTATATTAACCTATATTTAAAAAACACAAAATACTATTCGTATTTTTTCTTGGCAAAACATTTGAATTTAATAAACTTTGATTACTTTTTTTGAACCTCCTGTATAATTTTAATACTACCTGGTGCTTTGTTAGGCGATATGTATTTTTATCAATAGTTAAACATTTTCGTAAATATGTGCTCTATGAAATAAATACATCAAAAATATGATGGTTACATATTCGTGATTCACCCTGAATACAAAAAACTTCTGATGTTAACTATAATCGTAGTTAACACAATTAAATAACCTAGAAACGGCTACTTAAATCATTATATCTATATCGGTTTATATCTATATCGGTAATATCGGCATTTTTCTAACCTAACTTTATCACCCTGTGTCTTAAAAAAAGTAGTCATAGGATTAGATTGTGCCTATGCGAATTTGATGAGAGCGTCCAGAATAACAACATATAAAAAATCGATAAATTTCCTTTACCCGGAACTTCTCTCGTTATAAATCTTTCTTTTCATCAGGAATCAGGGGCGTGCGGTGAAATTTTAAGAAAGGGAAGCAATTTTTAGAAACTTACCTATTTGTAATGTAATTCGATTCTTCGATCATTTTTTGCAAATTCGTCAATGACGTCATTTCGACGCTTCGGTGTAGGCATCTTCCAGCTCCTTGTCTTTTAAAAATTGCATTGGTTTCTTAGCGTTATTTTTTGCGCTAATGTCATCAGTTTCGTAAATCACTTTTAGTTCAGATCGCAGTAACACTCGGTCGAAGGACTGGCCATAATGAAGAGAAAGAGATTTAAACGCATCTTCTGGAAAAGTTTTTTTTAAATGCATCAAAATTGCAGAGCTCGAGGAATTTAAAATCATTTAAACCGTTAACTCTATAGTTTATTTGTTGCTGAATTTGATCGATTATTTCATAAAAGAGGCGTCTGTATGATGTTTGAACATCTCCCCACCTTGTCTGTTCGAAGCCGCTTGTGGCTCTAAATTTAACGTCTTCGTTTTCTCCCAAAATAGGTCAAAGTCATCTATTTTTTAGCTTAACATGGACTTAAAATCATCCACTTTTTTTAGGCAAAAAGCAATATCATTTGTTTTGATTTGTAATATATTAAAAACATTGTCCGAGAATGGAAATATTTCTGAAAATATGTTCAACAAATAATTAAAATTAAAATGTCGTTTCAAACAGTCCAAAAACCCCCTCAAACTATTTATTGCTTCTTAGTCCCACGTTTCATTATTTTCTCAAATAGTTCAATCAGTGATTCACGATTTTCAGATACTGTTAACACAAGTCTTCCATTATAGTTCCACCTAGTAGGAGCTACTTTGGGCAATCGTTTGTGGACAATGGAGTCCAAAGGTTGTGTACGTTTTGTTGACTTGGAAAAAAAGAAGCCATGCCACTTAAAGTAACGAAAAATACTTTACACTCTTTAATGTGATTGATGGACTGGGATAAAACTAAATTTAATTTATGAGCAAAACAATGGACAAACACAGCACTTGGGAAAGTTTCTCGAACTTTAGCTTGCAGACCCCCTAATTGTCCTGCCATCACTGCAGCTCCATCATAGCTTTGAGCAACTAATTTTTTCTCTCCATTAATTTTTTTAGTAACGTTATAGACTAAGGTATATAATACATCTGCTGTACGATTTTATGTACGACACATGCTTAAAACCTAAAAATCGCTTTTGAATACTTCCGTCTATTTTAACATGGCGTATTACTATAGATAATTGGCTAAAATTAGTGATATCAGTTGTTTCGTCCAGAACAATAACAATGAACCGCGCCTCGCCAATCTCCTGCTTAATTCTTTTTAGAAGAATAGTTGCAACAGCGGAAATTAAATCACTCTGGATTCGATTCGACGTTCCGCGAAAAACGCTAGACTGCTTTAAATGTTTTTTTAAGCAATCATCATATTTAGCCATTAAACTAAGTAAATCTTGAAAATTTCCTATATTTGAAGAAACCTTTGTTTCGTCATGACCTCTAAATCCCAATTCGTGCTGTCCGAGAAAACAAACAACATCGATAAGTATTTTTAATATTTGCCTATTTTTATCGATAGTTCATTGTGTTGGCGGTGACTAATTTCCAACTGTTTATTAAGGGCGTGTTCAATTCTGGTTTTGCCGAAGACTTTTTCTTTTATGACGGCCTGCAAATGCGCTTTAGACATAACGTGTCTTTTTACAGCTTTATGGAAATTGTTTAAATCGGAAAAACCAGTTTTATTCCAGAGACCTTTTTCATTTTCAAAAAGTAAACATGCCCAACAAAATAATTTACTTATATTTTCACACCCTGTTAGCCATTTAAATTGTTCGTATTGTTTTTCCGGATAAAAATGTCTATAACAGTTTTTTTTTTTGTGGTTAAATTTTTCATAGGCGGTTTTGCCCTTCCTTTGGAAATTATTTGAAGCTTATCAGCGAAGTTTAATGTTGAAAATCTCTTTATTATTAAGACATACACCACACGTTCACACACACCCTCTTCTTACTAAATTCTCCAAAATTTTCAACGTTATTACCAAAACAGCCGAAGTTGACGGTATTTGAATATCCACGTCTGTATTATTGTCTTCCATATCGCACCATGCACGACGCGACGTACGTATCACACAACAGACGGATAGCCGTTCAAACAAAGAACCTACTCCAACGATAGCTTCCGTCCCCACTTAAAGCAAGCGACTGATAGGCAAAAATTGCAAACAGCCGGTGGAAAGTTTAATAACCTCTGGCTCGATTTTAGTGATGGGAAATCTGGATCTTTTTAAAGATCCCGGTCAACCGATCTGGGTCAATTTAAAGACCCGGATCAGTGATCCGGATCTCTTTAAATTCATTAAAATAGGCTGACCATTCGTCATATTAGGCATTGGGTAGGTATGTATGGGTAGCTTCATCCATCTGAAAACTTTGTAAGCATGCAACATCGGTTTTATAGACAGTACTGTCCGAACTGTTTTTTAGTTTTTCGCGACGAGTAAAATGAGTGGCGACCTCATCAGTCTAGTTTTTGTTTACAAACTTGTATGCAATTTACAGGGATGCGTTTTAAGTGAAATAATAATTTTTAAAGATATTATACTTTTAACTTACAAGGCTTAAGAGTCTTGCTGTAGTGGTTTTGAAGTTGAATTTTTTTATGTTTCCATTTTTATCTGTTTATTTATCTACTAATTTATTAATTTATTTCTCAGAAAATCAATTTTACATACATGAACTATGTTTTGACTTGTTTTTTTTTTATTATGAAATATAGATTTTATATTTCTTTTTATTAAGGCTATCTGAACTTCAATACACACATCACACAAAAAAAGTAGAGATTTAAATTTATTATCTAATCTACACAACATAAATCTAAGTTTTAAAAGACTGGTGTAATATGATGTTGTTACGATGATTTAGGAAGTCAACAAGGTAATCAACCCCAAATTAAATTTTTACACGAGATTCTGGCTATACAGAAATTTATATTTCATGGCAATCAGCATTCAACAAGCTAATGACCGACCGACCCATCCACCCCATCATCCATCTTCTTATCAATCAGACCGGTTCGAAAATCGCGTTATATCGGTCGTCGGCTCTGCGGTTCAGCTCCCGACTCGAGACCTACAAACAATGATGATGCATTGAACGAACCGAAGAACTGACTGAACCATAGACAAACGCACCTGGACGCTTCATTTTGCTTTGTCTCTATTTCAAAGATCCGTGATCCGGCTCGTAATATTTTCAAGACCCGGCTCCCGTGGGTCAGTATAAAGATCCGGATCAGTCGTGAACGACACATCTGTACTCGATTCACAGGAAATCAAGCATACAGGACTTGGATGCAGAGAAGCTAGCGGCCCGCATAGGTTCTATTCGATTCTATTGCTCGGTCGGGGTCAAGGCGGCATTTATTATTGGGCTTGATAATTAAGACAATATGTTAGCATTTTTAACATAAACTAAATTAATGGTTTCCTATTTCAAAAATTACATTTTAGAAGATGTTTTGTATTTTTTTTTGGGGAAGCACTGCTTCCCTTGCCTCCATGGACTGCACGCCCCTGTTAGGAATAGTAAAGTGCAACCCAATTTAATTCAGCACATAGTCATTTAGCATACCTACTGTATTTTCCGATATTTTTATTGGGCCCCATTTTGTTCCACCATATCGGAATTGTACCAATATTTTACGAGTTTCTACCTAGGTCACACATATTTTTTGGGCATGATTTAAAACAAATTGAATAAGTGGTTTGACATTGATTTTTTACGACCGCTATTTTGTATCGTCATTTTGAATTCGTACCAGTTAATCCCTGTAGCACATACAATTTTGCTGCAAGATATTAAGTCAATTGAATAAGAAGATTTTTTACATTGTTTTTTTAGACATTTTATTTGGTCACCATTTTGTTTCTCCGTCTTGAATTCGTACCACAATTTTACCAGTTTCTCTCTCTATATCACACTTAATGGTTGCCCAAAATTTGAAGTTAATCTAATAACACCGCGAATTGACAGACAGACAGACCAATGGAATTGAGAAAACATGTTTTTTGGCTCTAAGGACGCTAAAACCTAAAGACATGTAAAACCTGGAGTTCTTTTCACGATTACAAACATTTCTTTCAGCCGCCATTTTGTTCCCTTTTGAATTCATACCACAATTTTACCAGTTCATCCATACACCACAATTAATTCTTGCACAAAATTTGAAATCAATCTCTTAAGTAGTTTTTCAGGCTGAATTTTTAAATATTTTGTTAAACCGCCGTTTTGTTTCGCCATCTTGCATTCGTACCAAAATTTGATTTGTTAATTACTACCTAATATAGATGGAGAAGTAGTTTTTTAGTAATAATTTTTTTTAACAATTGACTAGGCTGTCATTTGGTCTCCCCATATTAGATTTTTACCAAAATGTTACCAGGTCATCCCCATATGACTTTTAATTTTTGACCAAAATTTGAAGTTAATCGAGTAAGTTGTTTTTTAACTATATCGCGAACAGAAACCAGCATCCCGAAATGTCACGATCTGAAGAAAATCTGGGAGGGTGATTTTTTTCACGATTACAATACTTTCCTTTTATGAGGGAAGTAAAGATTAGAAAAATTAACTTAAGACCATTCTCCACAAGAAAACTGCGGGGTCTTTTCATCATACAGAGATAATACTTTCTATACGCATATGGTTATTTGGTAATAACTTTCTTTATTCATGTAACATCAACTGCAATATATTTCACCTTTCTTAATACAGGAAAGTTTCCGAGTACGTTGGTTAAAAAATACCTCTTCGAAAACTTTCGGCATATTGTTAGGTCTTTGCCGAGAATATGGAAATTCTATGTGAGTAGAGTAAAGGTCATTATTGGTTACTTACTTTATTGGGTCGTCAATTTTACCTCCCATGTATGGCTTGTGCCAAACTATTATCATACATTTTTATCACGCCTGATTCTTGCGTAAAATTTTAAAGCTTCTAAAACGGGGATGCCGTAATCTCCTTTTTAAATTAATATATATATATATATTTTTTTTTTCCATCCATGATAATTTCTTATACCTTCGAAAAAGTTCCACACAAACCAGAATGTAGTACTATTTTTAAAATAATGTTTAGTAACGATATAAAATACGGAATATCTACATCAACATAATGAATTGCTTTCAACATATCGAACATTAGATGTTTGTTTTCTATTTTGATTTCAGCAGCTTACCTAAAAGGTTAATGATAGTAGATTCTGCTTTAGGGATAAAGTCTCATTTAGTCTATTTTGAGGTAAACACAAGTAGAATAGTGACCGGAATTTGACACAAAACGCGGGCGCAAGAATAGAAATGACTCGTTAATTGGTTTGCAATTGGCAATGATCGAAGAAATGTAAACAAAGTATTTTGTTATACAGGGTCGCCAGCCATATTTTGACCCATTTTGGATTAAATAGCTCTAAAACAAAAAAAATATCAAGGTGAGGTTTTCGTTGAATATTTTTATTTTATTTTTGGAAAAACAACAATGTTTTTAAGATATTGAGGTATAACTGAAATACTACAATGTTAAAATGTAAAAGGTAAATAACAGGTAACACTTATAGGGAAAACCCAAAGAAGATGGTGTTGTAATAAATGAAAAAACCTTAAAATTATATGAGTTATATATCTATGACAAAAGGACGGTTTAGTGAAATAAATTTGACAAAGGAGAGCTATTTATTTATTTATATTATATTCTAATTGGTCATTTAGTAAATGGTCTGATGATTTTAGATTGTTTATTTCGAGGAATTCAAGCATATTCAGTTTTATGCCCTTCTTTTCGATATGTAGAATTTCAAAATTATGATTAAATGAATGATGTTCAAGTAAAAGATGATTTTCAAGGGCTGAATCAGATTTTTTATTTAAAAAACTATTTTTATGCTCTGAAATGCGTTTGTTAAACGTTCTACCTGTTTGACCTATGTACGTTTTTGGACAGTCACCGCAGGTTAACTTATAGACACCTGATTGTTTTCATTTGTTTATTTTGTCTTTATTATTTTTCATATATTTACCCAAAACTAATGTCTTTCCTGTAAGCAAAATTTAAATCCTTTTTAGGCAATAAAGTAGCGATACGTTCAGTGGGTGATCCAATATAAGTTAAAACTCTATAAAACCTATTATTTTGATCTTTAATAAAATGATATATTTTACTAATAGCTTTATTATATTGTTTTTTGACAAGAATATTATATATATATTAATAAGATCATAACCATTATTTACAGCAATTTGTTTTATTATATTAATTCAATTTCAAAATTAAGATTTGACATTGGAATGCTAATTAACCAGTGAACCATACTGCTATAAGCCGCCAATTTATGTTAATATGGGTGAGTAGAGTTAGCGTGAATAGTAATATCTGTATGAGAAGGTTTATGAAAAATGGAGAAATCGTGTGTATTATCAAGTTTCTGCATAGTTAAATCTAGAAAATTAATGGAGTTATTTTGTTCTAATTCGGTTGTAAAAGTTATACTAGGGTGAATATTATTTATAAAATATTTTTATTTTGCCGAAAGTTTTGTTTGAAGCATATGTCATTTTATTTTTACAACCGGAAGTACCGAAACCAAAATGGCTGATTTTCCGGTATAGGGTCACTTTGTTATTTTAAATGGAACACCATGTATGTCCCTTCAAAATCAAAAAGCTTAGTCCTTCCCCTTTTCCAAAATGTAATGCAAGTTATAGTTACGTTGCAGAATCATGTATTTATTAAGCCCCGAAAAAGATACTGGATGTCTACAAGAATTTCACAGATAATTTTTTTTTTTTTTTTTGAAAAATCGCCTATGGAAACAGATTCATATTGTTCCAACGTTGATCGCTTTTGACATATTCCTTTGAAGTAGAATAAAAGTGCAAAATAAAAAAAACTGCAAAGAATAAAATTTTATTAAACAAGACATTAAACATTATTATTAAAGTGAAAACTTGTTATTAAAAAATTACTACTGCAAATATTAGAACTGTCTTCCTCAGACTTCAATACATCTATTTAAGTTAGCAGTAAGCTTGTTTAGGTGATGTGAACAATGAGCCCATGAAATAGGACCTCCTCTTCCATTCCACCTGTTTTCAAAGACTTTATTTAGTGATTCTCTGGTAATTAACGCGTAGTGCGGTGTAGCTCCATCTTGTTGAAATTTAGAATATTTTCCTGACATAATTGCGGATAAAAACAATTCCAGCATATCGGCATATGCCCGAGAATTTTCAATTGGATTTTCAAAAAAGAATTTGCCATACATTTTTTCCCTGGACACACCACACCAAAATGTAACTTTCGGCGAATCTCTGAAGTGTTCATGAAATTACCTGGAATTCTCTTTTGCCCATATTCTACAATAATGTTTATTAAGGGGGAACTGCACGCAGTAATATGGATTATTTGCAAGCCTTCCGCCGCTGCAATATTATGTTTAAACGATAAGAGATATGCATCAGCTTCAATGTGATTTTAATAGGGAAATATTTATAGTTGGGCGCTAAATGCGAATTTTTATGAAAAAATCAAATCTAGAGTTATAAAATAAAAGTAGATTTGTACATTTTCGACCATTTTTTGACCACTTTTTGACGCACATGACTATAATTTTTTTTCCACAAAATGGCTCTTTACCGCCTTAAATTGATCCTTTTTCTACGTAACTGCAAAATTTGAAATGGTAAATCGTACTCATGTCTTTGTATTTCTGCAGCGCGTGAACCCTTTTTGAGTTTTTAACTGAAATTTAATTTAAATTATCTATAACACATTTTTTTAAGGTCGGACGTGCAGGAAGTTTTTTTTAATGCGTAGGTGCCTTTTCATCTTACTTTCAACTCGACTAGACCTTGTCGCTGGTTTTTCACTTTTTGCGTGCAGTTCTTCCTTAACTTTTCCATTTATATGAAAAGTATCCTCATCCGATATTATTAGCCTTTCGAAAAAATGTCTGTTCTTATTAAATTTTGTAAAGTCTGGGCCTTTTCTGAAAATCAGTTTCTTTAATATCTTGCAAAATTTGTATCTTATACGGCTTTAGTTTGAGTATATTTGTCATAATGGTTAGCATTGTGGACCGAAGAATTTTTGTTGAACCTACGATTTTTCTTGTAAAGCTTGGATCTAATTGGGTTACCGCCATAACTCGTAATGTCTTGTTTAGTAAATTTTCATTATTTACTGCTCTTTTCTTACATGTTAAAGATCCCGTATTCCAAAATGTTCTAAAGCAGGTTTTAATTGCCTTTTTTGTCGGTGGGGTATTATTAAACACATTAAACACATTCTAAATCTTCTTTGAATTACCTATATTAATTGAGTTTCTGCAAACAATATCACACATTTTGCCTTTTCCCTCAAAGGCAACATTTTTCACTTCTACTTCAAAAGAATATGTCAAAAGCGATCGACGTTGGAACAATAAGAATTTGTTTCATAAGCGACTTTTCAAAGAAAGAAACAACCTTGAAACTCATATAGACATGCATTATCATTTTCGGAGCTTAATAAATCCAGCAGTCTGCAACGTAACTATAATTTGTACCACATTTTTGAAAAGGGGAAGGACTAAGCTTTATAATTTTAAAGAAATATACAGGGTGTTTCATTTAAAATAACAAAGTTGCTCTATATCTGAAAGTTAGCCGTTTTGTTTTCGGTGCTACCGGTTGCAAAAATAAAATGATATAAGTTTCAAACAAAAATTTGACAATATTCAGCGATAATGTTTTTCGTTTCAGAGCGAGTCAAGTCCAAAATGGGTCCAAATATTAAATTAACTTCATATTATTTTATATACAAAACCAATTTTTCTGTGGTTTTGATGGTAAAATAATTTAAAAGTGTTTAGTGAGTTTTTGATACATGAACTTGTGCTATCGAGAGATCATGAATTCAATGTTACCCAGAAATTCCGGAAGCGAAAACTGGAATTAGAAACTGAGAGATACTTATAAAAAATCCATTTCCGTTTTTTAATATATTATGTAGGATATAAAGAAGAATTTAAGGACAATGACTACTCGCCTAAATTATAAAAAAACTTGCTATCCAGTGAAAAGTAATTTAAAATTTGGACATTCCATATTTAGATATATTTTGATTTGTATTTCATTTATGGACTGAAACTGTAAGTTAAATTGGATTATTTAAGAATTTATAATATATATTTTTTGAAAATACCTTTAAATGTTATTTATTTATTTATGCATAGTTGATAGGAAGTAAGTTTATCATCTATGCATTTTGAAAACAGGTTATTCTCCTTGCTGGCATTGCAGATTATACAGGAAATATTTTTGGTGTGGGAATTTCTATAAAATTCTCCGAATTTTGTAGGTTAAGATTATTTTTTTAATATATTATCACTACTGCAGGCAGCAACCTTAAAATCTAGTAAAAAATGTAAATATAAACAAAGCCCTGTTACTGTCAGATTTTAATATGTTTGTCGAATGTTGCATATCTGTTTAGAATAGTTAAGTTGATTTAATAATAATTACCTATATAACTTTTCGTTGTAAATAAATATTGTTTGCTAACGAATATTAATGGTAAATTTCAGTATTCCAGATATGATCTGTTATGAATAGTATTTCTTTTCAAACCTAAATTTGTAGATAAAAATTTGCTTTTGTCAACATGGTGTGCGCATGTGCAGATTCGACGATTCCGGTAACATATTTTTCGGATGCTTTATTTTTCGACTATAAATATTCTTATCCCCACGAATAATTATACGGGTTTACCATTTCCTTAACTAAGTAGCTGTTTCCTTATTTCAATGTTGATCACGGTAGGCGGCGACTGAAAATTGAAAGAGAAAAATGAAGGAAACAGCTGTTTACTAAAAAAATTAATCAAACGATATTTTTGTGGATTTGCTTTATACGGGGCTTGCTAGTCTATGGCGGCCTCATGAGCTCAAAAAAGAGCGAAACAGATGACTAAAATGGATGTCTGTGGTATTGCAAGACATCTTCCAAGACAATCATAGTATCCTCCTCATAACGTTGGTGTAATATGAAATAAAAATATATTAACAATTTTACTCCCAATGAAAGTCCAGGATCAACAGTGCCGATTGCGCTATTAACCAGCGGAGTAGTTGTTTCTGTGTAAAATGATATTTTATTGAAATTATTGACAGTCATGAAAATACAAAAAAAACCTAGAATTTATATAATAAAGAGGTTTTACGTAGAGTAGTAAATATGCTATCTTGTTTTCTTTTTTTTTGTTTGCTAGTCAGTATATCTTTCATAAATCAGTTGTAAGTCAGTGTTTTTATTGTTTTCTTTATAACATAATGTATTTTATTATTACATTGCTGTAATAAAAATGGTCAAATATCATATTTATATAAGTTAAAGTGTACCCACATAAAACGTATTTTTTTCTTTTCAGTTGTTATTGTGTTTGAATTGCGTGAGGACACAATTTGTCAAAATTTTTAATTATGGCCGCTGTCAGATTGGTGAGGCCGCCGAAAGGAGCTGACTAAGGGTATGTAGTACATTTATTTTTAGATTATAGTAGCCCTAGATAAAATACACGAAAAGATACCTAAGAAAACAATAAATAGTAACTAAGGGATCAGTTCCTCCCCAACCACCCCGTCCCCAAAAATATTTCTTCGTTTATTGGTTGCGTAAAAGAGGTGGTACTGATCTGTTTGAAAAGATGTTGTCATTGAGTGCCACATGTCAGTCATACTGATTAGACTTATCGATTAGCATCTTTCCTGAGTTTGTTTTACATTTTTTTAGAGGTTTTGAGGACAATTACATACTATTTAATGTACTATTTGCTGCTTAAGCATGACTTAACAGTTTACAGTTTGTAGTCACAGTCAAAATACTGGAGTTTATCTTTTCTCAGATAAGTTTATAAATCCCCCCGGTACATAGCGGTTAAACTAAGAAAATTTTGAAAGGTAAAATAATAATCTAATTCTTGTTTAGAGCAGAAATCTGGCTTTTTAACAAAAATAATTTGTCCTAATATGATCATTACTTTACTGATTCAGCATGTGAAACTTTAGATCATTATAGTATTAGATGTAACTTGCCTGTAAAAGTGGGTAATTCGTTAATAAATAAATTTTGGGTTGTCCACACAGTTAAACAGATCATTTTGTGTAGTACAATTTTTAGTTCTAGAACAACATTGTATTTGTAACCTGTATATTTTTTTTAATTAAAAAGAACCTCTTTCCAAAATATAAAAGCATTGTGTTATTTTATTACCTTTTCTCTCCGTCCATTTATGATTTAATTTGTAAAATATAAATATATCGGCATTATTTTTTGCACAAATGGAGAGCAGTTTTAGCCAATAAATCTATTCATTTTCTCGTGTCTAAATTTAATGAAAATAATGTATAAATATCTTAAAGTATAATTTTATTCATATTCCAATTTTTTTTGTGCATCAAAAAAGTTTTCCAAAAGTTGAGATAGTTTTAATACAGTTCTCAAAAAATTAAATCTCAATAAATTAAATACACATAATATATTTGATCATTTAGTAAACAACAACTACCCGGTGTCTAGTTCTGTTTTTAAGAATTTAAGAGGAAACCATTTAGAATGGTGAGGATTACGAGAACTAAAGAACTTTAGAATACATGCAAACACATATAGTTAGTAACCAATTTTTACTTAGATTTCTCTGTATTTTTTAATAGAGGAAAGGCGTCAAATTACGAGTGTGTGCCGTTGCACAAATTAAACATTTAGTTAGTTAATTTTGTTTAATAAGTCAGTTAAACGTTTTAGTTGTATAGCAATATAAAATGTCAGTAAAAATCTTACAGGGTTGAATTTATAAGCGTTTTCTTGACTACAATATTCACGCCAAAATTAACTAATTAAGTGTGTTAGAGAGAGACGGCAAATGCTCTAATATATAGAGGAATCGATGGGAATATATTGCCTCTTATGGCAGGGTTTTTCTCAAATTTCTCACAATATTTATTTATAACCAGAATGAAGTGACCCATTTGACAGACATATATTATAGAGGGTGTTCCATTTAAAATAACAAAGTTAATGCTGAGTGTCAAAATAAAACCGGACACCCTGTACAATACGGTGTTTTTCAAGATATAGGATTTAAAGCTTCTATAATGAGACTAAATCTAACCCCTAACGAGCAAAAAAAGAGTATGAAAATTGTTTTGTTAAAATTTTTCCTAAGGAGAGTACCCAAAAATAAACCCGCTTGGATAGGGAAAGTGATTAAAAGTAGCTGATGACTGAAGCCATGACTGTTATATATGTAATTATCATAATGAGTAATTTAGCTAGACCATTGTAACAGCTTTTTCGGTACTTTCCATTAATTTTGTTTCACAATTGCATTGCACATGTATTAGAAAGAAGTGGGAGAATATTTATACCACTTTTAACTTTTGGTGAAAATTTCAAAACAGAACTACGCAATTTTTGGTAACATTCATTATAACCGGAACCATTTGTTGAAAGTTTCTTATTCGGAACACAGAGCCATCACAGAAGCAAATCATTTGATTAATTTTTGAGCCATTTGCTTGATATCATATTGTCCTTGTCCATGTTGTGTTTGGTCTCCCTCGACTACAGTGCTGATATGCGTGTTCCAGTTCCTCTCTGATTTTCAGTTTAATAGGTTTTAGATTTCATCATCTCCATAGCACCTGTTACGCCAGAAGATACTAAATATTTTTCTAATGTATTTTTTGTGAAACCCGTTCCAACCCTCTAAATACATGAATTTCTAGGCAGAATCAATGTTACCGCTCTTTAATTGTAGATGTTCGGTTAGGTCAGAATTCAGGAGTATTTTGTTTTTGGACCCTTATCTTTTTTTTTACTTTGGACATTTTCTTTAGTAGCCCGGGAGGCAGCGACATTTTTAAGGTTTCATTTCAATAAAGCAGATTTTTGTATCATCAATCCTGCTGATGAATAAAATGGTCGTGAGATAATCACGTAGCGTTGCGAAAAGTAGTGGTGCAATTATGATTAGGCAAAAATAAATTGAAATGTGCTGCCTATTTCACAATTTTGGACTAGTTGGAAGCTTATAAAATTAGCCAGAATTAGTAAAATGTATTCTACTTTTCGATCCATATCTATTTTTACTGCAACCTAAAGCATTCCAAGAGATATTTGCAAATTTTTGGACTCCTGTCCTGTTAAAGTACTTATCCAGACATCTACATGTAGCACGGACACCTTAAAAAAATTGAAAATGTGTGTAATTTTTTACAGAAATCGTTGCGTCTTGAACCAACCCAAAAGATAGCACATTTTATCGGAGCAATACTTGTTGTCCTAAGTGGTTCCGATACGTCGGTAAGAAAGCTAAAATCCGGTCAAAACAATTTCATACACTTTACATTTCAGCACATTCTTAACACCGATTGGACTAAATTTTATGTTATCTCTAGGTAAAACGTAGACGTTTCTTCGGTATATTTACTTCATTTGCTTAAGATCAGTCGTTTAGAAGACAGATGGCTTGGACTTGAAACCCTAATAAAATACTTCAAAAAAATGAAAATTTCAATAATTATAATTATGAGCATACTTTTGGCTCTCAGAGGTTATTTTCGGATCCCTTAAACTATCTGCACTCGAAGTTAGTTTTTTTGAAAAAAATGATTGAAATGTGTGAAAAATATACGTACAAAAACAGTTTCTTTTTAGTTTTTCTTTTGAATTTCGACGTTTTCTCAACGGTTTCTTCTTCTATTATACACCAACATATTCATAATAATTTAACGATGAACTATTATATAAGAGTCAATCAACTGGGCTTAAAACATTTCATCGGTAAGGAAAATAATATAAGGATCTTTAAAATTCATGGGTGGTTTGGGGGTTAAGAGTACCCAGGAACTTCTGATAGCAAGCTAGAATATACTCAATACTAGATGTTTTCTCTAATTATAGAGTTACTTAAAATAACAATGAATTTGACCTACTCATTAACCAAGTAAAAAAACGTACAGACAAAATTTGTAGAAAATAAGGTGCTTAACACTTTCTTTTTCCTGAAATCGGGTATTGTTGAAGTCGAGGTAGTTTATAAAATTCAAACGGAATGCTAAACAAAACAAATTTTTTAAATTATCTTGTTTTTTTTTAGAACACCTCAATTTTAACGGTAAACAGTATATGGATAATGTGATAAAAGCTATAAAAAGAAAAATGTCCTTAATTTAATACTAAGAATAACGGTAAAGACTTTTGCCTAAATTGCGATGAGAAATCCATTTTCAACGGGTATTTGACCACGATAAAGAAAACACTCCACAAGGATTTTAGATCGTTTGCAAGAAAGAAGCAGTACAATTTCGTGCGAGTGTGAAATGGCAATGTTTTTATTAGAAAATGCGAGCGTCGTAATAAGCTGGAAATTCTTTTATTTTAACTTGATTAAATTAATTCAAGGTGTTCTCTTTACCTTAACATAACATTTTGACGTTCACTTGTCAGATGAATTTGTTCAGGAGTATTTTTGCTATCTTAAACGTTGTAAAATGATACATCGACAGTTCGTAACAAATATTACAGAACATTTCCAGATAGACAAACACCGAGCCGTATGACAATATCAAACATCGCTAAACTATTGACTGAATGAAAAACACTTAAGCGAAAAGTTGGAACGGTGAAAAAAAAAACAATAAAACAATAATATAAAGTAAACGATTATTAACTAATAGAACTCAGTTTGCTTTTCTATGTAGCCTCCTTGGTTTAAAATACAATATTTTAATATTTCTTTAAAATTTTCTGTGAATGGTTTCATATGTATAATGAGTTAACTGACTGTTTAAATCATCGATTTTTTTGAGTAATTTATTTCTCTAAAGCTTGGATGGATTTTGGCGTATTATAGTAGACTTAATTTTTTAGATAACCCCACAAAAACATGCCCAATGGTGAAAGATCGAGACTGTTCGCTGGCCATCTTAACGGTCTTTGTCCTCCTATCCACAATGGATACCTATCATTTAGATAGTTGGTGGATTGCTGGACATTATGAGGAAGGGCACTATCTTGTTGCCATATCAAATTAAGATATATATTGATCCTCAGTTGCTCTAAATAAATTTCGATTTCATGTTGTAATGGTTCATGATACCAGTTAGATTTCCATTTAAAAATATAGGTCCAATAATTTGAGTATTAATAGTTTATCGATATTTAATATTGTCATATGGCTCGGTGTTGGTCTATTGGAATGATATTCGTTACGAGCTGTTGATGCATTTTTTCTATGTAAATAAAATAATTCTATCATGTCGAGTTTTTTTTGTTCGGAATACCTTCCGCAGGATATGAAAGCGTCGGGCATTCCATTTTTTGTGGAAGGTTGACCAGAGTAGCAATAAAATATTAGAATGTAAAGAGGGTTATTTAGTTTCAGTCACAAGCGGGACTAGCGTAGTGGATAGAGGGATGGATGTCACTCTGAAAGCTTCGGTTCGATCTATGTATAGTTGCATTTTTATATATACAGGTGTTTTAATTATTAGACTCCATTTTTTTTTGTTTTGGTGTGAAGAGTATCAAACTAAAAGTATGCATGGGTGACAGTGAAACCGGATTATTTGTTGACATACATTCGAATAATCGAAAATCCGGATAATAGAATATGTGAAAAATAAAACCAATTTAAAGTACATAATGTTAGATATTTTGTTTTTTTTTGTGCTGATTAACTTTCAATTTTTAGTTTTGTTTGTTTTACATAATAATAGTTATTTATAAATGTGTTCAGATTATTTGTTGCGTTTAGATTGACAAACAAAAATCTTTTTTGGCTTTTTCGCAACTGAATAAAAATATTTAACTTTAAATTAATTGAAGTTATTTATGTTATAATCATAGAAATAACGATCATTATGAGACTAGCCGAGAATATTATGATATGATACCTGATACCACGACGTATATCATGATTGTTTTCGATCCGAATAAAATACAAAACTTTATCTTCTGGCGTCAATTGACTCAAATATTATGCACATTTTTTTGTTAAAAAATATTTTCGAAAGGCAGTCGTTTTTTTCATTGCTAAGTCCGTTTTTTCAGGTCTACAATTACGGTCCTAGGACTATAATATATCCATACTACTAGTACTCAGTCCGAAAAAAGGTGTTATTTGATCCAAAAATGTCCATAATGTCATTAGGACAACTTTTTAAATTTTATATAAAAAAGTTATCAATTTTTGTTGTAGATAATGATGAATATTTCATTCATATTTAAAACTGTCGCGAAAATTAAATAGAGCTATATATAGGGTACTATCAGTACAATTTAGGTGTGATGACGAGACGAGAAGTCTCGGGGGCCTCGACTCATCTCTAAAAATCTCGTCTTCTGTTAAAGCATATTATTAACCTGTCCGGTTAGATGTTAAATAAATATGTTCACTGAAGATGAGATTTCAGCTATAAATACTCACACTGTATCAGTGAACCGCGCCCGTTTACAAATTGTTACTCTGTCGCACCTGCCTGGATGCTAGTCGCTTGAAAATGCATTCTAACCTTTTGTTTGAAATGTCTTCTAACCCTTTGTTTGATAGATTTGAATAGTCACAATATATAATTTATCACTACATAAAATTTCAGACTTTATAAAATAAGCGTAATTTTGTATAACCTTATAATAACAGTGATGACTGTAGACTTTTTATCAGAAATCTGGTGATTGTACACTTCAACATGTTATTAAATAAATTGCTAATAAATTGAGAAAATAATTTTTTGAGATTTATTTTTGCTACTAGTTTGAACTCTTCCGGGGCTGCCTGTTATAACAGTGTGGTGTTTGCTATTGCTAAGTTGTGAAAAGAATAAATAGTCAGTTGATTATAGATTTTTGTTTCGAAAGGTTCATCGATTAAATTATGATTGCCCCCAGGTTGTTTAAACAGTAAAGCGAAAATTATATATTTCTTTTTAAATCGTTACATAAGTATACAAGATTTCATCAATTTCCATGCATAAAATATCATTTTACGGAAAGTGTGAAAAAAATTTAATCATTAAATAAAATGTCATAGGGGGATCACAATAAATTATAAATACTATTTAACTCATTGGCGGGTTATTATTTACCGCTATTGAAAGGCAGGCTTTAGATTTGTATATTAATTTAATCAAGTGTTTTAAAGCATCCAAACGTCAATTTTATGTTTATTTTCACCTACTGTGGTTAGATAGAGGTTTTTGCGTTTTATTTTAGCGATTTAATATTATTTATATGAAAATTAATTAAAATTATTAAATAGCTAAAATCAAATCAAGTTTAAAAACCACCATCCAGTAGATTCATCGTATAAATATCATGACTCTGGGCATATAAGTAAAATGTATTAAATTATTATTATACTAAATAATTCCCTCTGTGATTGCAGTTCAAAATTTCCAAACTTCTTGGTGCAGTTGGTTACATAAATTGCTATTATCAAGCTAGTTACTAAAAATAAAATGGATATTAATATTTTCAATCATCTGAAATATTTTATATTGCTGCTAGATTTTGTAATTCTTCAGAAGTATTTTTAATAAGTAAATACCCAAATTTCTTAAAGTTGTTTAATTTTTTTTTAATTTTTAATACAAAATGAATGTCATTTAGACAAAAGAGTTATGTTAATTTTTAAACGCAACTCCCTTTTAAGTAGCTGCTACTTTCTGAATTTCTGCTTCAAGAGAATAATTAAAAGCAAACAATTGTAGGATTTTATCAATATAATTTTAGACCATTAAGTGTGTATAGAAGGGTTATCAAAAAGGGGCTGTGAAAAACTATTAACATTTGATGGAGTATTATTTGACTTCTAAATCTCACCAGCTCTAAATTTAAGAATAATTAAAAAATATTCAAGCAATTCCATTTATAGATAATTTTTTTAAGGTTTTTTGAGACACACTACACACAGATACATTAATGAGTCTAAAATTAAGTGATACTTATTCATCGTGCACCTGTACATCATATAGTTAAAATATTGTCTTATAATGCTTATTATTAAAAGTAATATATTGTTTCGAAAGGTTCATCGATTATGTCCCTCGCCCCAAGGTGGTTTAACCAGTAAAGCAAAAATAATATACTTCTCTTTAAATCGTTATAAAAAAATAAAAGAAAGACATTTCGTTTTCTAAAAAAGAGTGATGTTTTAAAAACAATCCAAAATTTGGTAAATTTTTGCAATTTACTAAAATAAATCGGAAGAATTTTATTGATGCAATAATATCCTTTACAGAAATGGAAAGATGTATGTATATCTATAAGGAGGAGGGTTTCCTTTACTAAAAGTTGACACGAGACGAGAATCTCGTCTCGTTTCGAGTGTCAAGATTAAAAAGTGACGTGAGATAAGACGAGATTAGGTCGAGATGAGACGAGAGTATATATTTTGTCTCGTCTTGCGGCATCACTAGTCTGGACGTTTTACTGTGAGGAAAACCATCTGTGACTAAAAAAAAACGGTCATGCCTTTTGTACTACAATGATTTCGGTTGAACTGCCGCGATCTGTTATTTAAGCACTAGTATAAAAGATGGCGGAGAGTGAAAGTGGTGTCGTTAGTTGTTCCCATTGTGAACGCGAAATTAAAAAGAATTCCGCATCGATTTCCTGCAGTTTGTGTTTTTCATGGTACTACAAGTGATCCTGTAATTTATCTACAAAAGAATTTAATAAGAACTTATCAGACTGGAAAAAAATAAAAAGCATTTCTGGGTATGTAATTCATGTGAGGTTAAAGTACAGCACTTGGGCGCAAAAACATCACAACAAAAATTTGGGT